>VXBA01005748.1:1095-101709 GCA_013399895.1 Serilophus lunatus | reverse complement strand
TTTTTTTTTTTTTGAAACCCACTGGTAGAAAACTGCCTTGTTGGAATTGCCTGTTCAATGCATGTCACCACTGCACATAAGTACACATGAAAAGCTATCTGTTACCACTCAACGTTCATTCAAGCATTCCCAAAAAGAATAAGAACCTTGTGTCTAGCTCTGTCGGTGGAAGAATTATAAGCATTTCACTTGTCACTTAATTCAGAACAAAGGTATTTAACTTGACACTTACTTGCAGAGAAATATCCAATAGAGGCTGATATATGTCCAATACTATGGCCTGCTATTAAAAATTGTATTACTGGGCTGTACAATTGTCTTTGCAATCATATGTCTGGTTATATTTGTGTTATAAATTTTGATTTGTTGTTGAAAAGAGGAGATTATTTTATTAGAAGAGCTAGAAGGTGTCTTTGCTTTCAGGTTTTAGTAGTCTCTGCAACACTAATGTATGAAAGTTGGTATGAAAAATTTTGTGTCTGGATTTGTAATATGACAAAAAGAAATAGCAGGGTCTTAAAACAGTCTTTATTTGAATAGCTTCTTTTTGCTTAGAATAGTGTTTTTTTTCTTATCCTTGACTCTTTTTCAGTTCAGACTTTTTTCTTCTAAGTCCAGTACAAGATATAAAAGCTAAGTAATTTCAGCCATAGCAGAATATATATCTGACAGTATAATAATGGCCATGTTCATTCCCTTACCCTATCAACATCCTTGCAAGAAAATTTTTGAAGAGGTAATGTGTCAGCTAGATATTAAAATGGAAAAGAAGTTAGAAAATTCAAACTTGTTAATTCAAAGCTGAAGCAGAAGAAATTTGGTGATTTCAGTTGTTAACTAGTTCATATTACAAGCAGTACTGATTTAAAGCAAACATTTTGTTTTGTCAGGGCTTTAGTTGTACATCATTATTTTAGTGCAGACTCTTTTCATACATATTATAGCTTTATGAGTACTATTCTTATGAAAACTGGTACAATTGAAAAACAAGTTTGGAAGACATTTCTGAGTATTGAACTGAAAAAAAAAAGTAATTCTACCTACACTCAGTCTTTATTACAATATATCGTAATTTTTTCTCTTTATTACTATCCATAACTGTGACTCTATTCAGAATTTTATCAAATGGAAAAAAAAATAAATTTAACAAAGAATTTTTAAGAAGAAACCAACTAACTTGTAGTTTAATTTCTCTATTTTTTTAAAAAAAGGAATCCTGATCTCCTGAACTTAAATTATGTAGTCAGTTTATAAGGCAGAAATAAAAGCTGTCCAGAAATCACACTATTATTTGTACAAATTTTGTGGTAAAATAAATTTTACTTAATATTTTAAACTTCAGTTAAATAGAAACAAACATTGACTTTTCTGATGTTATCTTTTTGTGTTTGTTTGGTTTTTTTTTTTCCCCTTGTAAATTTACTGACAATATTCGATGCTTATTGTCTAAGCAAACTGTTTTTCCTGTCAATGTGTGTATATTAGTCAGACAGGAAGTCTAAGTTATTGTTAAACAATATATGTCCATTAAATATGGTGTAAAAATTTAGTTATACTGTTCTTCACCAAAAGTAGGAAGCAGATTTCAAACAAGGATAAACTGGGTAAAAAAGCTTAATCACCTACAAACTTTGTTAACTTGGCTATTATGGTGACAACGAGGAAGAAATGCTAAAATTTGCAAAGGAAACATCTTTCAATTTTTTTCATTGGGGAGAGAAGAACAGAGGAATAAAGATGAGGAAGATAATGTTCTGGCACTGTAGAAGAGGAAAACAGCTGCAATTGGCAATTACAACTGACTTAAAAATAAAAGAAACTTAGACTTGTTTGTAGTATAAGTGGCAGAAACAAAGCTGCTCTACAGAAATTTTCAGCTGCTGGATTCCTCTTCAAAATAATACGCTTTCCAAAGACTGAAAGAATATATTAGATTTATGTAACCTTGAATAAGAGAAATTGAGATCTTGCTGAAATTTTTAGATATTGCTCTAGTAGCCATTATTTTCAAATATTGAAAAATAATTTGGCAAAATAGTCCTTTCTTTTTTATCTACCCATCTAGCTCTTCATTCATAAACTGTGAATGAGCTGACATTCTGCTCATCTACCTGAGGGTAAAAAAACCTGTTTTCATGCATATGACTAAGCATGTGCCCACAAAATATTGGCTTTGACTCTAATTTGTGTCAAGCAGTTGGCATGGCTTCTGATTAGTAATTAAATAAATCAATGCCAGCAGACACTAATGGTATCTTCCATAGAATGGCATGCCAGACCTAATAAGGTCTTACTTGGTACTGATTCCTGTCTTATTCTTTGTCAGTTCAGCAAGATATGTAGTCAATATCAGTAAATACACTATGTGAAAGATCCACTTAGAAAAAACATTGTCTAAAATGTAATAATAAAACTCAGGTCAGAGAATATTTTTTTCTAAGCTCTACTACTCCTTGCTTGCTTATATAGTGAAGCTACTGTTACTATAGGATCCAAATATCTATACTGAATTATTAAAAAAATACCCAAACAAACTAAAAACCCCCAAACTGTGTTTCCTCTCCTCCTCTTATTTCAGATACACCTTATATAATAAATTATTTTGATTTAGCAAGATATAAAAATACTGCTTGGGATTTAAGATGTAGTTCTGGTTACATTGGTACAACCAATGAATTTGAAAATATATTGTCAGATTCCTCATGGACTCTAATTCTATTCCAAAAACTATTTTTCTTTTGAACGCCTTTATTTCTGCAGGCAACTTTAATTCTTGACAGCTGATAGACACCTGTGACTCCAACTTATTTTTGTGGAAGGCAGGATTTGTCATGTTTACTTTTTGTATCAAAAGGTCTGATTTAAAGCTCCTTAACTAAAAGAAATGACCAGATACCACAACTTCCCCTCCATCATAATTATGAACTTCACTGGTTCAGAAGTTTAGAAGCTGAACACATTGGGTGGGAAAAACTCCACCCAGCTGCTAAAGTAAAGCATTCTTATGGTAAGTGCTGCTGAACACTTTCTATCCAAAATTAACTGTAGCAGTGCAGGAAGTTGCCTGACTTCATATTTGTGATCAGTTCAAATATTGTTCATTTTAGAACAGTGAAAAGAGAAGCATGTTAAAGATTTTTCTAAACATTTTCTGAGTATGGCAGACTTCACTGGATATCAAGATCAAACCAATGATGTCCACTGGGAGGATGGGATAATCTTTTCCTTCGTTGTATTTCTCTTGGAATGCTAGAACCTTACATAGGGAATACTAGAATCCTACATAGGGTAACACAGCACAGTCTGCGCTGCCTTGCTCTGTCACCTAATTACAACTGTTCTGCACAGGATACCTCTTCAAGTGTTTTAAAAGTATAAATCAGAAAGCTGGCCCTGCTTTTCCTAGATTGAGCTCACTGCTGAGCTAGTGAGACATACCCACTGCTTCACAAAATACATTATGCAAGGTTGCTGAACAGGAAGGTTTTGTACCTGTCCATATCCATAGTTTGTGCCTGTGTTCTTCTGCACAAGGAGGACAAGCATGCAAACAGAAATGTAAGAGGAACAGTCAAAATAGTTCTCAAGCTCTGAGCAGGCAGGTACTTTGAACCTAAGAATAGGTCACACTGGATGTAATTATTGGATGCATAAGATCAACCACATTGAAAGCAATTATTAATAATTCTAGGGAAGATTTCCGTTGCATTGTTCAAAGCTGTGAATGGAAAATGTCCTTTCCAAACCAACCTTAGAAGAAACCCAGACTTTAGGTTTTAAGAGCTGAATTGTTGGAAAATATTGTTTTGGATGAGTTGTGTTTTGAGAATTGGTTATTTTATCACGGAGCTTTTTTGTTTCTTGGTACAAATAAGCTGCCTGAATACTAGGCAGTCTTAGGTCAGTCTTTAGAGGTCAAACTGAAAGGACAGGGTATTGATGTAGTTGTTGTTACAGGAACAAAGTTAATTCTAATCTTCTTAAGAGGCTGAAGTCCATGTGATTACTGTTAACACTAAGGGGAAAGGACATGTGCCCTTGGTCTTCATGCCATTTTCTGACCTGTGCATGATTTCAGATAATTTTAACACAAATTTTTACTCACTTTTGGAAGATTAAAAAATGTTCTTTAATACATACCATGGAGGAGTTTCTCCCTTGCACTTCCCTTCAAACTGTGCTGTTTCTTCAGGTGTTGGTGACTTCTGTTGACATTAGGTTGAGCTTGTAATCTTTCTCCAAGGAGAAAAAGATCTCTTAACATGGTCATGTTCTGAATGAGTCCGAATGAGTTCTAGGTTGTAAGATAAATGCAGGGTGTCTGGTTCCGGGAAAGCATTCTAGAGGGCAAAACAGCAGTAGTTGACCCCTTCAGACCAAGGTGGAAGGTAGCTAGCCCATATACTAAGCTTTGTAACACCACTTCACTACTACTTGCCTCTTATAAGGAAGTTATCAGTGTAAAAGGAAATGACTTCTACATAGTGCTGGCAGAACAGCAAGTGGCAGGTGAGTTATGGTGGAAATACTAAAAATTTTGTGATATAAAAAACATTGAAAGATGCCTTGTCTGTTGAAAAACATAGATGCATGAGTCTTTGGCCCTGTGGGAGGATGTGGGAGCACTCCCAGCCGCTACTTTGGGTTACTGTGTGCTTTATCTTCCAAGTGAGTGCAAGGTCTGTTATGTTCTTTACCTTGGAAGAACCAAGTCAGGCAAAGCTCAAATGCACAAAGTTTATCCACAGATGTGGCACATGCACTGATATGTAGATCAGACATCGATGATCTGACCTGCAAAATTCAATTACGGTTTTTAAAGTAAGAGACATGTTATTGCAAGCATACAGTTCTGAAAAACATAGTTTTTATTTGGAAGTGAAAGTTGAACACCTCACAGCTATGCTTTTATACCTTTCATTAGAAATAATATGGAATTTCAAATTATTAGCCCTTAAAAGTAAATATCCTCATATTCAATACAGACTTCTTATTGCCATACTTTCTAGGGCTATGAGATGATTATTAAAAGGAGTAATTATGAATTTATTAAACCTCTATGGCTTTTATCTTTAGAATTTTCCTTGGAAGTTTTGATTTTTTTTTAAAAAAAAACCCTGTCATACCCAGTTTTGAAAATAAAATTAGTCTGGTTAGTGTCAAAAGTTAAGAATACTTCTTAAAATGTCTTTCTGATTAATTATTCCAGCAGTTATTCCAAATTGAAAAATGCTTGAAATCCTTAGAGATGGAAGATGACAGGTACTGTATGAATGCAGAGAGCTATCTGTGACAGATCTAGGTCAAAATGTTAGTTTGGGAAGTAAAATTCACCTTTTCTTCTTCAAGTTATTGTTGCAGAGGGCAATTTTGCAGTCTTGATTGTTTTCAGTTGCTTTTAGTCACTGAGCGTCATGTTTATGGGAGCAATTTCTGCTTTTTATTTTTCCCCTGGAAGTTTTTTTTGGTTATGTAGCCTGAGAAACACTTGTTATCTATTCTTTATCAACAGCATGGTGGTGTGTAGGGATGGCAAATAATGGAAGATTGTTGCGTAGACCTTATAAGGCTGCTGGAGATCTTGGATTAAACACAAATGTAATGATTTTGGGGTCCTAAGTAAGTAAAAAAAGAATGCCTGCGAAGAAAGTAAAATCTTGTGAAGATCAGCTTCAGAAGTATCTCCTGAAAGAAGCAGGGCACTATTAGGGCTAGTGAATATGTTTTCTTGACACTTTAATTTCAACGTACAGTCAATCCAGAATAATTCTTGTTTTATTAAAATAATCAAGTTTTTGTTGATATCAATAATTTCAGTTTATCTATGGTGGATGTGCGCATTTTTTGAAAACAACTATAGTTTTGGCTTCTTGGTGTGACTGCTAGAAACATCTCTAATCATTCAAGTGCTACAGGTGCACAACATTTTCTTGTATCTGTATGTACTAGTTTGAAATCAGACCAGTGGGAGATTGCAAGTCAGAATTATAATTTAATGGAAAAAAAAAGAAATTAAAAGAAATAAATAAATGCAGTAGCACAAGAACACTGACAAAGTCAGATACACCTTGACACTCTATGGTAATAGCAGTCCAAGCAAAGCAGTTCCGTTGAAGCAGTGATCCTGTAAAGAAGAAAAGGGGTGAGAAAGTCCAACGGTAGCTCTTGTCCTCTGGAAGTCCAGTAGGTAAGCGCTGGTGTGGTGTTCAGAGTCTCAGCTTATATCCAGGATGGAATAGTTGGCTCCTCCCTTTGGGTGAAGCATCTCACAATGGGATGGTGAGTCGTGTGATAAGGCCTGATGGGCCCATTAACAGCAGATAGTCCAGGAAGGAGCTATCTCTGAGTCATGGGGCGAGGCATTGGTGGCCCATTAACAGAAGATAATGCAGAGGAAAATGGCAAGGAACACTACTTCACCAGCTGTTTCAACAGCCAACGGAGATGGTAATAGAATATACCTCAACCTAGGACACTGTACTTCCTAAATACTTACTACTTTCTGGTAATTTATGTATAAAATATAGTATTGTCTGAATCAAAATTATCATAGGTGCCAGGCCAAAATTTACAGTGAAACTTTATAAACATAGCTTTGTTCTTTCCATTTTTGGTGACAGCTGTAATGCTTATTTCTCTGCAGACTTTTCTTCTTCAGTCTGTTGATCTCATTCTTACATGCATCTCCTCATTTCCTCACCCTTTTCTTGAAAACGATTGAATATATACATATAGTTTGTTATGCCTTGATCTCCTAACCCGAATTCATTGTATCACTTCTTAATACTTCTCTTATTTCCAAGCAACTAGTAGAATACTGATAGCAGATTCATAGTGGTATTCAAGGTGTACTTGAAAAGCAGAGCAGAGACTCCTTTAAAACAAGGAAACCTCCTCACAAAACACATCAACAAAAAAGGCCAAAAAACCCCTATCCATAACATGTGCCCTCCACCTCCCAAAGTGTGTAAATTTTAAGCCAATATACTCTGTTTGAATGCAAAATTTACCTACTAGTATGTCCTCTGTGCCTACTAAAAGGACTAAAATATGTTATGCTTTCATTCTGTACCCACAGAAATAATGTACAATTTATATCCCTCATAAAATTTCTCCAGAAAGCTGATTTACAGTGGGGATTAGAAATGTTGATAAAGTGGTCTGTGCTGCCTTAGAAATGTGCTATTTTTTGTCTTTCATCTTTCTCGTGTCCAAACATTCTACTTCTGCTTGAAATAAACAATATACTGGAAAACATGCTGTTTGATATAAAGAGTTGTTATTTAAATTTTGAAGCACAGAATACCTTGAAGCCTAACTGCAAGCTAATGTAGGATAAAAATTTAGGTAATTCTTCTTCACCAAAATGTCATGAGTAACTGGTAGTGAAGTATATCGATTTTACTAAAACACAGGTCAAAATATGTTGTCAGCTTGTATAGTAAAACTTCTATATGGACACAGTAAATCTTCTGGGATGACAGAAACAAAACCAGTAAAATAAGATTTATCTTTGTCATGAAAAGGACAAGTGTGATTGGCAAAGGCTTGTATGATTTCATCTTGCTAGGGAAGTAGTCCTTGCTTTCAGGCAAGTAAAAATGAAAATGAAATTCACCAGCAAAATCTGTGCCTTATTTTTATTATGATAAACCATAAAATAAAAAGCAGAATTTAAATTTGGATTATGGTAGTGACAGAGACCTCAAAATTACTGAACTCTATCAGGTCATTTGTTGCATAAAAGGTAAAAATTTTGAAGTGGTTATAGGTAATAAGGGCTCAAAATTAACATCTGAGAACTCTTTAAAGCTTGCATGTGTTAAAATTTTTCTCTGAATATGTGTACATTGTGAAACATTAAATATTATGGCAGTCATCTAGAGTATTTTTAACAAAAACTTATTGTATCAACACAGAATTCGATGTGCACTTGTGAGGTACAAGATCTACTGTACTATCTTTTGATAAATTATACACTTGACTCTTGTTCTTCTGAGGTCTTCATCATCATTGCTAGGTTTCTGTCTATTAATGTTCTCTCATAATAACAAGCAATGGATTGTTCCCAAGCCTGTATTTTTTTGCACAAAATAAAACAATTCCTGATGTTTTCTTGGATTTGAGCAAGCTTATACAATGAGGTTTGAACTCTTTTATACATAGTGGTCACTCAATATATAATAATCATTATAGATTCTTTTTTTTGTAATGTAGTCTTATTTTGTATGTGGTAGTCTTTTGAGCAATGTCTTACATACATGTATGTAGCTGATTTGAGTTCAAATAAAATATAAATTATACAACTCTTGACTGAAAATAACTCTCCATCCAAAATGAAAGGTGGCACTCCCTTGACATAGATCACGTAAGTGATAACAATTTGGTCTAGGAATGGAAGTACTCGACTGACGCTTTTAGTTTTTTTACATTATTGAAATTGGCAAAAGTACCACACAGCACTCTTGAAGTAAAAAACAAAATTCTATATGTCCACACCATATATCTCTTTGTATAGTGTATATATAGTGAACTATACAAAGCCATGGACAAATTAATTTTTGTCCTTCTTTCTTGCATCTGATAATTTAATATGTTTATAATTTTCAGCGTAAAGCTTTATAACTAATAGTATGACAATAGGTTGCAGAATGAAAGTATAAATATTTTGAAAACAGTGACATAGAAAGACAAAGTCAAGTGGTATCCCAAGTTCTTTTGGAAAATATCAGTTGTTATTAATATTGTACAAATACTTTGAAGTTTCCTTAAGAGAAAATATTGTAGTTTATGGAAAACAGGGCAAAATATCAACCTCTGGAACCTTCGAGAGGGCCAAAATATATGCTTTTTATTTGGTGATTTATTTGTGCACAGTCTATCAAAATCTCTTGCATCTACTTACCATCCATTTTACTACTTTTCAAATAGAAAAGTTGATTAATCACCTTTTTAAAGTAGTGGCACAACTAATGATATGAAACAGAAAAAATATACTGATCAAAATTGCAATATCTTATATGTTTATTCCTAGAACCTTTAAATTTAAACATTCTCCTTTAAATTTCATGTAGAAAACCAGGTAGTTTTTTTTGAGAAATCATAATTTGCACACTATTCTTAAAAACAAATGACCTAGTTTAAAATATCTGTAAAAATTAAGTTGCAAATTACCTGTTTAATAAAAAATAGTTTGGAGATACAAGAATTAATAAATATTACCAAATATCATTAACAAAAAAAGGAGTGTTAGTGTAAACAGTTATAGGCTTATGAAGTATTTGTGTTTGTTATAAAAGGATACAACACTGTTTTGGTGAAAATGAGTGCATTTTTGCTTTAACTACAAAATATGTTAGGATACCTGCTGAACTACTTATCTTTTATGTGTGACTAAAAATCTGAATTATTTGACAAAAATGCATTAGTTCTATTCAAAGAATATATGACTAACTTCAAAAACCTGAGACATACCTGATGGATGAGGTAGTCCTAAAACCCAATTTTGCCTGGTTTTTGGATGGCATTTTCAGAGTTATTAAAAATAGTCACTTTATTGCACAACACAAAGGCTATTGCTTTGTTCTCTAAGATCTAAAATTCATTAGTAGCTTCTCTAATTGCTTTATGGGGATTTGTGGGCTGATAGATTTATCTTACATTGTTTAGAAGAATCCGACCATCACTACATTTTTGTAATATTAATTTAGCAAAGTAAACGCTGTTCAAATAGTTGTACAAGTCATGAATCTGATTAATTCCTTTTAAAGAACCCCTTACACTCTGACAAAAACAAAAATATACAGTGGAGATGTAATGGAATTAATACTCCAAGATAACTCAGATAGTTGTGGATATGAATCATGTCATGTTAAATTTTTCATTTGGTTATGATCTAATTTTACTTCCTTTGAAGTCAGTGATTAATGGTTTAGGGATTCCATCTTTTAGGACAGCTTAGAGCTGAGCTTGAACTTTCTGATGTATATAAACAAGGTCAAAATTTTCCTACTTGATATTTCAGATTTTTTTCCCTTCCAAGGAAATCTAATGGACAAAAATGGGAGATCTAGGATGATTCCAGTTGCTTTGGGATGTAAAGTAATTTTGGATGCAGGGTTTATTGATTTGGCTATTTGAAACAGATCCAAATGAGTTCTGCTGTGATGCTTGAGCTGTTGAGGCTGAAAAAATATAATACTCTAACAGTGGCATTCTGTTGAAAATTCTCTATAGTTTCCTGATGTGAACTAGCATTCGTGTATGTGGTGTATAACGCTGAAGTACTAGTTTATACCTATAGTCCCTTGAAGGTTATCTATTTTACTGTTCCTTTTGGACTTCTTTAAGTGCTGCTAAATGTTGGGGCAGGCCAGGTAATCTTCCTGGAAATATAGCTGTATTTTCTAAGTGCTCAAGAGCTCAAGAGTTTACCTGATGCTGAAGTCTGGTTGGAGTAAGGCTACTCTGCCTTTCAGTACAACATGAAAATTACAAGAATGATCATCACACCAAACATACTGACACAAAGAAAACAATTTTCACAATGTCATTTCTGTTTAGTGCATGCAAGGAAATAATTAAAGAGGTGGCATAAGTGGATAAGGATTTATAAGCAGATGCACTTTGATCACTCTTAAAAATATTTAGTCTTCTCTCCTTTTTAAATAATACCTGTACAAACACTAACAGATGGTGGCTCTCAAGAACTTACTTTGTTTGGCTATTTTTTTAGACTCTAAAGTTTCTCCTTGTAGATGAGGCGTAGAGACTATCTGAGGCATATTTTTTGCAGTAGTAGTCAGAGAAGGAGACGTTATTTTGGCTTAAGAAACAGTGTGTTTTTGAGAACAGATTCCTTCTACCCTTTCAGTATATCTTTGTTAAACTAAGGGCAAGATTCTGTTGAGCATGTCTATTTTTATTAAATGTCTAATCTTAGCTGAATGATGTGGTCTTACAGCTCAACATCTGCTGCTATTTACTCAATGACTGTGAAGGTCTGGATGATGATCTTGGGAAATACATTAGCACTAAGCAGAATCCCTGCTTACTTTAAAAATAGCTGATTAATCATTGTTTTCTGAATAACCTATGAGTGCTGTACTTGTCTTCTAACTTTCAAAAACATCTCAGTTTCTTCACATCTGTTGTGGTTTTCCTGTTGTTTTCTTCTCTACTGAGTTTTTCAGGATACTTGGGGAAATCAGGGATTTTGGTTGGATTGTTTTGTTGTTAATTTCCTAGTCTTTAACCCTGTGAATTCAGAGCTCTGTGTGGTATCCAGTAATGGATTCAGGAATAGAAATATAAAAGGACTGAAGTATAAAAGTATTGAAACATCACAGTACTGAAGATTATAGTGTGTAATTTTCAGGCACCTACTGATAACAAGAATTCACAGTTCTGAAGTATGGACATGAGGTTCAATACCCAGGGAGAATTTTATAACAAGTGTATGGTGTAGAAAATCTAGTATATGTGGAAGGATGACCATTATTTATAGCACAGAAAGAGAAGGACAGTGGTGATAGTAGTTAAATTACTTGAGTATTTCCTGCACCTGTACTAGCAACTTGATTTTACTAAAACCTGCCCTTCAGAACAGAGACTTTGGTCTCATTAGGGAAATTTGAGTTCCAGTGTTCACTACTGGAAAAGGGAATGAAGTCTACATTTCACACAATATTAAGCAATAGCTTAAGAGGTTGAAAAAACAAGCATTAGTCCACCTGCTTTAGCAAATGATGTTTAAGATGTTTGACAATTGCCGCTCATATTCTTTATGTAATTTTTTTTTTTTTTTTTTTTTTTTTTTTTTTTATCCAGCAAACATACAAAACCACACANTGGTAAGACCACAGAATCACAGACTATGCCAAGCTGGAAGGGACCCACAAGGATCATTGAGTCCTATTCCTGGCCCTGCACAGAACCACCCCCAAGAGTCATACCATGTGCAGGAGAGACTTGTCTAAATGCTTCTTGAACTTTGTGACCACTTCCCAGGGGAGCCCATTCCAGTGTCCAACCACCCTCTAGGTGAAAAACGACTTTCTAATATCCAATCTAAAACTCCCTCTACAAAGCTTCAGACCATTCCCTTGGGTCCTGTCACTGGGCACTGCAGAGAAGAGATCAGGTTGTGTCTCTCCTCTTCTCCTCAAAAGGAAGTTTAGACTCAGATGAGGTCACTCCTCACTCTCCTCCAGGCTGAACAGATCAAGTGTCCTCAGCTGCTCCCCATATGGTTTTCCCTCAAGGCCCCTTACCATCTTTGTTGCCTTCCTTTGGTTACTCTCTAATATCTTAATATCTTTCCTATATTGCGGTGACCAAAACTACACAAAATAATCAAGGTGAGGCTTGTAAGGCAGTGCAGAGCAGTGAGATAATCCCCTGCCTTGACTGGCTGGTGATGCTTTGCCTGATGCCTCCCAGGACACGGTTGGTCCTCCTGACTGCCAAGGCACTGCTGACTCATATTCAACTTGCTATCGACCAAGACCCCCAGGTCTGTTCCACAGCACTGCTTTCTACCATCTCATTCCTCAATCTGGAAATTGTACAGTCCAGATGAGTGAGGCAAGCTGATAAGCTTAAGAAATATTCAGGGGTTAAAAAAATCTTTATCCTTGAAAAACAAATGCCTACAGAATTAGCAGACAAATTAGAATTTCTGGTAATCTACACTAGACTTTGGCAAGTAAGGCATAATGTGATGCAGATTCTCTCTTCTTTTGAAGGAATGTCTGGTGGAAGATGGACAATCTCCCACTAGAGAACCGGGAGACAGTTTTTCAGCTAGTATAAAAGTGTATGGCTCTGAGTTAATCCATACAGCAGCTTGTGTAACAGCTGGTATAGCAACTGAGTAGCAGAAAATGTGTTAAAGGGGGTAGTGGCTTAACATGATATTGTCCTAATACATCTGTAGCTAAGGATTCCTCTCCTCTTTCCCCCTACCTACTTGTATTTTATGGCAAGCTTTCACCTATATTTATGAATGCAATATCAAGAACAGACATTTCTGAATGAAGCCTTACTTCAACTGCTGAATAGGGACACTTTTTCCACCTTCATTTAGAAAAATGTGTGAACCATCCAACAGCATGAGGAAATGCTGCAAAGACAAGTCACTTCAATTTTGTAGAGGGATAAACTGGCAAGGTCATAAACATGCAGAACTTGTGCTTATTCATTCTCTCGAGATGTAATCACGCTCGAATAAAACTGTCTCTGCAAACTTCCAGCACTGCAAACTATTTTTGTTTGCATTAAGAAATAATGCTGAGTAAGGAAAATCCTATTGGAAGTTTTCAGAAAATCTTGTCTGTTTTAGAGTGGCTCCACTTACTAATGAAACATATAATTTTACTGTTTTTTAAAAATCGTGGCATTATTGGGTGATATTTTCAGTACTGTATCAGCCAAAGAATGTATGTAGTACGGAGAAAAGTAGTGCTATTGCTTATTGTCATTTATAGACTGAGCTGTGTTTCCAGCTTAGGTAACCAAAGCTATCAATATATATTAGTCAATATTACTTCAAATCAGTATTAAGGATGTTGTCTGATGTCATCTATTCTGTTTTGTTTAATGAATGACTCTTCCTGTCATCTTACCTAAACTATCAGAAGAAGCTCAGTGACCTAGCTTGAAAGACTTAAATTGACTGATTTTGAAACTACAATACAGATTTTGAAGGAAATTTTCCACACTTTCTATTAATCATTGCCACTAATGTGACTGATGCTCCAGCAAATGGAAAGAGACCCTATACTAGATGCATGTCTATGCAATTTTTAGGATGATATCTTTTAAAAAGAGAGAAAGAGAATCCACTTGTATATGTAAATACTTTCAGGGTTTATTTTGCATATTGTATTTACGCAAAGAATAAATAACTTTTTTCTTAGAATACTTTTCTCTAAACATTTAAACTATATTGATTCTTCTACCTTTACTCATTATGAACATCAAATTTACTACTGAAAAAAATAGCACCTACAAAATCCTACAATTTACTATAGAGGAAGTGTTAAAAGAAAAATCAATAGAGTTTTACTTTTCTTCCTCCCTTTCCCAAGTCTCTGATTTCTTATTTTATGTCATCTTGTCTGAACTAACAGAATTATAAATCAGCTTCTTGAATAGTAAAACCATTTGCCATTTGGTGGAATTGGCTGACATTTCATTTTTGCTGTGCATATTGCAGATAATGTTGACATTATTTTGCTGAATGCTGTACTACTTCATTAACATATTGCTCATGACTGAATCTGAAATGCTTTCACTCTTATAGTGAAATAACCTGCATATTCTCTGTAAAAGAGATGGTGTAGATTTTGTTGAGACAAAATAATTCATGATGCAACATGATAAAATAGAAATTGCATTGAGGTAACAAAATGCAACTCTACAGTTGATATTAAAAGTGAAGGAAAACAATCCTATAGATCATGTGTTTACCCTGGATATCTGTAAATCTTGTGTAGAAATAAGCATCACTAGTGAAATAGGCTTAAACCCAGACTATAACAGCACTGTAATGATGCAGGACTTGCCAATTAGAGGCATATACCTTCCTGCTTGCAGCACATGAAAAGGAAAATTGATTTAAAGAGGTAGGCATGATACTGCTCTTCCCCACATGTGATTATTTTCTCTGAAAAGGCAACCAGCTTTTTATTCTGGATTACAAAGTAGCTTTGAGTGATCAGGAGCACTGAAGTCAGAGGCACATTTTTATTAAATTGATGGGCAATTATTACTGAGTTTTTCTATTTAAAGATCTACATCTACAGATTTATTTGTAAATCAAGCATTTACTTTGAAAATGTCTGCTGAGGGAGAGACATGGAAATAGGGAATTGATTGTAAATTGTCTGTTACTCTGATGCAACCTGTCCAGATTTCAATATTAGCATTACCTATTATCTTAGACAGTTCCCTTATTCTTATGTGTTTATCTCTGCCTTCTTGGTTATTCTTTTTTGTATCTTTGATTAGGTTTGTTTTACCAGACAGTGGGACTTTTTGTTTCTAAAACACATTATGGATCATATGCTGCTATCTGTCATGTTAAATTGTAACTTCAGTTGTGTTCGGTCTAATTATCAACAGGTAAGATTACAGTTATCAATTAAGCAACAGGTAACTTCTTGTGATTAAAGGCTGACAGTATGTCATGCTAATTCATTAACAGCTTTTTAAGAATACATTCCATGTACATAAATTCTTCCACTGACCAGATAATCAGGTGTGCAATTACAAATGGTTGTTTGGATTTGTGGTTTTTTATATGAGATCCTTTCAAAGGCAGACCAGTTTTTCAGTTTCTTATGGTCAAATATATCAACTTTGTTTTATATTTATAAATCTGGAAGATGAATTCTTCATCAAAAGTAAATTTTTCTTCTGGATTGAACCTGAATCTGAAGAAAATCATTAGAAAGCACCCATACTCTTTGTCTTGGGTGATGGGCCTTTTTGCCATTCCACAGCAATTTTTTGCTCCTACTCCCTCCTCACACTTGCCTTGCACGCGTCTGGGTCCTTTCCAAAGGATATAGTCCTTCACAGAATGCTCCTCTGTGGGTCCTCCACAGGCTGCAGTTATTTCAGGGAATATACACCTGTTTTGTCAGGATGATCTCTGCTTTTTCACCTGGAACACTTCATCTTTTTTCTGTTGCTTTCCTGTTAATCCTGTTAAAAGGATTGTTTCTCTCATTTTTTTCTGTTCCCCCTCCTCCACCACTTGAGGCCACCCCTGAAGCCCCATTGCTGCCAGCACCCGGGTATAGCCACTCAATACAGTTGTAGTGTAAGTATATTAATAAAACAATTATTTATCTATAACCATTTCATGTAGAATAACATTCTCACGCACCTCAATGACTTCAACAGCAGTTACTTATTTCCTACTATATATGTATGTGAATTACTCATCAGGGAGACAAAAAAGATTTTTCACTCTTTACACAGTATGTGCTGTTCAGAATAAGAAATGAACATTATTTTAGTTGACTTGTTTTGCCATTAAAAACTAATATTTTAATAATTAAGAACAAGTACTACTTAAATCAAAATAAAAATTAAAATGAAAATAATAATATTTATTTAAATAAATTTAAAATTAAATATTTTGTCATTGTAATAAAAATATGACGTGATTAGACATTAATTTTTAATAAATTTGTACTTTTTCTGTGGGTTTTGGTATTTCTGTTGTTCATCAATATTAACTGAGTACTTGAGTAATGCTTCCTTCTCACAGGGTGGGTAGCTTCTCTCATTTGAAAATATCTCTGGGGTTTTTTTGGCTAATAATTTTTTACAGGCAAATCTGCTGTTGGGTATGAAGCAAAGCATTGGATCTGATCTGTCTGATTTTTTTCTTTTAGACTCATGTCAAAAAATAATTTTTTCTTAATTGTTTTCTGTGTTTAAGAACCTTAAGCATCTGTAGAACACACTGACATGGCTACATTGATGTAATGTTTTTGGAGTTTGCAAGCTGGGGACATGGTACCTCGTCTGATGCTTGCAGGTGCATAACTATATATGGATGACAGGCAGAGGTTGGTTGACCTTTTCTTAATGATTACGTAATCAGTGGTCTTTAAAGTGACTTACTTCACTGGCAGACTTTGCATTTTGGGGCTGTTGCAGGCAAACAAGAGTATGTTTTAGGAGAAGCAATTTATAGTTGGCAAGACTAGCAGCAGAGATTTACAGCAGCCCTACCAGAAGTATAACCTTCTTGTATTGTCTTGAAACCTTCTGTTTTCACAGATGATCAAGCAAACAAAGATGTGCGATTACTTAATCAGCTGTAAGAAACTGGCTTTGTGAAACGTACACTAATAATCTACTGTCTGCAGGGGCTTTGACATGCTGCTTGATCTCCTTGTTGCTTCGTCACTGCACTGATGAAATCATGGGGACACTGACTAGCAACAGTGCTTTCTCATTTCAGTTTTCCAGTTTGCCATAGATTTTTCTGTGTGATTCAGAATAGTGTTAAGTTGGTTGTTAGCCAGGCAGCTGAAATATATTCCTTCTTTTTTTGCACTGGAAAATTGATTTTAACTTCTATGTTACATCCTTAAATCTTCAATAAAAACGATGAATTTGAGTATCCTGTTTGTATTCTTCCCATGTTTTCTGCATAGACACATGACCATTTTCTTCTAACTCTTGCCTGAATTTCAGTTTCAGCTAAACCTTCAAACTGACATAAATGATTAAGGCCTAGAGTTTTCCATATGTACAGGTGATTGCTACCAGACATTATTACATATTTGATCTGTGAGTTTTCATACTTGTTAAAATGTTGTATTTTAATTTCCTTGACTAAACTGAAAATAACTTTCGATGTTCTGTCTTTAAAGTAAAGCATATCGAGTGGACTTAAATACTTCAGTAGAAATACTAGGTGTAGCAAAATCTGTTCCATACAACAATTTGACCAGAGGTTTGAGGGGTTGGAGAGAACTATGCTGAACCCAGGCTGTCTTAGGCTTGGCAATGTAGTATCAATCATGTTGAAAGGTTATAACTGAAAACACACAGATTACCTTGTTCTGTAGTATGTGACTGAGATTACAGTGAGCATAAGGTACAAGATAAATAAAAAGGCAGCACTTTTTCTTTACCAAATTCACTGTTTTAAAAGTAGTGTTGATGTGGTGCACCATCTCTAAGAGGAAAAGAAAGTGCTTTGGCAATATCTGCTGTTTTTCTTTTGCCCTGCTCATATTGTTCATTTATCTCCTTTATGTATTTAGGTTTTATTTCACGTATTTTTTATATATAGTTATGATACATTAAGACGTTTTCCAGATATTGGCTTCTTTTTCTTTTTAATCCGTAAAATCAATTTTACTAACCCTCAGACATTTCTTACTATTTGGGAACTAACCACTTGTTTTGTTCTTACCTTTAGAAGTCCCTCCTGTTATCTTCAGCCTAAATCTTCAAGACCTCTGCCATAATTTGCCCATGCNTTTTTCCAAAGCTTACCAAAACCCTTATTATTATATAATGAAAACTGGAATCACAATGGGATTGGACTTGGGAGATGAAGAGGTCTTTATTCTGAAATAATGCAAAATGACTGTCAAATTCCCCAAGTCAGTGCTGGGTCAACAGTTTTTTTTCAGGATGGGATTGCTCATACAGCTCATCACCTTTGATTTATAGGCATTGGTTGTGTTGTTCCCAGATGATAGGCTTGACTCTCATCAGTGTAGTGACAGACAGGAGCAAACAAAGCTAGTGTTTTCAACTTCACGAGTGTACATCTTATTTGCTCTTCTGCACAGATGTTTGGGTTATGAAGGACAAAGGGGAGGTAAGGAAAGGGAAAGGAGACCTGACACTAAGTTCAGTCACCAAGTTCATAGGCCGTTATTAAGGATCATATAAGCTTTCCTTATCTGGTAAACAATAATCAGAAGTTTTAAGTCCTACAGTTAATATGTAAAAAGGTGTCATGTTGAGCAACAACCATGAAAAAAACCTGTGAAAATCTGCTTTTACAGAGCTGCTTTTTGAATTTGCCTTCCTCAAACAGATGGCTTGGAGGACTTACATCAGATTGGATTTCCCAGTCTGAAACTTTCCTAAGATTCAGTACAAAACCATTACTTTAGAAAGTGAGGCAAGCTTGCGAGAGTTTCTGTGGGAACATGGACCAGGAGTCAGATTCCCTTCATTGTTCTCAGCTGAATCACCTAAAAGATTAGGAAACTTGAGCTTCCTCCTACTCCTCCTTGGCCGTATTTATTCCCTTCTCCTGTAAAAGCTGTGTTGTAGTGTGGAGGAGGACACTGCTCATGTGTATTATGATCATCTTCCCGTATAGAGTGTTCTCATGCAAGGCAAAAAATACAGACCTGAACCCATTGGCATAAAACAAAACGTAGAATCTGAATCTCAGGCAATTTGGTCTTCAGTAGTTTGGCTAAGAAAAAGCCACCATCTAATTTCATAGAAAATGACTGTTTTGTACGGAGCCCATTAGTTCTAATGGGAATTTTGACTATCTGCTAAATTAGGATTTAACAGTATCCCACTTTGAACTCTGGTAGAGGACTAGTTAAGTTCTTGCTGCCAGTGACAATTGAAGTTATGTTTTGAATGAGAATTTAAACAGATAAGAAATTGTGTTAAGAATTTTAATCTTTATATCGTGCCTAAATCTAGGTAGGCACATGTCTTATTTGTCTCTTATTGTAACTGCTATGCTTTTATGTAAGCAGTTCCATTTCTGAGATAGCAGAGTTTTATTCCATCTCATGCAAAATATTTTCCAGAGCAGGGAAAAGATAAATGCATTGAACTCTTCTTACATATGAGACAGATATTAAAGTCTGCAAAGCAACTCATGAATTCATAATAAAGATTCAGTCATATTATGCAGGAAATCCTAAAGACATGTAAAGTACTTGAGCAATAAAATGAAATTTAAGGGACAATTAACTGATCTTGACTATGTATAACCTTTGGGATAATTATAATTTCACTGGGGTTTTTCAGCTGTATAAATAAATAATAATAGAGTAATCCCTAAAGTTTAAATTTACATTCAACAACTGTGGTTTAAATATTAATAGATACATGTGATTTCTGTTACTTTGTACAAGGATCTTAATATTATTATACGAACTTAAATGTTTGAAGATGCTTTATGAGTTAGTAAAAATAGACAGTATTCCATGTTTTTTCTGATTTTCTTTTTTTTTTTTTAGTATTTCTATAAAGGTCAAGATGACTGACACTCATTTTTTTAAAAATTCAAATGCTTCAGACTTTAGAAGAAAACATTAAGTTCATTGAGTGACTTCCTGAGCAGAATAATACATGCATATTCAAGAGTTTCTACACCATGTCTTAGAGCTGGAAATCCATTTTCACTCTTATATTAATGAGATACAAAATGAAAACACCCTTTTTTTGTAGGTAGGCAGTATTTCAGGTAATGGTGATGTTTAATTATTTGTTTCTTTAACAAGTCTGCTCTTAATGAGTTCTAGACAATGAAGGTCATAATGCCCTTGGGTAAAATTTAAGAAATATTAACACTTAAGGAATTCTATAAGGGCTTTTAAGATATGTCTGAGAACTAGTGTTACTGATCTAGCAAGACTGCTTAACTGTGTGTGAACAATTTTTCAGCAACATTATTTAGTATCACATTATCACTACTACATTGGCAAAATTCAAAAAGATGATTTGATTATTCTGCCAATGTTTTGCTGAATCTAAAACATTATTTGGATGTTAACAGAATGAATGAGATTTAAAAAAACCCAACATTGTAACACATGCTTGAGCCAATTCTAAGCCAATGCTTCAACTCCGTCTATAGGTACCTTGAGCCCTATACCTATTGAATAGTGGGTTTTGTATATTGAAATGTATTTTTATACATATTTTTCCTTATGTTTTGTATTCTCTTAGGAATAGAGAGCATATTATGTAAGAGAATGGATTTAATAGTGTTTGCAACTGACAGATAGTGGTTTCCAGCTGTTTCTCTCACAGATGCTCTTGTTAATTTTAAGATGTTTGACCATCTACATTTTTATTTTGTGCAGGTGTCCACACTCTCCTACACAAAGGTCAGTGAAACAAATTTCTAGCAGACATTATGGTTCTATCCCAATACCTACTTAGGTAATGGTATACTGTTCTAGGATGTTTAAGGGCTATGATATCCTGCAACAGTAGAAGGAAAATGTACGTGTACAGGTTTCCCATTTTCTTTTACCCTCCTTTCACATGGACATAATGAAAATATAACTAAAAATAAAACTTTCAGTATCACTTTTTCTTGCAATTCCCTTTGTGCATTTTCTTCAGTGCTATATTGTTTATTAACACTTAGATGCTGCTTAAGTGTCACTATATATCAAGACTGCAAAAAAAAGCAGAGATTGCTTCTAGTTAAAAATGCATAGCAAGTGCCAGAAAATAAGTCTCCAACTCTTACATAAAGAATAAAGCTACAAGTCTCTTGGTTTAATGTCTTTCTCTCCTAATCCACACTGCTGAGTCTGAGGCCACTGAATAAATTACATAGGAAAATGACCTATATAAATACTTCCAAATCAATAAAAACCAAGCCCACATGCATGGTTGGCATAGCAGGAGGAATGTTTCCCCAGAATTTTTTACAAGCAGCAACTTCATTTCTTGAACCATGGTTTATGCCTGGGGATATAAACACATTCTCGCTGCCTAAGTTAGAGGCAAATAGGATAAAAACTGCTTAAAAACTACAATGCCTTTAGTCTGCAGTGCTGAGAATGATTAGATGAATTTTAATGGAGGAAAATATTAAAGACAAAAATATTTAATTAGTAATGAAATAGTATGTTGTTGATGATGGCAACTGCACAAAGCTATGATGAGATGCTTTGTAACAATTGTTTGTTGTTTCTCTTTTGAAAGAGAAATCTGTGGCTTATTGGGAAAATGGGCTTGTCTTATTCTTGAAAAAAAGAATGTAGGAATTAAAATAAAAAGTTGACATCAGGAGTTGTGTTTTTCAGTAAGGAGAATTAATTAATGGATGATCAGAGGGTACAGGCCTAAAAATTATACAGCCATGTAACTCATGTCTGTGGCATCTGTGATTCTCTGACCTTAAAATGGGAGGTAACTGGTGAACAATAAGCTTAGCAATCTTGTTCTTCAGTGGAAAAATATGTGGAAGTTTTCTGTGTTATGTACAGCTAGCAAAACTTCTAATATTGTTGTTAATATCTGATATTGAGTGCTCAAGTGTGTTCAGAGAAGGGCAATATAGTTGGTGAAGTGTCTGGAGCACAAGTCTTGTAAGAAATGGCTGAGGGAAGTGGTGCTCAAGGAAGACTTTATTGCTCTCTACAGCTACTTGAACGGAGGTTGTGTAGTGAGGTGGGAATCAGTCTCTTCTCCCTAGTAACAAGTAGCAGGACAAGAGGAAATGGCCTAAAGTTGTGCCAGGGGAGGTTTAGATTGGATATTAGGATAAATTAATTCAATGAAAGCGCTGTCTATTGTGGGAGCAAATTGCCCAGGGAAGTGACTGAGTCATCTCTGAAGGCAGTTAAAAGCCATGTAGACATGGGGCTTAAGAACACGGTTTGTTAGTGGACTTGGGTTAGCAATTGGACTTGATGATTCTGGGAGGTTTTTGCCAAACTGAACAATTCTATACCAAGAGGGTCTTGAAGACACATATGATCTTCTGATGCACTGAGAATGATAGGATTTAGAATGGCAGATTTAAAAGCAGTGGCAGATAAATATTTCTATTCATTATAGAGAAGAAATGAAAGGTGTAAGGGGTTAGAAAGGCAAGAGCAATGATGGATGCCTTTAAGGTGGTGTTTGGAACATGTCCAGGCAGGGTAAGAAACAGATGGACAACAGGCCATAGGTACATGCGTGTTTATGCCTTTGCACAAGTATAAAGTGTGACAATCTTATTTTTTTCTCTTGATTATTTAAATACCTAGTTGAAAGATGTTAGTTCTGAAAAGCTTCAGAAAAGAATGATCAAAGATACTCAATGGCTTCCACATAAGAAATAATTCAGTAGGATACTTAACTTAGAAAAAAGTGATAGCTGAATCGGTTTATAACATAGGACTGAAAAATAATGAGTAGTGTGGAGAAGGTGAATGTAAAGGTGAATATAGAATGACTGCTCACTCTTTTTTCCAGTACAAGAAGCATGATACATCAAACAACTCTAACAGGCAGCAGGTTCAGTGGATATTCCTGCCTCAAAACATTGTATGTATTGGTATTTCATGGATATTCAAACAGTGACTGCATGTGATGGGTCTTTATTCCATGGATTAGCCTAAAACAACTTCTAGAGTAAATGAGACCTCTGGTTTGTATCAAGACTTTAATACATATACCCTGTAAAAATGATAAAATTATTCCTATGAGCATCCCTTTGAATACTTTTTTCAGGATGATCATGATTGGCCATTTGTGGGGATAGTATGTTGAGCTAGACAGATCTTTAATCTGACACAGGATAGCTTTTTATGATTGTTAACTGGATCCCTAGATGAGTGATGTTTTTGTCACAATTTTCTGTCAGCGTATGTACTCTGGCAGTTGGAAGCTTGTAGGAACTTAGTGTCCACAGAGATACATTTTTTTTTCTTCTTTCCTAGAGCTTGTAACAAGGAATTGAATCTTTTGTATTTTAGGAACACTCTGGCTGTAAAAAAGCATTATTGGAGAGACTCACTGTACTATTATTTTTCTTGAAAAACATTGACTCTGCCTTTAATGATTAAAGTATTATTTAACTGTATTATCCATTTAAATAATAAGAACCAGATGTTAATGAATATGAAAGGGTGCTAAGTTGTTTTTATATTTATTTATAAAAAGCATTTTGAGTCAGGAAAAAAATTTAACTCTTTAGAAATAAGGTCTACAGGAGGTTGCGCTGTGTTGTTCTGTTCCACAGCAGGTACCAGGAAACTGCACATCTGAAGTGCTTTCTCTCCTCTGGGGAAGGACCAAGATTGGCAAATATAACACACTAAATATGAAAACAGTCTAAAAGTTAAGAGATCATGAGAGCTGTGGATCTTAGTAGAAAGGTGTTTCTGGTTTAGGAGCTCTGTCCACCGCTGTACAGGGCAGAGAATGATACTGTTTACAGGCTTGTGCCTTACATGGATGGTTAGTCTTAGGGAATATTTGACATTTAGCTGAGAAAGAAAGTAGAACCCTTAAGAAAGAAAGCTTCCCTAGGTAGAAGCTGCTTGATAGCACTAATCAGGAGAAAACAACAAAAAATCAGTGCTCCTCAGAAGCCATAAGGAAGTCGTTATTTTCTTTAGCTACTGTATTAAGAAGAAAGCTCTCGCATCTACTTGTTCACTTATGTTCAAATCCAATAGGACTATTTTCTCTCCTTCATTTTTCTTAACCTAGTTGAACTGCAGTAGGATTTTGATTAGGTTAAGGCTGTGTATCTTCCTATAGTACTTGAAAATGCCTGTGTTTAATGACTATGTAGACTTCAATCAAAAAACTCCTGTCCAGACAGAAATTTTCAACTTGTATTTATATTGAGGTAACTTGTGGCACTTCAGTTTTCCCAAGCATTTAAAAACAGAAAAAAAAAAAAAAAAGAAAATTCATATATTAATTAATTTTCTTGTTCTTTGATCCTGGGTCTCTAACACTGTCAATATTTATATCACGGTGTGTTTACATCCAGTTTCCAATTGCTGCAGCTGGAAAATCTTCAGGGTGGTGAAACACTGGAAGATTGACCAGTAGGAGGTGGATGCAACACCCCTGGAGACATTCAGGGTGGGATGGGGCTCTGGGCAACATGATCTAGCTGACATCTTTCAACACAAACTATTCTATGAATGTATGATTCTAAGCTATCTGAGTCTAGAATGTGAAATTTATTTTGCTGAGGAAATAAAGAACAATATATACTGAGCAGTCTGTTTATACATTCAGAGAAAGACTTACCATTTATTAAAAATAGCCTCAGTATACTATTTTTAATATACCACAGATGGTAATAATCAATAGGGAACCCAAATAGGAAGCTCATTGGCAATGGGCTAAAGTAATAAGAGGTCATCACAATCATCTTGCATAAAAAGCTTGCTCTGTACTGTGAAATTTCCCTCACTAACTCGTAGTCTTGCTCCTAGATGCTATTCAAGGGAATTTAGAAAACAAACTGTTAACACACATGTTATGTAAAAAATGTCCAGAATACAAGGGAAGTAATGAGCTATTGAGGAAGTCTCTTGTTGGGTTATGAAACTGGAATAGGCGTTTTTATGGCATAGAGTCATTGTATGCAATGACATTAACCAATCTATCTCCTTAGAGGAGGAAGATACAGTGCAGTCTGTGGTGAAAGGATAGTGTTATGAAGTAGTTGGCTTATTTTCTTAGTAAATTTTCACTTGACCAAAATAAGATTTGTAAACCAAAATCCACTTCATTTATAAGAAATATTTTTGCATTCCAGTGGAACTTAATAATCTGCTTGAACATTCATCTATTATGGAAACTGAAAATAAATCTAGAATAAAACATAATGAGACTAACATCAGAGTCATTGACAAAGCTGGAAACATAGAATCCACAAGTTATTCATTAATTTGATTTGTTAACATCTTAAGTTATTAAACAACTTGAGTACAAAATGTTGGTGGTTCTGTACACAATTGAAATACTCAAATTTTCAGAGTATGTGCCTTCTCATGTAATCTCTTTTGTCATTTATCTACTCTCTAGTTTAGTAGCATATAATTCAAATTACTGTTAACACAATAGTTTCTACTATATCTTTGACCACTCTATTTTTAAAGAGCCAATATCAGTGCTAGTTTTTGTTTACTTTTTTTTTAATAATCAATGAAAACTCATCTAATCAGGCTATTTTATTTCTTTGCTTTGGCACAGAAAATCTAGGTTTGGGCTTAAATCTAGTTTTAGTGTTGAAAATGGCAGTTTTTCTACCTGCTATCTCTGCTTTGTTAATTTCCTGATGGTGTCCTTTCATTACAAACATTGATTGGAAAGTATTTTGTGAGTCTGGTTACAGATCCACAGGTCTGCATTTACAGAAACATCTGTTTTTTAGGAGAAAATTTTTATATTTTAAATAGAAGTGAGGTTTTAGACTAGAATGAGCAGATGAAGGTCAGTAATCATAGAAAGGTCAGTAACCACAGATTATATTGTAGATTAATTCAAAGCCTCCACAACAAAGTTGATTTCTAACCACTTTTTAAGACAGTATAATAGAAATATTTGCCTTTTTTTTTTTAACCTCTTTTTTTTTTTTTTTTTTCCCAAATTAAAGGCTTTTAGCTCAAGTCAATATTAAATTACATTCTGGGATTTTACTTTTAAGAGGTAGTAAAATATCTTTTTTATAGTGTTATAAATTATGGATTTGATTGTCAAAAAACACCCCAACAAAAACTCTGAGAACCCCCAAAGTAATATCTATCAACCATACAGGAGAAAGTCAGTCAGTGCAAGAGATGCTGATTCCTCTGCAAACATGAGATCTGAACTTGCAGTATTTCTAAAAGCTGGTTTACTATTATCCCAAACCAAGTATTTGTCACATTTTCTGGAAAATATCAGCAAATCTGGGCAAAGGGATTAAATTTTCACATTTGTACTGTAGTTTACTGTCATGATCTTACCTTATTCTTCCCAATCTTAACTCAATGTTTGATGAATGTTTTAAGTTCTTAGAGTAATATATATGAAGGAGGTTCCACAGCTATTGAACAACTTGCTGTTATCCTCTCTGACTCTAGAAAATGCATGCTGGATACTATAAGTACTGTAAGGGTGGGAAGGATTGGAATGCAGATAGAGTAGAGGTTTTGAGATGGGAATTTTGGGACAGAGGTGCAGGGATTTAATGCACTGAGGGAACTAAGCAGGCACCAACAGGGGCAAGCAGCTAGCAGAGTTTCAGTTGGCAAATATTATCTGTCCTTTAGAGGTAAGCTCCAGATTTCATATCTAATAAGTCTGCAAGCATTTTAATTTCATTGATGTGAGAAATAAGGGGCTATAATTTGGAAGCTCAACAGTTGAATGAGATGGAAAATTAAATTGAAGGTATGTGTTTGAAGGCAATCCTTTCTGTTTGTTACTCTGAGCTCAGGCATTTGGCTTTTTCATGCTGTTCTATAGGATATTAGCAGACTTTGTTACATTTGTAGTAGTTTCCTCATACACAGTTGAGAGGCAAATTCAATGCATTTGAGTGAAAAAATGTGCTCTGAGACTTTTTGAAAATACCACACTATGGTTGCAGAATCATGAATGTTGCCATTTTTCTTGACTTTCCTATATATTTGCTATTTTGAAGCTTTTCAATACTTCCTGGGTTTAATTTTCAGCTTCCTAACCTCTTCTTTCTTTTTAAGTATTTAGTTTTGCACACAGAGTCAGGTAGATGCTTCTAACATTCCTAAATCCCTGTGAGCTTTTATCTGATACCACAACTCTGACATACTGCATTTCAGATTTTTCCAGTTTCACAAATGTGAGGTAAAAAAAGTTAGCACTAGCCAATGAAACTGTTAATATCCAAAGAGATTGAACAAATATTATCCATGCTTTAAAGATTAAATAACAGTTCTTAAAATAATTTTCAGATAAATTGACAAAGATAATCATTAATATTGCCAATGTACTGAAGTAAGGGAATGTCACTGTGTGGAAAACAGAGAAGTTAATAAACTGCTAAAAGGAAAAAAAAAAATGGAATGCCATGGAACCACTTAGTTGGAAATGAGGGAGGAAAGTTCATCACCAATGACACTTAGGGATAGCCTTTGCCAGGTAATCTAACCTTCAATTTATTTTTTTTTTATCAATATTCAGACTATCAATAATTTTAATTCTTGAAAGAATTGAAAAGGCAAAAGTAATAAAAAATAGCTCATGTCGAGATAAAGACACCTGCAAAAAGTGGAGGGAATAGAGTAAGAAAGAAAAGATCAAAACCTCATCACTCTCCACTGATGGACCAGTTCTCAGCCAATCACTAAGCAATAGCTGCTTTAAAAAAAATTTATCCCTAATTTTATTGATGAGTATGACAGATGATATTCAACACTACTTTGGTCAATTCAGGTGAACTGTTCTGGCTGTGTCTCCTCCCAGCCTTTTCCCCAGTGCCAACTTTTTGCTGGGATGGCAGAATGAGAAATGAAAAATGCCTGGACACTGTGAAAACACTGTTCTGCACAAACATTGGGGCGTTACCAATACTGTTTTAGTCACAAACCTGAAAAAGCACCTCATGGGCTGCTATAAAGAAAATGAACTCCTTCCCAGCTAGATCCCATAGAAGACTGAATAACTATGTTCAGTTGTCACACTTCTAACCTTTTGAGTGCTTTGCTTTCCAGTTAGAGAAACTGAAAAAACTGAGTCCCCCAGTTTTCATTGGCAGCATTGGAGAGTGGGAAAGAATAGTCTAATCTAAGACTACTACATATGAAATTTAAGAAGACATGAATATTTTGAATATTGAATAACAGTATTTTGAAATTTCAATTTGAAACTTCTAATTTTAATTTTTTTTATTAAGGAGTAATTTAAAATAAGTAAAATATATGTGCAAAATAACTGAGTAAAAGTGGAAATGTAAATCTGAAATGCAATTTCAACTAAACTATTAAAAAAATCAACATAATTTGCTCAATTATGGCAAATCTTACTGATGTCAAATCTGTATGTCGCAAAACTAAGTATACAATATCACCTGAAATCCAACTCACTCAGTTTTTTTATATGTAATTGAATAGCTGAGCAAGACTGTAAGAGAGAGTATTTGAAAAATTCTCTAATTTTAGCTACAGTTATTTCCTGCTACAGCATACATAAGAGATAACACATGCAATTGTCCATTTGATTAAGGTTGTAACTGATTACAGTTGCCTGCCATTTGCTAAAAAACAGCTACAATGCATAATCAAAAAGCAATTTCTAGCCTGGAGCATAAGACCTTTAAGATGAACTATTCAGAATGGAGAACTGGCTTCAAATATGTTTAGGATACATTTATTTAAATCTTTCATTGCTTCTAAAGATCCATAAATTTGAAATGATCAATTGATGTTGGTTTTGAAGGACCCAGAAATAACTTGCATAAATGATAATTGGAGTATGGATCTCGTTTTAGGCTTTGATAACCTGGTGATACATCCATATTCCTTGTTTGCTTTGGATCAGTGGTTTGGTTATACATTTACTGCCTGCATATCTGTTCTCTAGTACGAGCAATACTCATTCCACATATAGTTTTAACTTATAGTTTAACTTTAGTTTTAACTTACGGCACTTCATTAGCTTGTTGGTTTGAAAGAATTAAGCAGAGATGTACATATATTTTTCTGCGTCTAATGAAAATCTCAGGGAGCTGAGAAAAGACAGAATTTGACTTCAAGCCCTTGCAAGTCTTGAAAATAGCTTTTTAATCTAAGGTGTAAAAATTCAGAATGCAAGATAATGCAAGCTAATCCTTTAATTTACCTCTTATTAATGAGAAATAAGAACTTTTAGTGCCACATAAAAAATAAATTACTAGGACTTGAAGAAATCTGAGTCAAAGATTAAATTTTTTTTTGGAAAGTGGATGCATACAATTTTGGTCTAAGGATATTATTTTTTTTAAAAAAAAACCAGCTTGAGCAAAATGTATGTGTAATTTCATGTTAATATTAGGCCATACATATAAAAAATAATACACTATTATTTACTCTAAGTTAATTTATATGACCTGGTCATTGAGCATTTCAAACAGTTGTTTTTTATACATGCTTCTGGTTTCTTGTATTCATGGATAAACACCTCAACACGGGCAAAATGAAAGATGTGTTTTGGAGCTAGACTTCTACTGAAGGAAAAATGTTTATAAGAACTATCTTAAATGTCACAGAAGCTTTTCTGAGGGGGATATCTACAGACTTCAATGCAAGAAAAGCTAAAAATAAATGAATATTTAAGATACCTAATCAATTTAGAAAACAGTTTAATACGCCTCTGAAAAAGGCAAAGAAATGGTTTGCACTTCCCTAAAATAAATGTTTAATTCTCCTATCTGTATTGCTACCTCTCTGGAAAACAGAATAAATGACTCTTCTTTCCCTGGAAACCTGTGACAAATGTAACAGACTAAGTGTCACACTTCATTGTTTCCATGGCATGAGCAGCATTTCAACTAAGTTGTCACTGTTCATTCTGAACAGGCCTTTCCACAGGTCTGACTCATTACAGATTTGAATTGAATTATAAAGACACTGAGGGTAGTGGTTTACATAAATCAATATGAGAGGCTAGAAAACCTGTTTTTCTCAAAAGCGGTCACTAACAATGACAGGCTAATAATTTAAGACAATGTTATTTAAATCTAATTTACATGATAACTTTATACATAGGACAACTTAATCCTGTGGGGTTTTTTAGCTGTTAAGTGATATGCTCCTGCCTGTGTAATTTCTTTAGAAATTCCTGCTACTGGCTGAGTATGGAAAGCTATAATTTGTGAGCACATATTGCAACATAATATTCATGGGAAAATTACTGCATTGAATATTTACTTTTTGATCATTGGGGAAAAAGGTCTATAGGAAAGAACCCTTATAAAAGACAAAGGATATGACAGCTGTCTGTTTCAAAATGCAGTTAACAGTAAATAAATAAACCACAATAACAACTTACATTTAATCTGTTTTCTGTTAGTTGAGCAGTCATCACCAGATGTTAATACCTCAGTTTTCTGAAATGTGTGAAAAGTAGCAAATGCAGACATAATATACTTTTTTTTAAGTTGATGGAGGTCAGAGTGCGTGGTAGTGCCTAATATCTCTTTGTATGCATCTGTTTTGTGTATTCATCTTCAGAAGGGCCATGGAAATAAGACTTCGATTTTTCTCTGGTGAGAAAAAGTTAATGAGGTTCACCTGCTGGAAGTCATTAAGGATTATGCAAGAAATTATTCAGGAATGTTAGATTTGTGTGCTAAACAAAGGGCAGTGGGAAAATCTGACCTCTTTTGGCTACTCCTTTCAATATGTAGTTAATCTCATTTTAAGGAAGACTACAAAGACTGTTTATAATAACAAACTCATGATGGACATCCATCTTAAAGAAAACTAGTTGTGGGTGAAATTGAAACCACTTCAGCGAATGGGATTCAGCTACCGTAATGTATGAGATACATTGCCTTCAGCCACAGTTATAAAACCACTTGTAATTCCAGATTCCTTTGTTGTATTTGCCAGCCTCTACAGGTTACATCCTAAGAGTTTTAGGTAGCCTAAAATGGTAGTAGATGCTTAGTTTCAGGCAACTGAATCTAGCTTTGTCCGTCCCTAAAATTCCTGATTCCAACTCAGCGATAGATCTTTAATTGCTACTGCAAATAAATTGCTAAGCTGATGAACCCGAGAATTAAACCAGATCATAACAGACCAAAAAAATCAATGAAACCAGCACAATATAACTAACACTTTTGCTCAGAAATGTTGCTGAGGACTCACTTGTGTTGGATGAGCCATTGTTCCATAAGACTTGAGTCCTCAAAATTTTTTGGTCTTAAATACTACCAAAAATTTACACTGTAAGAAAAAATTGGTAATGAGGTGTTCCTAAACATCACTAATCTGTTTTTTTTTTGTTCAAACATAAAAATCATTTCAAGTTTTTCAATATTTCCAAAATATATGCAGTGGTTCAACACAGAAAAACTCATAGTAATAAAGACATAAGTTGCTCTTTGAAAAAGAAGGAATGTGTTAGGGGTTTACAAATTAAAAATGTAGCAGTGTTTTACACCACCAAAATAGAAAATATGATTGTTTCTGACCTTTTTGTTTCATAAATTTTAGTAACGTATTTCAATTCTATTGTGTGGCACTAAAGGTAAATTTATAAGGACTTTTATCTGTCAGCTGTGTCTCAGAAATATGAAACATTTTAGATAAACTACTACTTCTGACGAGGAAGTACATCTCTTCACAATAAACATGAAATGGAGAGAATTCAAATACCAAAGATATTCTCTCTCAGCATACCAATCACCTGGAGTGTAGTTTCAGCAACGTCAGGTAGCCCATACTTGGAGAAATGTATTGAGTCCTACATGACCGTTCTCAAGTGAACGGTTCTCACAGAACAAATGAACACTGCGGGAACTTGCCCTCCTAGAACACCCATTGTCTTCTGCACATAACTGTCTAAATCTCCAAATTCACCCCCTTCCCCTGTGGAGGAGATTAAAACTATATATAATGTGCAACATATTGTCATGAAAGCAGAGCTTCCAATTTATACACCACTGTAGAATTGGTCTTTCAGATTACTGTTTTACACCCTTTTCCCTTGTTTTGTTGCTGATAGACCATTTTCCCAATGGAAATTCTGTCAATATGCTATCTCCTTACTAAGTATGCTTCTTTGTTTGAATATTTGAAAACAGAGGCTGCTGGGGTAAATTTTGTGAAAAAGGTGATTAGATGAACCCTAACCTATTCATGTGACTAAAAGTGAACGATATTCAATGAAGATACTATATTTGTCAAACACTGAAAAATCCAGTTGTAAGAAATAAATTCCTTGAGAACACACTTTATATACCTATGATTTATGGAACACCTTTTTCCTTTCGAAGAACTTGTGTCCTCCATGGAAGAGTTATGGGAAAAGAAAAAAAAACCTTAACATGGGGAGAAACTGATTGTACTGGATGAAAAATATACATTAGAGGAAAAACATGGAGTATTTTTACTGCTAGTCTTCTGTTACAAATATGAACTTTCACTGTGGATAAAGTAGTTTGAAGCATTTTAGACTTGTTTTTCAAAGTATATCCTTGTAAATAAAAAATAAAAACAAATATAGTGGTTGTGGATTATAGCATCCTGGTTAAATATATATCTGTTTGACCATGTGCTAGAAAAACACATAGAAGAGAGAATAAAAAGTTTTCTTATATAAAATAACAACTTAATCTAGATACAAGGTTCAGAAAAGGTAGGGTATATAACTCCTCTTTTGTGCCAAAACAACTTTTCATTTTTCTCAAGAGGTTTCTAATTCAGTAATTAAACTTAATTATCAAGCTAGTGAACAACTTTTTAGAGATTAATTATCTTATTAGCTGATAACTTATTAGCATTTAGACTCTTAATAAAACAAAATACCTTCACATAACTCATGATCAATATAAACACAAACTCTGGATACAACTAGTGCTGAATTTTGGGATTCAGATGGGAACAGAATGCAAGTATATACTGTGGAGGTATCATTTTCATATGTAGATTGTATTTCAATCATTAGAAATATAAACACCTTCCCTATCATGGAAAGCATGATTGGATAATTGTTAAGAAATAAAAGCGACAGTCAAATGAATTATAAATAAGAGGAGTGTAAAGCCTCTCCAATAATATTCTGCAGTCTGTGAATTTAACACTGCTGGTTGGAGACGTGAATCAGTATCTCTGATATGTAGCTTACTGAAACAGATCCTCTTGTAACTCTTCAAATATTCTTGTTTGTTTATTTCAAGATCCCACTGGAATTTTTTCTGCCACAAATTATTAGTTTCTGAAGCACTCAAATTTCACATAAATTAACATTTATTGAAATTTACCACAGTAATTGAATTACTCTAGCAATATAAATCTCTGGCAAAATTTGTGTAAATTTTGTGTCATATTTAGAAAAGAACTTAAATTTATTTTTCTTGCTATTTATGGAATTAATATAGTATCTTGGGTTGCATTACAAAATGTATTATGTTTCACTATTGCTGTAAGTTATGAAATAATAAATCTTATTCAGATTCAATGAATCTGAACCAATACATTTTTAAAATTTTAAAATTAAGTCTACATATTTTATCAGCAGAAACACCTGATCTCTCTGCTTTTGAAAAGAAGGGTTTTTTTAACTTCTTTTATCCACACTAACACCTAATAACAGCAGTGAAGGTCCATCTCCTTACTTCTTGGTATTTTTACCATCAGCTCCTAATATTGTTTGCTCATATTATTTTCTTGTTTCTGTATTCACAGAACATCCTTTTTATTTTTTTTTCCTATGACTGAAGAGTAAAACAGGTAATAATTGAGAGAATACAAAAATACCAGTCTTGTACAATTCAAGCAGCTGGTACATTAGGGACAAAAATAGTGAATTTTTAAAATAACAGTCAATAACCCAACTTGGTCTTCTGAAAATTGCTTGTAAATATTTAAGCCTCATGTTCACAGCAGCATACACCACATTTTAACCAGTAGTAGTACTTTTGGCAAAGGTGATTTTTATGAGAATGTTGCTAAGCTGAAAATATAATGATTTTCTAAGCAACTCTCTAATGTAAACCTTTTTGGAAACTGAACATATGAGTACTGAAGTAAGCATTAATAATGATACCAGCAAAAAGTGCTTGTCACATTTAAAACTCTTCCATCAGTCTGATTTTGAAGTTGAATTTTTTTCAATTCTTTTATGACTTTATAAAAGTAACTGGAAAACTTAGTTTACATTGATGATGCTATATGCAGGACAAGAAATCTTTATTTTGTATCTCAGACATGCAGTCCTTAGAAAACAAAACCACACTGCTTTTAGTCCTGCTAAACAGCTATTAAAACAAAACCCTAAATGGGTGAGTCAAATTATCTGAGTAATTGGGATTTGACTCCGAAGGTACTTCTGGCTGGAACACCCTGATATTTGATGCTGAAGATGCATTAGGAACTAACCAGAAAGAGCAAGTAGTAGGTGACCTGACCACGTGACACAAGTTTGGCAAGGTGCACTGGTACTGCAGAAGGAAGAAAAGAATTAAACAAGAAAACAAGTTGGAAGCTACAGGCTGGGACTGTAGGTTACTTGGGAACAAAACCTGAGTCCTGACCTTGGCTTTCCCTCCTATTTAAGCATTTTCTACAAGAAATTGACTGGATAAGAGTGAAATGATCTAGAAATTGTGGGCTGGCTCCTAGCAGAAGTATATAGAAATATACTATAATTTTAGGTTTGCCCTTGTTCTCTAGATCTTACAGACTGAAAATTCCTGTTTATAAAATAGGCTATCTTCAATCAAAGTTGAAAAGTAAGCTATGTGTAAATGTATTTCTGCTGGCTATAACATTATTCTGAATAGCGTATTAATGGAATTGGCTTTCTGCTTTATCAGCAAACACTTTAACATGTTTACTTTGAAAAAAAAGGATACATAATCAGAAGCTGTCTATTTCCTTGAAGTTCTCTTTCCATTTAAAGGTGAGCTTTGAGCTTATGGCAATTAAGAATCTTCTGAATTCTATGAAGTTTAAACCCTTTCCATTTTCATCTTTGTATATTGAGGAAACCTACACGAGGTTCTTATACTACAGTATACAAAGTATAACCTGTATCTGCTTTGGTGTCTACAGTTCCTGGGAAACCTTTCTGCTTTCCATGAATTTTGAAGTGATGTCTGGCAACTGTTGAGCTGTGGTATCTGTGAATTTCTTTGGAGAAGTTAGATGTCCAGCTTTTCTAAGCCCTATCTGAAAAATTGCAGTAATATATGACATTCTTTCCTGACTCTTATTTACCTTATGAAGGTATTAATACGGACTATTTACGTAAAATCTAAGCATGTAAGTTTATATTATTATTATCATCTTTAGATAAATTTTGGAGAAAAAAGTTTTCTTTGCAGGTACTGAGAAGCTTTTTATCTGATTACCAGCTGCGTCTTGAAAAAACCAAGTGAAGGAAACAGATGTGTTAAGTAAGTTTAAAACATTTTGTAAGCCAAAATAATGAAAACCACATTTTAGTAAAATCTCCTGAGGCCACTTTTGTAGTCAGACTTAGTTTATTGTTTTGTTTTCTTTTATTACTGCAAATCCGGAGAGACTAAATATTATGTGAATGTGATAATTGCATTAAAATTATCAAGCATATCTTTAATGAATTGCTTAGCATGTCAGAGGAAGGTAATGTATAGCCCGTAAAGTGGGAAGAAATCTTATGGATTGTACATTCTAGCACTGAAGATAAATGTGTTCAGTTGTTACTTTTTTATCTGTCATGTTTACTCATGCTCTATTGATATTCTGACTGAAAGGAGTAATACTGATTAATAGAGATGCTATCAGAAGCAGCATTTTATAAGTAGGCTGCATATTCCAGCCTACTAACATTTTTTTAAGCTGTATTTTATTTAATACTTTTCAAAGCATATTTGGAACTGTGCTGATGAGAGGTTAGATTCTGATGTGTGTTATTTGTCGCATCTGACTTAAAAGATGTTAGAATGCACCCACTTACATTTAAAATAATTTCGGAGATACTTACTACTTGTATGTATTTACTTTTTAAAACCTTTTTCACCATTTTTGAGGCAAGGAAATTAGATCTAAGCTTACTATTTCTTCATAGAATTCCTTATTTCTCTATATTTAAAAAAAAAACAAACCAAACTGTGTTTGGATATTTAATTTTGCATTAACAACATAAACCTATCATTGACTTGTTATTTAGCCCCTTATTTATTGTACAATCGAAGAATTTGTCTTAAATCAGTGGATAATTCAAATCCTTTTAGGAAAACTTGTCTTGAAATTGTCAGTTTCATCCACCTATTCAAATATCAATCAAAAAATAACTGATGCTGAAAGTGATAGTTCTATACATTTAATTTCAAAACACACTATATTTTCCAATAATTGTGTCTCTATTGCAATGTTGAAGTGTTTAAACAAATCTACTTTTAAAAAAAACTTGTCAAAGATGATGCAGGAAATAAGAAGCAATGAAAGTGAACCCCAGAAATTCCAGATCCTGCTTCCCTCCTTCAAACCCTACATACACTCAGAATGGAAGTAAGATACTGCTGGAGTGTACTGTCTCTTTCCACAGTGGCTTATCCACATAAAACCAGCTTCAAAGACAAATTAGCAGCATTTTGATCTTTTTAAACCTTTTCCTGTTGTGAGATTCAGAAAGCTTTCAATATAATTTTGAAAAGGAATAATAAAAATATGATGTAGTCCAGACTCACACTACTGAATTCTAAATCTATATAAATTCCATAAAGTACATTACTTTATGGAAAGGTTTGTAAAGAATACAACTTTTCGTTCACTTTTAACATCTTGATTGAAAGTGATTCAATTTCTTAAATCCATTTCCAGACAGAAATAAGTGTCTAGGATGTAATTTTGTTCTGTATTTATAGAAAGCACAAGTCTATGTAGTCAACTTTTAAGGAGATCTTTGAACCATCTCTGTAGCTTTCAAATCCATAACAAAATCTGAAAGAGGATTATCAGTACAGTGCATAGCACACTTCATTAGGGCTAAAATGCCTTCAGCCAGCAGCCTTGATCAGTCACTATAGCACAGCATGTACCATACCTCCTGCTCCCAGTGCCATATACGCCATGTCAGTGATATGAGGTTTTTTGGATGAGCCTCTTCACTGCCTTCTCTCTGTACCTGTATTTGAAGAGGCATAGTCCATTCACACTTCCAAAAAGCCATCACTTTCCTCTCTGTAAATGTCTACAGTGTACTACTGTCCATTGAACTCTCAGTAATATGCTTTTGACTTATCTTCTTCATGTAGTACCTCCTTACATAATCATTGGTTCCAATTACCAGATGGACAATTTCAAAATTAGAACATGTCAAATATAAGCATATATTTTAGTAGTACAATGGCTGATAGAATTGCTTGAATTCTGTCTTATGCCACTTTTTAGAAAAGTTGCTTATCATAGACACCAGATATTCTTTCTAAAAAATTTTCCAGTTTATTAAACAAAGAGCGTCCAGGAGCTCATATTTTCTGAATGGGAAATGATCAATCAACATAAGAGATTTCTATTTATCACATCAGGATTAGATTTGGACATCATAGTTATCTTATATTCAAACTATTGATCTGAAGTTAGGAAGTAGAAATAAAATATTTTCATACCTATCAGACTTCTTTTAAATTTATTAGTACAATTGAATATATTTGTATGTTTTCAAAGTAAAATGATGGGAAGATAAGTTGCTTTTAAAAGCAAATTTTCTCCAGGCTCTCAATCACATTTTTAATGTTATTTAAGATAGGAGATAATGTTATTATATTAAAAATGCTACTATATCATAGAAAAATTAGTGCTCATGTCACATGAAATTGATGCTGTGTTTTAAAATATATTAATAAAGACCTTCATAACTGTAGGCAAATTTTTGAATGATGATATGGTGATGACATTAGAAAAATATAATAACTAATAACTAGTGTGTGCATATGTGCAAGAAGTCTACTAAGTTGGTTTGATATTAAAAAGAAGAGGAACTTAATTTTACATCTTCATGCAAGGAAGTCAGAATTAAAATTATGATTAAGGTTAATGTTTCCATAACTTTGTTAATGTGAAAAATGTCATTTCTGAATGACTGTGTTTGAATTTTTTTTCATCTTGATTTCACATTTGAAAACCATGGATGATTAATTCTGTGTATAAAATTTATATACTTGTAATGTTATTAAAACCCAGCTGTTTTAGACTGAGTAATTTCAAGTAGTCTTTAGGCTTCATTTCAAGTGATTTAATAAATTACGATTTGAGGTAATGTAGCCTTCTATCATATGTTTAGAGGTTTAATTTTTCACAAGGCATAGGTTGTAAAATAGCTTGTACCTGTTATTCATTTCTACTGAAACAAACTTGTGACTGGGAAAAAAAGAAAAAAATCTTTGACTTAGTATTAGCCAGATTTGCTATTTGTTTGCTTGTAGTCCTACTCAGATAATTTTGAAGTTTTCTGGAATATGGCTTTTTCAAGTAGGTAAGAGTAGGTCAGGTTTCATTGCATGCCTTTGTTTTGAAAGTTTTCTATAACAGGAGATTTCCTAATAATTTGTTCTGACACTTGTACTTATCTCATGATTTTGTGCAGTTAAGAACTTTTGTACTTTCTGTTGAGTTTTATCAGATATTACATGGAAATGCTAATAAAACCCACAAATATTGTGATCTTCAAAGTGGGCCTTGTTGTAGAATAGAAATATAAAAGTGAATTATTTAGATATAATCCTAATATTTGTGAAATCAAGTGAACTTTAGAGCAGGAAAATTTTTGGGGTAGGGGTGTGTGATAATTTTTGTCAAAATGTGTATCAAGTTGTTTAGCTTTTTCTCCTCTGCATTTTGTGTTTGAGGAAATGATTTGAAAATTAGGAAAAACCAGGATGACTTTTAAACTAAAAGTGTCAATTCTACAACAGTTTTTTTTTTTTTAATGGAAAATGCTGACTTTTCATTTGAGGAATCTCAGAACTTTTTTTTTTTTTTGAGTCATATAATTGTGATATAAACTATTTCAGATTTTCTTTTTCCTTGGAAAGTAGTAAGGACATCTACATTATATCCTTTTTGGAAAAATATTGCTTCAGTCTGTGTTACTGCATCAGTATTACACTGATGATTGAATTTTCCCTATTTGTTAAAAAGCTTGATCATATAAGTGTTTTTTCATCACTGACATCTGGTGAAAAATCCTACTGGATTTCAGGTTTGGTAAAAGAAGTTCTGTTATATTAATAGGAAATCTGAATTATCACAAATGTCACTTCAATGATACAGTCTTTACAGAATATTTTTCAATTGGTCTTGTATATTTGGCTTAGATGGGCATGCATTAATCCTTCAGGTGTTGATCACTACTGAAAATCTAGTGAGCTTTAGCTAAGTGGTTATTGTGACAGTAAAAATTTGAAATGCTCAGCTATACAGCAATCACCTACTGTACACAGTCAATAAAACTTCAAAGCTACAGATTGAACTGCAGATATGTGATGCTATATTCCCTAGTGTAACTGTTATAGGACTGCCTTATTAATGCTGTAAATGAAGAAGTCATATGAGACTATTAAAGCAAGCTAAGGCTTATATACACACTTTTTTTTTTTTTTTTTTTTTTTTCCCTACTTTTAAGTTTTCTGTCTCTGTTTTGAGGCAGTAGTGGAATTTCAGACATTTCTTCCAGGAAGTGCTGCTTGTTGTGTCAGAGAACTGATGTTTCTCCCTACTATGGGTCTATAAGGTCTGTTAAAATAAACAAACAACAAACATATATATATATAGATAAATATATAAAAAACAAAAAATCACAACACGTTCATTTTTCAAGCTGTTAGACAGAGACAGTGTAAGTGTAGAAAGACCCTTTTCCTCGAGAATTATTATGAGGAGTTAGGGCTCATTTTGCTTAGAAATCTTTCCTACATCGAAGAGGCATTTTTACCCCGAGACAGCTTGAATGTCTCTCCTTCTCCTGCCTTGCAGCAAAGTTAACTCCCTGAAAAGATAACTTTTTCACAGACAATCTGGGAGGCCCCATGAGGCAGGGGCTAAGCAAGGCATTAAGAAGGCCTGGAGAAGGAAAAGCAGTGCATTCTTTCATGCCTGGTGTATGCGCTGTTATGTTAAATGTTCTCACATGTAGAAATAAATTTTCCTAAATTTTTCCACTGCCTGAAGTTTTGGAGGTACCTGCATTATCTTTCTTCACAGATAGGCATTAGTTTGGCTGCTTGTCCACTTATCAATAGTAAGATTTATGACTCTTCTTTGTGCTTATCTGAAAGCATGCAGTGCATTCCTCAATTTGAATATTAATGAAGCTATCCTGAATACAAAGTACAGTGGCAGTAAGGAACAGTTTTCTTGTGAGTGAACAACATGACACAGTATATTATAACAGTTTCTGGATACCACTATCCTTTCATAATTGAGTCTACCTGAACTGGAAAGCCAATTCTGTGTATTATTTTCCTTTCTACTTGATAAAAAATACAATATAGTTTGTGGTTTGTCTCTCAGTATTAAGTCAGTGGATGTACAAAACATTGTCTTTAAAAATACTTAAAGGTTGGGGTTTTATTTTGCTATTATTTACATACTCAGCAACAAATAAATGGAATTCAATAATGGTAATGCTAAGGCAGAATAAAGTTACCAAGTAAGTTTCTACATCTTATGCAGCAATGGAAAAAGCACCATTTAAAACTTCCTTTCAACACTTGAACTCATCTATGTGTCTTTGCTGAGTATCCTGGAAATTGATGCATAGACTTTCAAGCAGACTTACAAGGTCTCCCCATCTGGAGAATGAAGATTTGTTTTTTCAATATATTCTGATATTCCAAAGGCAAATGTGTGTCTGTCTAAGTTCCTGCTCTGCTTAGCGTGTGAGTACAGTTCAAACTGTTTGGATGTTCAATTAAAAATGGTAGTGCCCTGTGTGCAGTATTAGGTTGGCAAATGCTAACAGCTGTATTCACAATTGAGGAGCCTGACATTTTCAGTCATTTTGTATATTAGTAGTACATGGCATGCTTTTGAGAACAGGTTGATTTAAGTCTCTTAATGTGAAAATGAAGATGTACCTACAACTGCCAGTATTCAAAATATTTAACTATGAGTTGTTTCTCCCCTGCTGCTTGAGCAGAAAGATGCAGAAGTAGCATAAAACTGAAAAGAAAGCAACCTAGTGGAAACTTGACAACCTACAGTTTAGAAAACAGCAAAGAAACTTCAAATATATGGTATAATTTATATTTCTCCAGAGTTCTTGTATTTAAGTCAGTGTCTACTTCGTATGAAATATGAAAACATTCAGGAAATGGAATTAGAAGATATGTTTTGCTTCCTCCTAGCAAAATATCCTAACCGCAGAGCAACAGAAACAGGGTATTCTGCATCTGTTTTCCTTAGGATTGAAACTATACTCTGAAATAGACAGACCATATGCTGCCAGCTTATCAGGGACAGAGAAAAACTGAGTGAGAGAAGGAACCTCTGACTGGCGCACTTGGGCAATCACACATCATTGCCACTCACAGGAAGGAGATGGAGGCTTTGTCGGCTTCATAAAATTTTCTTACGATGTGATGGACTAACATTAGGAATTACCTACATATGAGAGATCAAAACAAAATTTAATTTTTATTTTTTTCTTATGCTAAGAGTAGTTGTTGCATCTTTGACAGGGAATTCCTTATCTCAAGAATAAAAAAAGAATGTTATGTGGAGCTTCAGAAACATTGAAATTACAGAAGAAATCTTCTCATTTTAAAAAAATCAAGAGAATAAAAACAGTGTAATGTTTTATTTCTCTTTATGAATCCATTGTAGCTCAGGATAAATTTTTTTCATAACTGTTTGTGTGATAATCTTTTATTAAAATGTACATGAATAACTGCCTTCCATATACCTTAGGGAAGCCTATGAAATCTATCTTAATTTTCATTATGTTTATGGAAATTTATTTTTATTGTCTCTGAATAACTACACTTATAATTTATTCATTAATTTTTAGATTCCTGCAACAATTTTTGAATATTCTCTTCAAATCAAAATAGTATCCTCCTATATGTCACAGCATGAATTGCAATGTTTAGATTCTGTAAGTCTTAGCAGTACAAAATCTTGTCTATCAGGATACCTTTCCCTGAACAAAGCACTTCATTAACTTCAAAAACAGTGTTATTTGTCATGACCATATTCCATTATTGTGGAAATGAACATGGTCATTTTTTTCAGTTTCAAAGTGTACTAGTCTTATATATACCTGAGTGTTATCCAAGGTATTTTTGCTTTAGCTTCTGAAGCGTTGTTAATATTGGTTACTAATTATATACACATTCTGAGCTTAATCAGCTTGGATCATTTCCCTAGATATTTAAATTTTTTTTAGTCTACCTTTCCCATCATTGCCTCATTTCCAGCTGTAGATGACTAAATAATTATTAGTCACATCTTGCCTCGGTTGTTAGGGCTTGTTCTTTTAAATTAATGTTATATGAGCATCTACCTCTAGGGCTCTTGCTAGGAATTCAAAGGCTCAACTGCAGGAAAAAAGTTAACACCTTCATTCTGTAGTGAAAAATGGTTTGTAAGAGGCCGATTTAGAAAAAATCAAAGAATTTTACAATTAATACTATCAGTAAATTCTAAATACAGTCTTTTTATTTTAGAAAAAGTTTATCTACTTGATTACTCGCAAGACCATTCACAAACTGTAGTTGGTGAAGTTGCATTTGAATTAGCGACTGTGTATTCAGATTCTGAGAAGTTCTTGCTGACAAAGTGGCGATGTTGAATATTTTATTATTTTTTTAAAAAATACAAACCCAGGTAGCAATGTTACATAGAAAATGAATAAATACAAGGCAGGAGAGAGTGAATGAATAATGTTTCTTGTGGAGGCACAATGCCTGGCTTGTAATTAGTGATCCTGAGATGATGGCCATTTGCTGTCCATTAATATTGACAAATGCTGTCAACATGACGACTGAAGAGACCATAAGGATGCTGGTAATTTTTCTGAGGAACTTCATGTCACCATAGTATGGATATATCTTCAAATTACTTTTATTGTCACTGTATACTTGGCATTTCCAGATCCAAGAATAAATTATATTACCACAAAGCATGTGTACATTAACATTTCATGGGCAATGATATGTCATTAATGAGAAAAGCTGAAGCACAGCATGAATGTATTTACTTCATTTAAGATTAAGGTTGGCTCAGAAGTATAATAGAATAATAGTATAATAGAAATTACCCATTATTTGGTGCATATCCTACTCTGGTAGCATGCTTTGTTTGGGGATGCTTTCACTGCATGATACAAGTTATGCAGGGAGTAGCTGCTTAGGTACCTGTATTTGTTGAGGTTGACATCTATATGCAGCTCAGGGAAAAAGAGCAAAATTTGAACATAGTTATCTGTTCAGTCAAACAGCCATGCTAAAATAGCTATACGTCTTCATTTCTGGAGGCAATTTGAGGCATTCCAGCTCCATACTCCTTTGTAAGTTGCATTTCCATTGAACTGTCCTGTTCATTATAGATGTAACACAAGTCTAGAACCGCAGAAAGCAAGAATCCAGATGTTTCCCTTACATCTGACATATTTGCAATGAGACTGTGGTAGTGGTAGACATAGAAGGGGTAAATGTGTTCATTTAAACTTTAACTATGTAAAATAAATATTCAAAGAATCACAGAATTAGCTAGGTTGGAAAAGACCTTTGAGATCATCAAGTCCAACCTACTACATAATACCATCTCATCTCCTAAAAAGTGCCACATCCAGTCTTTTTTTAAACACTCCCAGGGATGGTGACCCCACCACCTCTGTGGGCAGCCCATTCCAATGGACAGTCACTCATTCTGTGAAGAATTTTTTCCTAACATCCAACCTAAGCCTGCCCCTGCTGAGTCCTCCCATTCTGTCAGTTGCCTGGGAGAAGAGACTGACATCCATCTAGATACAACCTCTGTCAGATAGTTGTAGAGAGCAAGACTCCCCTGAGCCTCCTCTTCTCCAGGCTAAAGAACACCAGCTCCCTCAGTTGCTCTTCACAGGGCTTGTGTTCCAGACCCCTCACCAAACTTGTTGCTCTTCTCTGGACACGTTCAAGCATCTCAACATCATTCTTAAATTGAGGGGCCCAGAACTGGACACAGTACTCAAGGTGCTGCCTAACCAGTGCTGAGTACAGGAGAGGAATGACTTCCCTGGTCCTGCTGGCCACATTGTTCCTGATACAGGCCAGGATGCCGCTGGCCTTCTTGGCCACTGGGTACACTGCTGGTACCCAGCAGTACTGTTCAGTTTTCTGTTGACAAATACCCCCAGGTCCCTTTCTGCCTGACCATTCTTTAGCTATTCTGTCCCCAGCCTGTGTCTCTGCATAGGTTGTTGTGACCAAAGCATAGGACCTGGCACTTAGACTTGTTGAATCTCATTCCATTGGATTCAGCCTGCAGAACCCTCCTACCCTCTAATAGACCAACACTTGTTCCCAGCTTGGTGTCATCTGCAAACTTACAAACTTACAAATGGCTATTTCATAATCTTGCCCAGTACTGAGGTCACATTGACAGGCCTGTAATTTCCTCCTTCCGGCCCTTTTTGTGGATGGGTGTCACACTGACCAGCTTCCAGTCATCTGAGTGGGACCTCTCCAGTTAGCCAAGACTGTTGGTAAATGATGGAGAGCGGCTCAATGAGCTCATCTGTCAGCTCTTTCATCACCCTAGGATGGATCCCATCTGGTCCCATAGATCATAGAGGATTCTTCATCCTTTTCCAATTTTGCCTTTAAATAGTGTGGCTAATGTATATTGACACACTTTTTGTATTCACAATAGTAAAGAAAATATTGTACGGAAAAAAATCAACAGGTTTCCTTAAGGTAAGTTCTAATTGTTCCTGGCTTATTTATTGTTTGACTCAAACACCATGAAAATCAAGAGTTACACGGTATCAGGTTTATTAAATATTTCAGGATCAAAAATATTTTCCAACAGTGTGATTAAAGATGTTATTTTATGCCTTTTTACTAATAGCTAGTTTTGTTCTTTTGTCTTTGTCCTACTTCCAGGAGGCATTTTTGAGTGTGTGGAATCTGGTCCAATGGGAGCAGAAGAATTAGCCTTCAGATTTGCTGTGAACACAATCAACAGAAACAGAACTCTTCTGCCAAACACCACATTAACATATGACACTCAAAAGATAAATCTTTATGACAGTTTTGAAGCATCCAAAAAAGGTAATTTTTTGCCTATTTAATTTTTTTGATGAGGTACTAAGACTTGCTTAGTTTACTTACCTGAAAAAATATCTGTCTAGTGAAGCCATATGCAATGAGATTGTGGCATTATTATGGCTGACATTAAAGAACTGCTGTATTGAAGGCTGTAATGGTAAATGCTTGAAAATTACATTGTCACCTTTGCTCCCACTGACTCTATCTAAAAGCTATTTCCTTAAATATCTACAACCTGAAATAAATTTTGCTGAACATTGTGACTAGGATGTTTCTGAGATCAGCTCTTCCAGAGCGAGAAAAAAATCTCTAGACTTTGGCCAGCAAAATGCCTGATTCCCCCAAATTCTAGTGAACCTGGAAACCAATTTTGGATTTCAGCCACTGTAAGTACATCTACAAAAATACCTTTATATAGTTAATTATGTGTGGACTTCAAAAAGGAAGAAGTCATTTTGTAATTTTTTATTTTATGGATTAAAGCAGGTTTTGAGAGAGACTACTCTTTCTTTTCCATCTCACCCAACAGTAAATAAATGGGCTGATCCTTAATTCTAGACTCTTCATTCTCCTTTCCTTTCCACCTTCCAAATCTAACTGCTTGCTGGCACTGACACATGTTGAATAAGAAATCTAATGGGACAGTTTCTCCCCATTCTTGAGGGAAGACATAGAGAGTAGAGAAATTTCATTTGAGATATTTAATTTTTTAAGTCTTTCCTGAGGCAATGAAAAATTTTAGTCCTTATCTGGGGTTTGCTAGCCCTAGTGCTATGTTGCTAATTCTTGTTAGACTATAATAGATGTAATTAGAATGGCAACGTGCTACTGATTAGATACATTAAATAGATTACATATATTCGTTTTTCCCACAGTCATACTGTATCAAAATCTGTGTAAACTTCCAGCGCTAATGGCTTTTTTTATCATCAATTCACAATACAGACAACTACATTTGTGCTCAAAGGTGCTTTAGTTCAGAATCAAAGCATAAAGGTTAACATAAAATGGCTCATTTTAGTATGATGGCTCCAAAGCGGAGTTTTAACAATGAGGTTTAAGCATTTGACTCATTTTTGTGGTTCATTATTATATCCATTAGTGAGCAGGCGGGCACTGAATCAAAAATAGCCTGTTTAGACCTCTTAGTAATGCATATTTTGAGAGTTGAATATAGATGAAATATTAATGCGTTTTTAAAGGTATTATATGAAAGAGCAACCTGAAGGTAAGATATTTCAAGATACTGTTTAAGTGAAGAATAACGTAAACATAAAGAAATATCCCTCAATGTGCTAGAAAATTGTCATGCGCCTGATAGAGCAAGTGCTGTATTAAATCACATGTGAAAGCACTGCATTATTCAAATCTGAGAAATAGGGAGAAAAAAAGCCCATTGAAAAGCCATCTGGTAGCTATTGCTGTTGTTAGTGATCCCATTTACTGACATTTGCATAAAGCTTGTTGATTACTCTTAGGAAGGGCAATATTAGCATAAATGTTTTTTTATCAAGCTAGTCATTTAGGCAAGACACCGAATAGCAATGGAGATCCTGTGTGTATGAGAGGGTCGTTTCAACCGCTGGTGTTCTACGGTAATAAAAAGGTGTGCCAGCATAGTTTCTGGAATGCACTTGAAAGACTCATCAATATTTTCATCAAGTTAAAAAGGATGTGCACAATAAAGCAATTAATTTTGAATTCCCGAGAAAAGCGATGCAGCAAGATGCGTTTCTCCTGCTTGTTTCCTCAGCAGTCAGGAACATCGATGGTGGAATAATACTATTAATTAATCAAACCCCATACAAATACATTTAATTTGGACGAGGAAGATACTTTTCATTACTGTTGTCTACAAAATAAGTTGTTTTCTTAGAAGACACTATCCTATTTTTCCACAACTGCATACTTATAAAGGTCCATGTCTATGGTAGTGAAAGACAGGAGCAGGGTATAGGCTGACATTGGTCTTCAGTATTATATTTTTCCTGCCTTCTTTTTGGCATGTTCTAACTAAAATCCTATAAGATCATACTGGAGCATGGTATGGGAAATAACAAGAGCAGAGACATGTAATGAACAGTACAGGTTGAGTCAACCTGTATCAGAAAGTGGAGGGCTAAGCTTCTTGAGTGCAGCAGTACTGTGTAAGTGACTCTCACAGGCAGTCCTATATACTAATATAAGTGAAGGAAAACAGCATTTCCAGTTTTTAAGAAGGGACACTCAATTTTTTTTTCACTAGCAGATAGGAATTTAGTTTTAGGGAAAATGTTGGCCTTTAAATTTTACCAGTCAATATGCTTCCTTTCAGATACAGAAATTCAAATGTCCATTTCAATGAAATTAATGATTTGCCTGATAATTAACTACTTAATGGGTAAATAAATTAAATATATACAAATATGTATATATTTAGCTATATAAACAATACTTATATAATTATATAACTGTATTACACTGTATAGTAGATAATATTTATTTATTATTTATTATATATTATAAATTTATAATTAAATTAAATTTCTGAGTAATTAGGGTCTCAGTAGAAATAACAATTGATTGAAGAAGAAGTTAATGCTTAAACAACCTAGACTAGAATACTGTTCTATATGGCCATTTTCCATATGTAAGGTGTAGCTAAGCATAAATCTCTTTTCTTGATAGTGCTTTCTAAAAGACACCAAATTTCTGGCCTTTGTGGTTTCCACTGACCTAGAAGAGTTTATTAAACATAGCTGAGCGCTGTTTATATGTAAAGTATTTATACCAGTTTGTAGTGAAATCTTGAAAATGTATTCTGAAATTGAAATGTGTGAGTGAAAGTGTTACACAGGAAGGGAGCTCTGTCAGTAATACAGTTACATGGAGTGCCTTTTTTTTTAATATGAATTGTTCAATACCTTCTGGCACACTGCCTTCTTTCCTCTCATCATTGACAGACTTCTGTCTCCTCTTCAGCCTGCGATCAGCTGTCCCTTGGGGTGGCAGCCATCTTTGGACCATCCCATAGCTCCTCAGCAAATGCTGTGCAATCCATCTGCAATGCTTTGGGTGTTCCACATATCCAGACCCGCTGGAAACATCAGGTGTCAGACAACAAGGATTCCTTCTATGTCAGCCTCTATCCAGATTTTTCTTCGCTCAGCCGTGCCATCCTTGACCTTGTGCAGTTCTTCAAGTGGAAAACAGTTACTGTTGTTTATGATGACAGCACTGGTAAGGCTAAAGCATTAGACTATGTGCAGACCTGTTCACATGTGCAAAGGGAGGGATGAGGGGGTGTCACTACTCCTATTTGGTAATTTAAGGAATCTTACCTAATTTACAAGAATTTCTATTGGTGAGGCAGTGTATAACAAATAATGTGGATTTATTAGCATAAGTATTCTCATAAGTATGCTTCAGTTGCTGAAATCTGTATGTTTGAGCTCCCAGCTGCCAATAAATCAGTCACACTCTGTGTTTCCTGCAGTATTTTAACAGCTATTGACAGCTATGCCTTTTGATTTTATTTAAAACTTAAACTTGGAAGAAAAATATTGTAACTTGAAAGAAACACTAGTATGCCCAGTGAAATAGAAGACTTAAATTCTGGTGCTATTTCTGGCATTGGTTAAGTTAGAAAACAGATGCTGTATTTGCTTGGAATTCCAGTGTGTGTTTTTTTAAATAGCATTGAAGAAGGAGCCCTGGTTTTAGCTGGAGATGAAAACAAAGGAAGTTTGGAGGCTTTTTTGCAGCTGAATTCCAAGAGTTAAAATCGAACTCCTGACTTCCCAGCAGAAATACAACGGTTTGCTACCTTTCCCTTAGTCATCCTAAAATTTGGTTTGCCCTTCTGTTTTGCCTTGACAGTGACATCTTTGAAAAATGCTGTAAATGTTCAATTTCATTTGAGGTCTACAGATGGTCAGAACTAAGACCATGGTTGAGAGGAAAATCTGATTGTAACGAAAGATATGAGGGAGGTACTTAGACAAAAAAGGCATATTTAATCTTGGAAATATTGCTAACCCCTTCCGTGCTGCTTGATCCATCATTGTCAGGAAAAGAGCACGGAGAACCTCAAACCCTTCTCACGGTTCAGTGAACTGGAAGACTGTTGATGTCCTCATTACACAATGCTACTATCTATCCAAATCTGAAATAAAAGAAAGTAAAATAAGAAACAATGTGCTACTCATAAGGCTTCCTGTGCTACTCATAGGGCTTCCTGTACAGAAGACCAACTGCTAGATAAACAGCAGTTGCTACAGCAGGACAGAACAGCTGCTTACTTCTCAAGCTCAGACAAGATGCTTGTATAGATATTAAAAGGTGAGGAGGGACAGAGAAGGCAGTGCATGAAAGTCTGTATAACTGATTTTTTCTTGATATCTTTTAAAAAAAATGCAAGGCAGTGAATCCTAGAGACTACCTCCCTAAAGGTTTGTTAGCTGTTGTCACCAAAAGCCTCAGGTAAAAACCCTTTGATTTCAAGCTTTGCTGTACAACATGTAGCCTCAAATTTTAAATGCATGATGATTGAAAAAAATGTAGTTTATGGTTCAGGTTTACATAAATTGTAAAGATTTCACTTTGAGTAAAATTATTTTTCCAAAGCAGGTTACCTTTTAAAACAGTTCTTTCAGTCAGAAAATTCATATGTTTTAATACTTTGAAACTGCTTTACTCAATACTTTTTAGTAGTTCTCTTCCCCACCGTAAAAAACAAAAAAAAATTAAGGAAAAAAAGAAAATTTCATGGTTAATGGTTCCTCTAAACTCCATATTAAGAGATATATTGTTAGCAGCCACATTAGGCCTGATCTTATAGAGTACTTTTTGAATACTTACTTAGAATGTAAGTAGAAATAGGAATGAAGATGGAAAAGGTATTGTTAACAATTTGGAGAAAAAAAAGAACATATGCTCTTTTTGAATAAATTTTAAATAAATTTCTCAATAAATAAGGAAATTCAGTTATTTAGTTTATTTAAAATCATAACGAATTATTTCAGGACATACTTATTTTAAACTTATGTTTCTTTTTGAAGTGGCTAGGCCCTTCATATCATGATACATCTTGTTACTGCAGGTAGACAGTAATCTCAGCTACAACACTTTTTTTTTTCTTGAAATCTATAATCTATTTCTGTCTGAAGAGGTGTAAAAAAAGAATTAGTGAATTTAAATTCTAGTTTTAAAAACTGTAAATTTCTCTTTGCTAGTAGCATATGCTATAGATATTTCCAAGACTTCAAAAGCAGATGACACTACAGGGAAGTTCACAGCATCGTTTGCCTTTGAAGCACTTAGAGTACTTAGCTGTGAGAAACTGTCAATATTAAAGAAGCAGAGTTTATTTTTTAGAGTTCAACTGCAAACTGGTGGTTTTTGAGGCAAGAAGTTGATGGAAAGAAACCTTTTGAAAGGAAGTAGTTCCTTGAGCTGGGAATGAGATTATCTCCTAACATAGGATAAGACAAATACTTAGTTGTGTACCTGAGGATGAAGCTGAATATAATAGTTTCCAGCAATATGTAGTAACTATGTCATCTTGTGCCATTTAAGACTTAATTTCAAGTCCATTGAAATGAAAGGCAATTAAGACAAAACATTTATTACTCTTTATGTCCTTTTCTTCCACTTGACCAGTGATTCCCTAATGTAAGATGAATAGCCTTCTCAGTTCCCTCTCTTTTGTTTGTTTATTTTTTTTTAATCACTCACATTTAACATTCCTTCATTGAAAGGTTATTTAGAATGGTAATGCATGCCTTATTTTATGATGACTTTAATGTTATAGATTTCTTTTGTCTGAATGGGCAATTCCCCAAAGGACAACTTGGTCAAGACAATAATATATTGGTATAGCAGTTACAGTGATAATTTAATAGCTAAAAATAGTATTTTTGGTGGGGAGTGTGTCAAATTTTCTATATGTATTTCTATTATTACTTTATAAATGGATAAAAGGGGATAAGATGCTTTTATTATAGATAGGAAGGAAAGGTAGAAAACATACATAAACTAGGTCTGAATTTTTCTCAAATTATTTGGGGTTGCTCATATGTTAAAATCCACTGTGAGGTAAAGCATAATTTCATTAGTTTATTTACTTATGCATTTATATACCTATTTATTTATTAATATATTTTAACATGTCTTTATGAATTCTCTAAGGAATTGTTAAAGTTTTATAACTATAAAGAACAAAGCTCTGCTTCAAAGCATTCTAAAAAAAAAATTGTGTCCATGTTCTTCCTTCCTTCAGTATGGGATATATCTTCTTGAGTAAATGGAAATAAAAAAAGCTGTGTGGTTATTTGACACTCTGCAGTCAGTAAAAGCCCTTGTTAACTCCAGTGTCATTTTCAGAGATACACTAGAGACTGATACTTCAAGTGCACTCTTCAGCTGCGTACTGACAGCACCATTGTGCCCAACTGTATGCAATCCCTCATGCTTCTGTCCTTTATGAAGACTTGAGTCATAGATAGCAAAGCATTTTTCTGCTGCTATGTGAGGTACTCTATGTAAGTGTAGATGCAGTCTTCTATAGTGGTTTTTTGTGCCTTTCAATCCTTAGTGTAGCTTCCTTCGCACCATTCATACGAGGTGTTCCTGCCTGTGGTGGTGGAGAGTTGGAACTAGATGATCTTTAAGGTCCCTTCCAACCCAAACAATTTTATGAGTCTGTGAGATGTGTACAATATACTGACACCACTTGTATTTGGTCTGGATCCAATTTGTTCTGTTATTGGTATGAAGGTGGTAAGAGGAAGTCAGACATTGTTTAGAGTCCAATTTGAAATAAGAAAATTTGGAATCCTACGCTCCCTTTGCAGTAATCAAAGAGATTACCACTAAGAACAGCCAAGAGTGTATTATCTCCCTTACTCAAAGTATTCTCCCTGTATTTTCATTAGAGGAATAGCTGTACATCTCACTACTACTAATTTGAGAAAAGTTGCTTTTAATGCACCAAGGTGACACAGAAATGGCTAAATCAGAGAAGATATATGTATGGAGTTCAGCTATGGCTCCTCACACCAGTCTGAACCTCAGAATACTGGGCTGTTCTCTGCTGATCAGACCTGCCTCATGTTCAGGAGTCTGTAATGAGGAATGCAAGATAACTTGGAACAGGAGAAATGGAGGTTGTAATATGCTGAAATAGGTACAGAGGTGCTTTTAGAGGGGTATGATCAATAAACAGTGGAGTGAGAAAAGATCAAGTTGAGTACAGTGTTTAAGGAAGAGAAAATATTGTACAAATAAGATGAAGTAGATGAGTAAACTAGAAAGCTTAATTCTATCTTGTCCTAATAAGAAGGTATACAGTCTTTTGCAGTGGGGATATGGTAATAGAAATAAAAATAAACATATAATGGGCAAAGGCTTTAATATTATAATAAAACTATCTGCCCTGGTACTGTTTTATGGAGTAAGTATTGTGGCACTAAGTATATGTGTAATTTCTTTTGTGTAAGAAAAGTTTCATGAGTCCCTTTTTGTGAATCCATATTTTAATAGTTCTATACTCACTTTTTTTTTTTAAATTAAATAATAGCTACTTTCTGCTTTCTTCTATGATTTAGTTTTCCATTTTTTGATCTCTTAAGACTTTTAACATAGTTCATTTGTTATACAGACCAAAGAATTGTAATGAGGCTCAAACAATTTTCTTGCTTGTCTGAAGATAAATATTGTTTCTTGTGATAATTCTAAATGGCAAAGTATATTTCTTTCAACCAGGATTTCATGTTTAAAACAAACAAACAAGCAAACAAAAAAATCAGGAGGTCAAAACGCTCCCAGTCAACCAAAAAACTCAAACCCATCAATTCAAAAACTCTTTGCAAGATGTAATGAGAGACTGGTTACTTTTTCTTGCCTTAAAGTAATTTATATTCTCTTTGTTAATTAAATACAACTAAACTGTCCCTGGATACTAATTAAGTCCTTTCAGATTTACAGATTTTCTACAGTCAATTGTCTTTTAGAAAGGAAAGTGGAAAGATGGGAATATGTTAATCAGCTACATGTCCTAATGGATTTAATTGATCTCAAAACGGTAACTTAATTTCAAGTATATTTTCTAATCTCTGTGCTAAAGAAAATAGACTAGAAAAACTGTAAATGTGTTTGCGAATCTCACAGAATTAAAAAAGAAGAAAAATAATTCTTGAGTAGTTAGATGATAGGGCTTTTAAATTATAATGGCACTTGTATAGATATCACTATATTGATATTTTATATATCAACAGAACAAGTTGATATAAACAAGGAGTTTGGTATTTTTTCTTAATTAACTTTTGTTTTGGTCTTGGATGAATGAATATAAACACTAGAAATCTGTTACATCTAAGAAAAGAAGCCAAAGTAAGAGCTGAAAAAATTATTTCAGAAATAAAAGTGTTTTTTATTGGTCTTTAGTATTGAACATTGTGCTTTAATTCAAATGAAAGGAGGTTGAATCTGTCGTTTTGGTGATATTTTTACTCTAGTATACAGGTAGCAGTGATTTGTAAATAAAACAACAATTTCTTTTTTGGAACCAGCAATAAAAATCCCATTGTCTAATTCCCATTGCATTTAGCATTATTATAGCCCCACCTGTAGTATTGTGTGCAGTTTTGGCCCCTACAACTGAATATCTTCTTCCTGATATCCAGTGACAGGACATATGGGAGTCAAAGTTTCATCAGGGGAACTTCAGACTTGACGATAGAAGACTTTTCTCTACTGAGGTTGGCCAAACACTGCATTAGGCTTCCTAGAGAGGTGGTTGATGCCCCCAAGCCTGTCAGTGTTTAAGAGGCATTGGGACAATGATCTTAACTTGCTTTAACTTGTTTAGCCCTGAATTAGTCAGACAGTTGGACAAGATGATCTCTTTTGACTGAATATTCTATTCTATTTGTTCATGTATCATATTTCCTGATATCTTACATCCTGTGGTTTCTCCACTTCTTTTTATCCTGTACTAGTACTACTAAAGATAGTCACTTTTGCAATTAATAACTATAAATCAAGGGAAATTAAATGTCTTGCGGGTGACATAGATGTGGAGTGATGGCAGATGGGCAGTATAGTTAAAAGACTAAAGAAAAAAAACTTTAAGTGATTCAAAGTAAATTTTAACTAGGGAGAAAATTTATCTTTAAGGAGAATATACATAGTGCACTATAAAGATGGGAAAAAGTGTTTAAGAGACTTAACAGGCAATTGAGAAGACCAGAAAATTAGATGAAAAGGCCCGCTTGTCTCTACTTCTGTGTAAATGAACTAAGCAGCATCTTATTCTATGTAAAAGTTTGTTCTCCTTTATAAACATATCTGTATAATAAGCCTATTCCTATGAGAATGAGAGAGAAAGAATGAAGTGAGTTGAGAATGCTGTATTTGAACTTTTGACAACTGATATAATAACAGTGCATTTCACCCCAGTTTAGAAGACAAGACTTCAATCCCGTTGATATTTAACACAAACTTATAAACTGACATGGCTGGTGTGCAGTAGAATATATTTCAGGTTTGAAATGTTGATATTTTCAATGGTGAAGTTTGTTCAAGAACAGATGACAGACAGGCACAAGGTCGGATTTCTTAAAGATACTCAGGAGTATTCAGTCCACAATACAGTAGGAGAGATCTGCTGGGAGCAGCAGTGTAATTATAACAAGTACAAAGGAGTACTGTTACTGTGATTTGCATTGCGGTGGACCAAGGTTCAAAACAATCACTAAACCATTAAAATTAAATGGACAAGGCTGTTGCTTTATACTTCTAGAATCATATAACAAAACTAATTCAGGATTTTAATATCAACAGTTATCTCAAAGTAGTTGTTTACTGGGAAAAGGAAGGACACAACTCTTACAATAGTCCTAGAAAGAGGTTGTAATATATGTTGACTTTTTTAATACTGAAAATCCTGAATGCCTGTGTATAAGAGACTCTTCTCATAATTCTGGTACTAAATCAATGCTTGGGAATGGAAAATCATATTATTAGGAAATTGCAAACCAGCAAATTATACTGAATAGAGTCCAAGAAAGTATGACTCTTAAGCTGTCCTGTGCAGGGCCAGGAAGGAGCTGGACTTCAATGACCCTTGTGAGGGTCTCAACTCATAATATTCTATGATGATTAAGTAAATATTGTTAAAACTCTCATTTCTGCCAACAGAATTATTTGGAGTGTAAAACAAAGAATAAATAATATTAAATTTGGTTAAAAGAACAATAATAAAGTGCAATAAGTTTTCAAATCATTTGAGCAAGAGACTTTTGAAAAACTTTAAAATGAGATAATCTTCTGTTAATAATTACCTTTTGAGAACATATGCATGGTGGACAAAGTTCTAGAAGTTTGAAAAAGCTAGGCAAGCTCAGATTTGGTGTGGGGCTTTCTTTGTTTTTTTTTGTTTGGGTTTTCTTTTTTTTTTTTTAAATAGATAAGTCAATTGAATTTCTATCTCTGGAAAAATAGACTATTTACTTGTAAACAGTAAAAAGGTCGTAAGGTGCTAAGCAACAGTCAAGTTTCTTTTATCAAGAGTAAATAATGTAAAACTCTCTCCTTTGACAGGTCAATGTGTCTTGTGGGCAAGGAAAACACATTGATTTGATAAATACTGAGTTAAGAAAGCCATACTGTTCAAAATGACATTCTTATATGCAAATTAGAGCAATAGATTCTTTATGCAACTGTTGTCAAACGGTTGCAAAAAAAGAGCAATAAGTGTAAATAGATTGGTTACAGCTCACTGAAATAATAGACTTACAAGGTTTATTTTCTAGTATGAAGAGTATACAAATTACATGTGCAATCCCAGAAGTCACAATACTATTGAAAATATTATTTGTGTTAAAGAATTTTAATAGTTCTCTATCTAGCGTAAGATGCTTTATGAGAAAGAAAGCATAACATTGAACTCAGATGTATGACCCAGAATTAGATGTGTAAGAAATTCCCAGGTAATTCCAATTTAATCCGCACAAAAAGAGGCATCACATCACATTACATTGCTCTTTGCAGCAGATCTCAATAAAGATCAGATGTTGAGAAAAATATAATTAGAAGTGAAAGACTAGAAGGTTGGTTTACTGTAGGTGAAGTGGACAAAAAGGCCTGTAAAAGGAAACAAATAAACTATCTTCTGTGTTAAAGAGAATAGTTAAAGACATGCTTAAACTGGTAGCAGAAAGGACTCACTATATCAGAACTGCTATCTACCACTCATGTTGACTACTGTCTCTATTAAGTGTGCAGAAATATTAAATTATAAATTAATATTAAATTAGTCCATTAAACATGATAGTGATTCCTCAAATTGTAATTATATTTATATTAGATATCACTTAGATGAAAATGATAACTGTGTATTTTTGTACATTTCTACTGTTTTGACTGGTGTAGTTTTAGCTAGCATTTATTCTGTTTATTCTATGAGTCATGTAGAATTCACAGTACTGGTGTCTAGATGGGTACCTTTTCTGCAAATAAATGAATTCATATATAAATCTTTTCAAAGGAACGGAATGGATGGGATAGCATAGCAGAGAATGAAACTATTCTTGTGCATTTCAAATTTGTGCATTATCAATGAGTAATCAGTTATTCCGTGTTATTTGCTGGAAAGAATAGAATGAATATCAAAAGGAGAGCTATATCTGCCATGGTGAACCAAAACAGACATGAAGCTTCTCATGCATAAAAGATACAATGGCATGTTCCATGTTGGTTCAGTCACCAATTCAGACAGGTTACAGCATTTGTGGAAATATCCATACTTTTATTGACTATTTTTATTGAAGACAATAGATTTTTAAACCTTCCTTAATAAATTCAAATTTATAGAATTGTAATAATTAATAGTACTAATAATTTAGACTTATTTTTGAAGAATGAAGAACTATTTTCCAGAGTGACTATATATTGCAATGTCTTTTAAATGGTCTTTCAAGTGCTGTGCACTATATTCTCTCTTGAAAAATAAGGAGTTATGTTGTAAACCTAATTTAAATGTAGTTGGTTACACAATTTGGTGTGTTTCTTTTCTAAGGCATTTACTATATCATTTGTAAAGTAGAGTTCAGAAATATTTTTCCAGTCCCATATGAAAATATCAGCAGTATGAAGGATGTTGTGAAGTTAAAATTTCACTTTTACACTCTCTTAGTCTTTTTGCAGTTTGAATGTTAAGAATTACTTTAGCTAGCTGCCTGAAGAGAAAGACTGAATTGCATTAGTCTTTTTGGTTAATGGACATGCAATTGTTCTTTGAGAATAATTCTATTCAGATTTTAATAAAATTTTTGAAGTGTAAAGTACATGTTTCAAGGTAAACAAAGTTCCTGCTTCTAACTCATCTTCCAGGAAAACGTGTACCACAACCTTCACCCATACTTTGATCAATAATTAAATTTGGACATACTGCAACAAGACTGAGTATTACAAAAAGAAAACTATAATTTAAAGTAAATAAATTTTAAAAAAATCCATAACGTACTTTATAGTATTTTTCTAAAAGCGTGAGAAACAGAGGTGGAGGTAACGTTTCCATAAATTATTGCATTAACAACAAACATATTCCAAATAGTATTTTTAATTGTTTTTCTTCTGTGGATTTGAATAAAATTAGAATTTAAATCTTACAGAAAATTGTCTAGGGAACTTAAGATCAAAAGAATTCTTTCTTTTGTGAAGACTGGAAAATTTTGTATTATTTTCAAATACAGAAAAATATTATAAGAAAACTAAGTGAAAAATGAAAATCAGAAAACAGAGACATGACCAGTTTCACATCTTATATGGGGCATAAATGTAAGGTCATATTTACCCAAACTTAATTACAGTTTTCCTCCTGTTTCTGTATGACTTATTTTTTGGAGGAGCACTGTGAAATACACTTTTTGAATTGTTCTTTGTCACTCTCAGTTCAAACATTACTGTCTTAATTAAGTTCAGCTTCAGTTGCAGTTTTCTTCTTTCTTACATTTTCACCAATGTTGTTTTTGTGGTGGTTTGTTTTTTTTTTTTTTTCCCCCTGACAAAATATAACTGCTTTTCTTTCCAAGAATAAATGTGCTATCTTTGTGTAAATTGCAGTTTTGGATGTTTATTTATGTTTATTTTTCACACTGAGTCCATTTTGATTCCTTGTATGTAGTATTTCTTATTTAGCTTTATATAGTTTGATATAGTTTATATAGTATGATATGGCTAGGAATTGCTAACTTGCGCTGCTGCTTCTTCTATCACTGGTTCTGATGTCTTTGAAAGAAATCTTTTTTTGTTTTGTTTTTGACTGTAATATATCTTTTTTTTTTCCTCTTTACCTCCATTAAACCACCCTGTTCATACATGTCAGTCACTTGAGGGATCATATTTCATACAATTATGAGAATTCTCAAATGCCCAGGACTGCTAATTCTCATTGCTGTCACTATCATCATATTCATGATAACATTTTATGAAAAAGTTCATAAAACATGTTCAGAAAACAGAGTAACAAGAGCATTTCAAATCAAGCATATTATAATAGAGCCACATACCTAAATGTAGCTGGACTCTGGAAAAACATGGCAAAACTAATGTATCAATAAAGCATAATGTTTTCTTAATTTTCAACATTTTCTTCAATTATGCTATTTTCACATTTTGAGGTGTGGGAAGAATAGATAGGACTTTATTTTTTAGTTGTTTTATGCTAAGTAGTTGTTTTATGATGTACTCTGTATGAAAAAAGTTTTCTGCATCTTGGTATGATGATCTTCAAGATCAAAACTGTTCCATGAACTGAAGGTCTTTTCTGAACTTTAACAACACATCGATTCTCTCTTGTGAAACTGTGTGGGATGGGATAGAGGGGTTTTTGCACTGCAGTGCTGCAAAGCCATTATTAGAAAAGAATTGTTACTGGAAATAAGTTGAATTGAGATTGTCTATTTGCACTCACTATAAAAGATGTTCGCACCCATGGTCTGATGTGCTTGCTTAGCATATTTAAGGAAAACAATAAGGCTGATTATTGCCTTGCTCTTCAATTACAGCTGGTTATGCTGAAACAGCAGTAAAATGGATTTAACAGGCAGATGCCAAGATCCAGGATACAGAAAAATTAAGTGGTATGCGCAGTATCAGAACAGAAATCTTGACTATATATATGGAGTTAAACCTGGATCTATGGTTTTCTTGTTCAGTGATTTTTTTCTTAACCTTAAGGCCAATCTCTTGTTTATATTATTATACATATTTTAGTAATCTCTACTGCAATATTAGTTATGAATATAATTTTAAACACTTCTTTCTTGTACTGACTGTTTCAAAATGATATTTCTTTTTAGTCTAAAAGAAAGGACAGGTTTGGGGAGTTTTTCTTTTTTTCTTTTTTTTTTTTTTTCTTAGACTAGACACTTTTAGATCTTTCATAATAATGAAGTTTTTATTTCAAATACATATATGTGCATACACATATGTCTAATTAAAAATAGAGTTCTACCTCTTTGTTATTTGTTTTAGAATGGAGCATTTTTCTCAGATACTAATATTATTGTACTGTAAGTTCTCCTTAAGTACACCACTGGTTTTATCAGCATCGTTTTGTGGAAGTGCAAGTCAAGGTGTGAAAGAAAAGTCTCCTCAGCCTGGTGACGTATAATCATACCATTTCATTTTTGAAATGGTATCAAATCAAATCACATCAACATACTCATACCTTTTGACTCTTGAAATATCAAATCACGACAAATCACTTTTGATCCCGTGTTCTCTAGCAAAGACTACTCTTCTTGTTGGCTTGACTGACCAAAAATGGCTAAGGCTCTTGAGTCAGCTCCTTCCATCCATGTTCAAAGTAAGGATCACTTGAATTTTGGACACAGGACTTCCTCTCCTAATGTGCCCAGAGGATGATAGTTACTATACCTGAGCATGAAGCTGAGTCCTAAAGTGTGGATGTGAAAGAAGATCAGGTGTCATCTCTTCGACATTGAAGAGATAAAGTTCAATGTAGCAGGTGAAGGGCACGGTCCTTGCTCCCTCCAATGAAAGAATAAGTCACTGGACTGTGGGTGCAAGTGGGATCCTGAAATCCTAATTGTACTACGAAATCTAATATTGCTTTATTGTAAATTCGGCATTAACTTTATACTAGTTTATATTTTTCCACAGCCAATTAACTGAGAGTTTATTAATTACATTGTGTCCATGAGCTGTCTTCTCCAATCCGTTGGAGGCTCATTATGGTCACACAATTCCGATATCTGATGTTTTCTGATTCCTCTGTCTACATGCACAGTCTGTGGTGGCTTTAGGTATTTGTTAGCCACTTCATGTACACTACAGTTCAGGGCAAATTTTGTAACCTAAGGCATTCAAGTACATGCCTCTTTCCCATAGGTACTCATGCACAATCTATCTGATTGTCTTGATAAATATTTACATGTGTGTGTCACAAAACAGCACACACTTTAAAATGTCACTGTGAGGGCAAGATGAATTTTGGGAAATTAGCTCATACATGATATTAGACAGGTTTAGAGAAAGGTATAGTTCCTAGCTGTAGAAATCCTGTTAAAGCAGACTATTAAGTCAGTAAACGGATTGCTGGCATCAGTGCCACGTTGTTCTATATTGAAATTTTTTATCTGGAATGGAAGATTTAGTCTCAGTCCAGACAATAAATACTATGAGAAGATGCTGTGCCAGACAGGAGAAGGTTATGAAACAGATCGTCTTGAGTACCATCACACAGTATGTAGAAGACAAGGATCAGGGTATCAGGTTTTGTCAGCAAGGCTTTAGGAAAGGCAGGTCCTGCTGGACCAATCTGATCTCCTTTTGTGACCTGCCTAAAGGATGAGGGAAATGGCGTAGGTGTAGTTTAGGCTTCAGTAAAGCCTTTGGTGCTGTCTCCCACAGCATTCTCTTGGTGAAACTGGCGCCTCACAGCTTGCACAGTTGCACACGTGCTTGGGTTAAGAACTGGATGGATGGTCAGGCCCAGAGATTGCTGGTGAATGATGCTACATCCATCTGGTGACCAGTCACTGGTAGAGTTCCATGAGGCTTATTATTGGGGCCTGCTCTGTTTAATACTTTTATTGATGACCTGGACAAGTGGATAAAGTGTACCTTCAGTAAGTTTGCAGATGACACTAGGTTGAGCAGGAATTTTGATCTGCTGATGGGCAGGAAGAGTCTGTAGAGGCATTAGGAAGGCTGGATCGATGGGCCAAGGCCAATGGTATAACGTTCAGTAAGATGAAATGACGCATCCTGCACTTCAGTCAAAACAGTCCCATGCAGTTCTACAAGGTGGAGGAAGAGTGGCTGGAAAGCAACCCAGCAAAAAAGGACCTGGACGTGCTGATCAACAGCCTGATGAACATGAGCCAGCAGTGTGATCGGGTGGCCAAAAGGCCAATGGCACCCTGGCTTGTTTCAGAAATCATGTGGCCAGCAGGACTAGGGCAGTGATCATTACCCTATATTCGGCCTGAGATGACTGGAGTGTGTCCAGAGAAAGGCAATGAAACTGGTGGAAGATCAAGAGAGTAGGACGTATGAGGAGTGACTGAGGGAGCCGGGGAGCTGTTTAGCCTGGAGAAAAGGAGGCTCAGGGACGACCTTTTAGATCTCCCCAACTACCTGAAAGGCAGTTGTAGCAGGAAGGAGATCAGCCTATTCTCCCATTTAGTTGGTGGTAGGACAAAAGGAAATGGCCTTAAGCTGCAGCAGAGGAGGTTAAGGTTGGACATTAGAAACAATTTATTCACTGAAAGGATGGTTAAGAATTGGAACAGACTGTTCAAGAAAGTCTGGAGCACCATCCCTGGAAGTATTCAAAGAAATGACTGGACGGTTAGCGCTATGGTTTAGTTGGCATGGTGTTTTTTGGTCAAAGTTTGGACTCTATGATCTGGGAAGTCTTTTCCAAAATTAATGTTTTTATGATTCTATTCTATTCTATGATTTGGGAAAAGAAATGTCAGGAGAAAAGTAGTCACCTTAACTGAAAAGTTTTCTCTGATTACTAGCATGGCTACCATCCAAGAAATAGTTATTGAAAAATATTTTTCATAGGAAATAATATAACTTTTATTTGTCATCTCATACTTAGTGATCCAAAACTGACTTAAAAAAACCCCTTCTCCTCCCTTCAAAATTTTAGCCATTAAAAATGATAAAATTATTTTTTTCTAACAGCATGACTGGCTGCACTGGGACTTCTTTAAATGTGTTTGTATAGCTAAAATGTTATAGAACATGTCAACATAGTCTAAAGGTTTTCTAATTTATAAACAGTAGTTCCTCTGTATCTCTTAATAAGGTTGGTCAGTATTGTATGTTTTGATAAGGAGATAAGTACATAGTTACTGGTAGCTTGACATTATGCACCCTCTCTACATCCATGCTTTTTCCTTCACAAGGAAATTGTGTCTTACAAATACACCTCCAGATTTCGTTTGAGAAGATACTAGTTATCGTGGGTGATTCTTGTACTTTGTCTTGCCCTCACGAATGCAATTTTTAAATTTTCAGCTGAAGATATTTTAAATGGAAGAGCTGTATTTCTTGACAAAGGGCTTGTTAATTTGTATTTTTATTGGCAAAAGTACTGTGGAAGTCAGTTGCCAGACTCTTCCTTCATTTTTTCTCACACAGCACAGTCATTTCTCTGGTAGAAATCAAAACTAGCAGAAAAATAATTTAACATGATACTAGATATCTTTGAACTCTTCTACATGTCACTACTACTAATCATAGTCCATTTTAAATATTTTGTGTCTCAAATGGCATCAAATTCTAGTGCATCAATATTTGTAAAATATATACATGCATACACAGATAGTATCCTGATTGCTCTCCAATACTTTAGGTACAAGACTGAAAAATCCTGCTAAAATGCCAGGCTCTAAAGATACTAATAAGAAGCTGCATTATTATGTTCATAGTAAGAAGACAATATTTTCTCTGGATTATATATTTCAGATCTTTCCCCATTAAAAACACTTCATATCATTGTGACTGTAATTGAATGGGTTTCAATATAGCTGACAACAATTTAAAGGATGTTTTGCACTGTTGGAATTGAGTGAAATGATCTTAATGTAGAAAAAAAGCCTAATGAATCAATATGAAAGATCCTTCAAGGTGTATTTTCACTTCGTCTCTATTTTTCTCTGTGTTTTTCTTAATGGTATTGCTGTATTGGATACAACAACACAAAGAACACTGAACAGCCTGCTGTTCAGGAATCCCTATTATCCGGTGCAATTTCTTTTTAATCCTTTCTCTAGAGGGTTTTTTTTAGTTGAAGATGATAAAACTAATCTTTAGAGTTCATGGATAATATCTTCAGAATGTTCAATGTCTGTGAATCATTTTGTAGTAGTGAATTGTTTCAGTTGGTGTGAAGCATTCTATCAACGCCCAATAACGTGGCATTCTCCTCCCTTCTACCCTTATTCTTTTCAAAGCCCAATGCACAATGAAATTTTTCTGAGGCATAACCAGAAAAACTGGGCAAGAGGCTGTCAGGGAAGGAGAGTATAGAGAGATGTGAGAGGAAACAATTGGGGAAACAATTTGTTAAAAATAGAGAAAATGTTGTGACAGCTCTATAAAACAATATATTATTATTTTTTAAATTTTTGATGTTGTAAAGATAGGAGTAGCCTTTAAAAGAGCATTAGTGTTTTCGTACAGAAAAAGGTTCATGTGTTCAGCCTATTGCAAAGTGCATTTGGTTGCATTCTTCCTGTGCAGCACAAAGGCAGCATTAATGGAAATGATAAATAGTTTGATGAGCAGGCCAGGTGGCGTAGCAATGGCCCGCAAGACTGCTGGGCTGGAGACACAGGTTTTAAAACAAACTTGGGGCTCTTGCTTCCTGGACTGGTTGAAGTTGAACATGTCGAGGAGGTAATGTGATTGATCTCTCTGGAGGAAGATGCCAGCTGGAGAGCTCACAAACTGCTCCTTCAGGATTCTCCTTAAAGATGAATTGATGGCAGCTTCTGAAAAGAGTTACTCACACCACGTTCTTCCCAGCCATTCAGAGGTAAGGCTCTATCACAGTGGCTGCTAAAAGAAGGAATTGAGAGTTTAAAGGGACAGGAAAAAGGTGTCTCTGGTGAAAGAAACTGCAGGAAGTACATTCCCAAAATGCATCCATTTCTATACTGTTGTAAAATAGATTTTTTTTTAGCAGTTTGTCCACACAAATGGTTGTGTTGTGTCTGGTGTNTTTTTTTTTTTTTTTGCATTGCACTGGGATCCTGTAAATCCTAATAAAATAAGAGACCACCTTTTCATGTGAGGGCTGCAATTCATTTTATGTTGTAAATCAGTTATTTTCAAAATATTTTAGACAGTTGTCTCCCCAAAATTGTAGTGAAGAAAGGACTTGTTTTCTTAGCTTCGCTGTTTCGTGTTTAGTTTCATTGTCCCTGTAGTTCTTGAATTACGTTCCTCCCTACACTGAAGTTTCTGGTACCTCTTCTTTTGATGAGCTACATACATGTCCTTTTGAAACTGATTCCTTGCTGATTCAGAAATTTTTCAGTATGTGACAACTTGTTACTTTGATCCACTATAACCAACTTGTCCATTTTCTCTGTCAGACAACAAAAGATAGCAATGAAACTTATTGGGGATAAACAATTGGCTCAAAAAAATTGGTTCATCTATAATAATACATCATAATATCTTTGACCTAAAAATATCATGGCACTTGACATTAACATGACACAGATTACAGAAGGGTAGAAATGGACTCCCACAAACAAACTGGAGACAGTAGGAAGAAGTAGTCTTCCTTGAATCTTAGGAATATCCGTCATCCAAATGGGCCATAACAGTATTAGGAGAAAGTAAAAATACCGACAGAACAAATTTTGGTAACATCTAAAAATAAAAGCAAACAAAGAATTTGTTTGACTTCACCTGATGTATTCAGGAATATATGTAAAGAGACTAAATAGAGTTCAGTTTTTTTTATTAATGCAAGGCACTAGCTTTGCTGTAAAAAGTCTTCAACATGTGATATAGCCATGAAAAATCAAACTCCAAATAGAGATTGTTGCTATAAAGATAGTGGCAGAATTTATTTATATCATACATGGATTACCTGCTTACTTCTCAACTGTGCAATGTTTTGATCCCCTGGAATTGCGCCTACTCCTGCAGAAACTATGCAGTTAGAGTTTTCAGGGGAAGAGGTCATTGACTACTGGGAGTTGGGAAGCAGTTGCTGCCCACAAATGGACCTAGATGCTGTAGTTTGCATGTTCTTTTAGGTTATATCTTTTCAATGCTGAATTTTTAATTTGGTTACAAATAATGACCCACTGTTCAATATTTAACCTAGAAAAGAAGGGGAGAATATTAAACTTCTCAAGCCAGCTGAAAAGCACTGTGGACAAAACAATCCAGAATCAAGATTTTCACTTGTAAAAACAAGCTTATGGCCGTTTTGTTTGTGAGAAGGAAGGACACAGTTACACAAGTATTTTCCTCCTTAGGTATAAAGGAAATATCTTGTATTTTCGCCACAGATTACACTCACTCACTCCATTGATGTTTGCCCTGGGAGATGAGTGGGGAAGCAGCAGGCTCTGGTTCTTTGGTATAATAGTTTCTTTGCCTTGTGTGTAATAGCTTTTCCTATTATTTTGGGTCACAGCCCAGCAGGGTGTCCTTGCCCTGTCATGAGGCGTCCACGGCTGCATCTGTGTCACGCTCAGCCAAGCTGTGCTGTGGAGAGGAGTTCCCTCCCTTGAAGAGAGTGTCTCCATCCTAAGTAGTGACTTGTACCTTCCTTCTGTGCTTTTGAGCAGGGCTGCTGTCCTTTGGCGCTCAGGAGATTTTATCACTGTTGTATAGGTTCCAGCACTGGCTGGAATCAGCTGTGCTTTCATCTGGGTGTAACAGAGTGGATAAAGTAAAGAGAATGCTGATTGGTTAAGTGTGTGTATGGTGGATTTTTATTTTTTTTTTTTTATTTCTATTTTTTTTTTTTTATCCCCAGATTATGCCATTTTTCTTTAGGAAATTAATTTGGTGGATTTTATTTTCCAGTAAAACTAATCTATTCTTCACACACTTTACAAAACACAAATGCTGCATTCCAAATGGTAGACACAATTTGGAAGTAAACTTCCAGCCTTTGTTTTGTATTTGAAAGAACTAGCTTTTGAAGTGTGATTCAATCCTGGAATGCATTTACTTGCTCTCAGTCCCCGCTAATGCCTGGATGAAGAAATTCTGTTTCTCAGTACTTCTCCAAAGAAATAACAACTGTGAAAGGTGTTCTCAGCAGTCCGACTTACTTTGTTCTGTGAGTATTTCTCTGCGGCAGGGAGCTGTAGGGTGACTGTGTTAGTGGTACTTGTCAACTGTGAACACACCCTGAAGGTAGCATCCTGCACCATATGTCCTCACTCCCTTGCAAGTGAGGGGGTTTTCTTTTTCAAAATCATTCTATTCAGAGCCTAGCAAGCTGGAAACTGTTCAACATATGCCAGTAACTACTACTGAAGTGAGTCATTTAGTAGAATGGAACATGTTTTGTGTCATAATTCATCCAACTCTTTAAATGCTGGTGGCTGCAAACATGATGAAATATATACGTTGAAATTTAAAATTGGAAGTATGTATTAACTTTAACTATTACTAAAATTAAATATTCTGCTACACATAGAAGATATGAACAACAATATTGCACATAAAAACTTAAGGTAGCTTTTTTCACATTATTGAGGACAGGACAAAAAACTTAACTTTGAAAGCCCTGAAATTTGTTCATGTCTGAGATCTAATTTATCTTATAATACATTTTGAGAAATCTCAGGGATTACTATTTATGTTCTGACTGTTACTGAAGATATAAATACTTCATTTGCTTGCATGCACATCTGTATTGCCTCAGTACTGTGGTCTAGTCTGCACTGAAGAGGGATGCATTCGCAGGTTTTCTTCCCCATATTCTCACACTCATGTTTCTCTGATAGCTTTCCACCTTTTGTACTGGCTTCACAATTTGGTGCTTTGTTTATTGGCTCATTGCATCTCTCTCAGGTATGTAGGTCACCTAGCAGGTGGACACTACACTTACAGTGTTCTTCTTGTCAGTTTTCAACTGTTCTGGTATTAGTTCCTGTATCTGTATATCTTCTATTTCAAATTTTGGCAGGATTTTTTCTTTCTCTGAGGTAGTCCAATAAACACAATATTTAGGAAGAGCATGTTTTTCAATTCCTAAACACCCCAGTTAGGACCCTGAGGAGCTCATCTTCCTGGGTAATACTCTGGAACAGAAAAAACTTGGAAATTTTGGAATTTTTGGTTTTCACCCACTGTAGTTTTTTCAGTCAGTCATGAGGAAGATGTTTAATTCATAAGGGTATTGGAAGATATTTACCTCAAAGATCTTGTAGGCCATGAAAAACTTCTTTCCATTCTGTATCAAATTTTAGACCTACTTATACTGTATTTTATTGATGTAAGAAATGGAGATAGATCAAGAGGCATGTCAATTGTTTTTACTAAAATTTTGTAACAGGCTTGCTATAGAGAAAAGCAGCATCCCCTTTCCCCTTCTTTCCATCCCACCTTAAAGGTCCTTGAAAACCTAACTGTCTATCCTGTTTCCAAAGGTATAAAAAACATGATCAGTGTAACACCTGAAAATATAACTAAAACATAAAAAAGCAAAGTCCTTAATTTGTAAGTAAACAATGCTTTGAATCAATAGTTGATAGTTAAGAAAGAACAATCAGATTTCCCTTTAACCATTGATATGTTCAAAATACTCGATACTTGTACAGAAAACTTAAACATTATGAATCACTCTAATATCTTATACAACTGAATTAAATTGTTTTTTTCTGGAGGAGTTTTTATTTCAAAACACAGTAAAGTACAGTAAAATAAAGCTGATTTTGTCTCTTGTTGTTCTTGAAAAGTGCTTGAGTCACCATCCCTGGATGTGTTTAAGATGCGATTTGATGAGGTACTTAGTGCCATGATTTAGATGATAGGATGGTGTTAAGTAATTGATTAGACTCGATGATCTCAGTGGTCTTTTCCAACCTTGCTAATTCTGTGATTCTGTGGTTCAGTATACAGGGTTGAAATTATTCACAACTTTGTATGTAAACCTGATAGATTAGTTAGGAGACTGGTTAGTCTGGTTACAAACTATTAGTCTGGAATATTGTTTTAATTGAGTTAGAATAACAACATATGCTCTTTAAAGAGAAATATCATAGTTACATGATAATGTTAGAGGAAGATTTGTCTGTCTTAAGGTAATCGTAACTGAGGCTGCATACTACCTGTTAATGTTAAGGAAAAAAAGAGATATGATAAGGTGTTGGGAGTAGAGATAATTTATTTTCCTTTATAATGACATATTTGTGTATCAGTTGCAACGTACTGAGAAGGGAGAAAATTTAACGTAAATTTGGATGCTTCAAGTATGTTCTCCTGTTAGAAGTTCAGGTTCTTGTTTTGATGATTTTCTCTTCTCTTGACTCCTGTTTTCTTTAAGGTCTTATTCGATTACAAGAGCTCATCAAAGCTCCTTCACGGTACAACCTAAGGCTAAAAATCCGTCAGTTACCAGCTGACACAAAAGATGCAAAGCCATTGCTAAAGGAGATGAAAAGAGGCAAAGAATTCCATGTAATCTTTGACTGCAGCCATGAAATGGCAGCAGGCATCTTGAAACAGGTAATCCTCATTTTGTTTTAGACTGGCTAATCTTTTTCATCCCTAATAAATAAAAGTATTATCCAAACGTAATGATATTTTACAAGCAGGGGAATTTTGTGCCAGCTTTACTGAGGCCTGACTGAAAATCAGCCAAGGATTTCAGAGTTAATTTTATTGGTGACACAAATGGTAGGTGCTTTAATTATGCTTTTTATAAAGAAACAGATTAATCTGTTAATGAGAAAGGTATATCAGTCTTCCAAAGACGAAGAAGTGGTACTTCAGAGAATTGATGCTTTAAGTGAGGTTTTAAATGGTTGCTTAGTGTTATTTTATATTATAAAGCTTTATTTATTTATTTATTTATTCATTCATTCATTCATTTATTTTCATTGGAAACCTTTAAGGTCCATATTTTTAATCAGATAGTGCTATCTGAATAGCATGTCACCAACAGACCACATTAATGTTTTCCACGGAGAAGACAGCAGTAATTAATTTCTTAATGCCATATTTTCTTTGTATTACTAATACTACCAAAAGACTGAAATACATGGAGGTATGTGCTTTGAAAGTGTTTCGTGCAAGTTACAGAAGCAGGTGAGATACAACAGAATTGAAAATACATGACTGGCTTTATATTGAAGAAGCAAATTCCAGTGATGTTTTCCAAGAAAAGCCGGCAATGTAGCTGGTAACACAGGATTTGTCTTATAGAAAAGCCTGAAGCAGGCATAGAAGACAAGTCTTCAGTTTCTTTAGTTTAATGAGCTGTCTCTAAAGACTGGGAATTCCTTATGCTCAGAGATCAGCTTCCCCACAACTTTTAATTGAATTATGACTTGTAATGAAGAGAATAGGAAGAATGTCTTGATTAAAACAATATTCTACATTACTAATGCATAGATTTTAGTGACTTTAATTCATGTTTGTATTATGTTAGCTAGAAAAATTTGCAGTTTAAATCGAAAACAAAATGTACTTGAGTTGAAAATGTATGTCTCATTAAAGGTATTATGGGTACTATTTCTAGTACAATTACAATTGCAAGTAAGCATACAAGCAATATTACAAAATTAGAAGTAATATTAGTATCTTTGTTTTATTGTTCACTGAAAGTCTTTTGTTAATTCCTAGTAATTTTAAACCACTGTTGCTGGTTTTTTGCTCTTTGCTAAGCATGGGCCAGCTTTATTATTCTAATTGTTTAGCCAAAGTCATTAAATATACATTTGATTATTTTAAAACCTAAAAAACACAGATCGAAAATGTGTTGATGGAAATATTGAGCTGCAGTAATAACAATACCTTATCAAGATACATTACTTATACTGTACCTAGCAGTTTTTGGGTGAAAGGAAACTTTTATTTCACAGTGTACTACAGTATGAAAAACTATGACTAGAGGGAAATGGGAACAAAATTACAAGCACTGTATGTTTACTCATGTTCCAGGACCCAAGAGTGAGCACTCAGCTTCTTTAAGTAAAGTTGTAAACTCTGCTCATCCTAAAGTTTATAAAGATACAGAAATATTTATTTGATGAGCATTTAGATATTTACACAGATTCTGTAGATTTATGCTTCTCCATTCAACTCAAGTATTACAATGCTTTAAATATGTCAAAAATTTGTAATTCAGAAGCTGAATGTGAGCTCTTGCTGTCAAAATTGACACAGGGAATGCTAAGATTGTATGTATGATTTAGTTATTCTAAATAGTTTATATGTATTAAAAAACATATTAATTTCTGAAATTTTTTTTTTTATGCTGTTGGAATGGAGGGATGAATTTGGGTAAACATGATGAGGGGTTTCTTCAAGGATGATTGGAAAGATTAACAATGAAGTTGGTGGAAGGTTAAAAATAAAGAAAACAAAGTACCTTGAGAGACCATTGAAATGACAACTACTGTTTATTGGTCAATAATACCTCATGAAAAGTTAAAAAAATCCCATCAGCCGGACAAGCATAATTAAATTAAGGCAAATTTCAGTGGTAACCACATCACCAGGCAACCAGAGAAAGCAGACATGATTCAAAAGGTTAGGTTAGAACTGCAGAAATGAGAACCAAGAAATGACAGTGCTTGAAGAGGAAAAAGAGGTGATGTCTTTAGAGAAGTGAAGAACGAGAAAGAAGGAAGACCTGTAAAAGAGACAACATCGACATATAGCAGAAAAAGGAACATGTGTAGGACATTGTTTAGGGTTTCTTTGGAGTATGAAAGACCTACTTATAAGCAGTTATGATGAAGGTGACTGCAAACGTGCTACATTAAAAAGGAAGATACTTTGGTTTTATTTAAATACAAACCAAAAAATGTTCTTATAAAGCTGTTTGTAGTTGTAGAGTTCCTAATGAACTGTATTTGTGAACTCTAATATTTGTAATGGGAATGTGGTGTTTCTGTGCTTAAGAGATCTTAAATTGCCATTGAAACACTATACCCTAGTTCTAAATACTGTTGTGGAATTCTAAATACACAAGTATAGGCATTTTTTGAAAAGTTTTGTAGTTGTTTTTTTTTTTAGTTTTCAGACTATGTCACAAGTAAAAAGGCTCCGACAGTCCTCAGAGTACTGACAATTCTTTTGTATACAAATTCTGGTATTATCAGAACTGTATAATTGTGACTTTCAGTGTATTTAAGAAAACACATCTGATAACGACTTGGGGAAAAAAATCCATAATAATTACTGGAAAGGAAGAAAATATTGCCTGCTTCTGTTGCTTTTTTTATATTGCTAAAATTAGATAAGCATCATTGTGGATGGTAAAATGAATGAATAAATCATAATAATCTGAGATGATTTTTGTGCCAAGCATCAAGCTACATGCTTTTCAGGTGAAAATGCCCTTAATGAATAAGAGTGATGAGATAGAGTTTATTGTTTTAAAATTTTATCTACAAATATTTGTTCTTATACAGTTAAAAGAAAATATTTAAAATACAATGTTGATCAAATACTATTTGGGATTACATAGTTAACAAGAGCTATGAAATACTTGGTAGATGTCTGAATTTATAGTATAATATTATGAATATTTTGTCTGAATTTATAGTATAATACTATGAGTATTTTTTGTCTTATTTTTATTTAAGTAGTGTGTTTCTGGTTGTTCAAAATTTGACTCGAGAATTTTCTACCGTGGTTAAAATAGTGTACACATTTATAATATAAGCTTGGATCCTTCCTTTAAATAGGTAGTATTGTTCATCTAAATAGAAAAGAAGATTCCTATTAGGTTATTAATTTTAAGAGAAAGGTTCAATAATGAATGAAAATATTGTCAACTCAAATTCTGTGAGGTAACTTAATGTATTCATTAGTATGTAAAAATACAAGCGTCTTTCACATTTATTGCACTAAACAGTCTAATAATATTCTTTCTATCAGAAGATCTGGTTCATAAATTCCTTTAATAGTCAGTAGTCTTTTCTAACTGCTAGGAAATGACTTGGTTAACCTAATTTTAGTATAATTCCAACCCTATAGTCTGATCCTAGTACTGTTCTTTTGCAGCTTTTTGTTTGCTACGTAAGCGTGATAAAAATGTATTACGTGACCTCAGAAAAATTAATCTTTTGTTTATTTTTTCAAGGCTTTAGCTATGGGAATGATGACTGAATACTATCACTATATCTTTACCACACTGGTAAGTGGCTTACAAGAACATAGTGATGACATCTGACAAAGATGTTACTTTCCTAATTATATTACTTAAAGTGAATCCAACAATTTACAATTTGGTATGAATGTCAGCAGCATTTTATTTAACAATCCACATGAACTTTTAAGGCGTATGAATTATGCAGTATTTTTGGTGTCCACTGCAAATGCGACTCAAAAGGAATTTGATCATTCTTGGATTTATTATTTTCAGTAAATGATCAATTAAAATATGAATGCCCCTACAAAACATGAAAACTTTATGTGAAGACCTTTTTTGCTGCTCACCACAGCCTAAGAAACAGCTTAAAAGGTGGTAAAGTAGCACTCTAGGAACTGCAGTTGTGTCCATTTCTCTGTTTTCCATTGTGTTCAGATTTATCTAACTAGATCACAGCTATTTAAGGTTCCTAAAATACAAGTGTGAGCATGAGACAGACGTGCCTTGGCAAAACCACACTTGAAATGACACATATTTATCCACATGTTCAAGTTCTTAAGAAAATTAATCCTTTGTGTGGGATAGCAAGTTTACCTCAGAATCACGAAACAGAAGTCCACAGAAAGTATTAACATAAAATAGCTAGAAAGAACAAAATAATTTGTGAGGTTCTAAAACAAACCCTACCCAAGCACCTGTCTTGTTTCAGAAAGGTAAATTGTTCCATCACTTATAGATTTAGGATTGCATGCAGTAGAATTTTCCTCACTAAATAGATTTTCCTCCAGAAAATCGCATCATAGATGTTTCAAGGAACTATTTTTTTTTTTAAATTCTAATTTTGCTGTTGATGAAAATTATTTCTTGAGTGTTATGCTGTCCATTGGCATTGAATTTTTGTTCTTAAAGCTGTGTTTAAAACCCAGGATTTTCTGTCATTCTTATTTCCTTTTAAGAACATTAGGTTTTTGAAGGAGACCAGAATATTATATTGACTTAGAACTATCAAATCTACTGTGCATAAACATATGATAGATTTTTATTTTGCAGTGTAGCTCAGGAACTTGCATCAGAATTTAGTTGTTTTGATATATTAATTGCTTCTTACCCGGCATGGCGAAATTTCTGTCAAATAAATTTTCCAGTTACAGTGTTTACAACAGTCTTCTGTGTAATCTCCTCTTGATTGATTCAGGGTCCAATGCAGTAGCTCATTAATACACTGACCTGTGTGGATTTGTAGTATATGGATAATATTGTTGTGTATAATTATTATATTCCAGTGTAAACATGACAGTGTTTGGATTAAATAATTACATCCAAGGTTCTGACTTCTTGCACAGTAAAAACTGAAAGAATTATTTAAAGAGCAAGATGTAACATAGGTCTAGTGTGTTCAACATTTTCTTTCAATAAAATGTTTTATTTCTTTACAAAGAGGATGCAAGTTCACTTATTTGTAAATGAATGTTGGCACTTAAATATCTTCAATATTATATATGGGAAATTATATTGTAATTAGTAGCTATAATTAAAAATGGGTAGTGATTGATAACTGGTTGATATTTTTGTGGGTTTAGTGATGTTAACAATGAATAATGTATTCTGGTTTTCCATAGTAAAATATTTAATGTTCTTCAGATCTAGCTAGTAAACAAAATAGGTTCAGGCAAGTGTTACACCAAACACATTTCCATTTTTCATGGAAATTTATAATGTGTTTAACTGGCAGCAAAAATTGCATTAAAAATGAGATGAATGACTAAATATGAATTATGAGGAGAATTTCTACATTCAATAAAATTAAAATTATGTTATAGGGCAGTAATATCATATGTATAACCTTGATTATGGCTTCTTTTTTCCCTGTGTTCAAAACTTGATCTTAGACCTGTGTTTCCTGAAGCCAAGTACTGTTTCCTACGTTGTTTCTGATAATTTTACAAGAGGATTAGGATAATATGGAGTTTAGTTGCTTGAGCTTTTTCCTTTTATTAATTATATTTGCTTCTATGTGTGTTGGAGGGCTAATTGTACACACACGTGCATACATATGCACTGAAAACATATTAACTAGCAAAGGTTATGCTTGTAAAATAAATTCATAGTCAAAGATATGCCCATGTTTGGAAGTACAATTGATAGCAGAGAAAAGTGCTTTTGACTAAATTTAAAGATGTGTGCATTTCCACTTGTCCTTGATCACCATCACAACCCCCATTTTACTCCCCCTTACCCCTTCCATCAGTTTATCCTCCTAATATTAACACGTTCAAGTTTCACAGAGACTGGAAGTGCAAGGAAACTTTTGATTTGTTTATTTTATTATTTGATACTTGACTTCTGGTAAGTCCAAGAAGTAGTGAGTAATAATAACTTTTAGCAATTAATATTTAAGCTTACTATAGTATTTTGGCCTTACTGTTAGTGGATATAGTTTTGTAACTGGACTTAACATTTCCTCAAAGACTGTTCTTCCTCAATGAATCAGATTACTTCCCCTATAAGGTCAGACAAATTGTTTGCTCACAGACCCCAGATAAACAAAGCCTACTTCCTAGGATATTTAGCACTGAAAATTTCCACGTTGTCATCTGGGCAGATAGGTGGTCCAACTGTTGAAATGGGAATTGTAACATGTTTAAGAATTTATACAATGGTAATTTTTTCAGGATCTGTTTGCCTTGGATGTGGAGCCCTATCGGTACAGTGGTGTTAATATGACTGGATTCAGAATTCTAAACACGGAAAATACCCAGGTGTCATCTATCATTGAAAAGTGGTCTATGGAGCGATTGCAAGCACCTCCAAAGCCTGATTCAGGTTTGCTGGATGGATTTATGACGGTATGAACACCAGTGTTTGTTTTCTTTTGTTTTGGGTATGTTTATGAAGTTAAAAAAAATTTTAACATTTTGTTTGCTACTAAAAGCATTTAGAGGCATGTAACCAAGTGCTATTTTAAATATGAGTCAAGTAATGGTGGTGTTTCTGTTAATATTTAGTAGATTGAATACATGACTGTATTAACTTTCCTTCAAAATAACACATACCATATTATTTTCCAAATTATAATGTCATACTCTAAATGTCTAATTCACCCAGTCCACATTTTCCTACTTTGCCGGTGAAAATATTGGTTGCTTGTTTTTTCTTTCCATTTTTACTATCCTTTAGCCTCATTTCAATTTATAAAAGTCACAATTACATTCCTACAGATGAACCGTTATTTCCAAATTTGGGGTTTTTTTGTTACTTAAGGATTTTTTTACTTTTATTACTAACTTTTTTTTTTTTCTGCTCATTAGTTAGAATTAAATCTGGAGTTATAGTATCAAGAAGGGATCTATTTTAAAACATATACTACATTAGGACCTCTAGTCTTTATATTTGTTTAAAGATTTTCCACTTCGGCTCCTTAGCAATTTAGATTGTTGGGTTTTGTTTTGGTTTTCCTTGGGTTTTTTTGGTGGTGTTTTTTTTTTTTTTTTTTTAAGGCTTTTCATAGTCCATTTGAAAACTAACAAATTTAATTTCTTGATTATTTTTATCTTAGTTATCTATCAATTGTATAGATTCTGTTAATTAATTCACATAACAATTTTTTCTACTGATAGGATTTAAAGATTGTATAGACATTAAATACTAAATTACAATCAAAGATTGTATAGACATTAAATACTAAATTACAATCAATATTTTACAAGTCAATTTTTTAATGTATTTTTTAGAAAATTACCCTTTTTAGAAAAAAAATTTACATGCAATTGTACATAATGTCTTGATATGATAATTTGAAACAAATTTAATGTACTTACTAGTTCTGATGTACGACACTTTGCAGATTCCATCATACAGTAATTTAAAAGTTACATTGGTCCTTTCTCTAAATAATTTGAAGCAAATAAATGACCCCCCCCCCCCCAAAATCTGAGAATTGTGTGAAGTATGGATCCAGTTTATATATAGCTGCTGCTTATTATTTTAAGTCACTGTTTCATGCTTTCTTGTTTGCATTAATATTTTCATTCTTCCATTTTTACCATTTGGAATTTAAAATTTGCATCACTTCCTCTCATCCATTATAATTGTATGTCATTGATCTCACACCTTTGGATATGTACCAAGATTAGTTATGATAGTTACTTTTTGAGAACTTAGGGCCATGGTCTAATAGATAATGGAGTAATATTGGAATAGTGTTCTGTGGGCCAGTTGTATGTTTTTCATCTTCAGTGGAGCTGTAAAGAAAGTGTTTTTCTCAGAAGAGATTCTGATGTGAGGCATAATTCCTAGTACATGAATCTGTAAGTATAATACTTTACACCATGACTTTGCCTTAAGATAGAAAAATGTGAAAAAGTACATGAAAAACACAGTGGTTGCTTTTCTGGACCCTTAAGAGCCCTCTGTGCTCTAAGTGGAACCAAATGTTCATGCAGACTGTGATAAATATTTTATGGAGATTCTTTATGTTGATCAAGCATCTAAATGTGCTTTGAGTAACTGGGCTTTAAATGTCTAAGAGATGCAGGTAGTGTTTAAAGGATATTTAAAGGGCTAATAATCTTGAGAAATGTTATAGAGCTTTTATAATCTGGCCCTTAGATTCAGAAAAAAACATTCACAACATGTCCTTTTGGAAGGTATAAACCAAAGTCAGTTCATGGTATCATCATTGCACAGTGTTCTATCTATGTTGAGAATAAAATAAGCCATTTTATTGACTTATGATCAGTGATAGTGTGTAAAATTTGACTTTCATGTCACTCTTGTTCAAGTGTATTTAAAGTCTGAAATGTACTTGGGAATTAAAGATTCTTCACAGATATTGCTGTTATGGAATACTCTAATTGATAAGGTGAACTGGAATTTTTTTTTTATTTTCATTGATTGATAATGGCTACAGCTTAATAAGAGAAAAATATTAACAATAAGTCTGCTCAATGGGAATGCATTTAACTTGAGCCACATAGATAAATGCTATTTAATCAGGTTCTAAAACATCTGAAAGTTGTGCCAAATAAAACCCTGAAGCTTGTATAAAGTATTTAGACATGTCAGTGAAGACTGACTGGTTTCCAGTGGTGTAAAACCAGGCAGTTTATATTGCAAACTTTTATAGCTCTAGTGGTGTTTGTTGTACTTCTGCTGTGCACTTTTTCACCGTATCAACTTAGGCATTATAATAGTTAGAACTACCAGTATTATTCTGACACTGCTTTGCTTTATTGATGATTCACAGAGTTCCCAGTCTTAATTCTTGTTTCAAGGTGTTTTTCTGTATGCTTGTATAACTCTTTAACTAACATTTTTCCTTGTAATTATTTTACTTTTAGTATCCTACTATAATAAAACATGGGTATAAAATTTCATCTTACCTCTTTGGAATGTTCCAAGTCAAACTTTCAACTGTGAATCCTACTGAGTTCAATTATGATTGTTTTTCCTTTATTTCTGGGCTGTTCCTCAGCATAGCTTTATAAAGGGCAATGCTTAGCACACCTGAGAGGAAAGGACATGAAAACCCAATTTTCCATCATGTTTCACTCTCCTTAAGATTCTTTGTATGGATTTCAAAGAAAAAAAAAAATTAAATTATTTAATGGACACTTACTTGAATAATTAATAAATGTTTACTTGTTTGTATAACAAGGAAACTATTTTCATTCTATGATTTAAGAGAGTAACTGCAGGATAACTGGCTTTATTCTTTCTGTGACTCCAGAAAATCTATGGAAAACTTAGAAATCCTTTGCCATGTTTTATCAGACTATACATACTTTATGAAGTCTTCTTGAGATAAAAGGTGTGTTTGTATAAGTGTTTATAAGCATCAAATAGATATGATTTCTATTAAAGTCTGAACTAATTTTTACTAAAGTTTAAATGTGAATATACTTGGAATTCCTGAGGAAGTCTCATTGGTCCACTTTTATTGGAGAGGTTTTTCTATCGTGATTCATATCATAATAGATCTAATTTATGGTTTTGATATTTATGCTCCTTTTATGTTTCTTTAAGTTCAAAGAGAGTCAAAACTGTACTTTTACTCATAATAGAAATAATAATCTAAATGTTTTGCTATTCAAGTACATTTGTATCTTTTTCTCTTTGTCACACACTTGTGCAGAAATGCATGTTCAAAAGCTTACTGAATTACTTTAAAAGTTATTTATTTCTTAAATTTGTAAAGGTCTTTTTTTTTTTTTTCCTGAATATTCTCAGCTATCCTGTATTTATTTTGATCATTGTTTTTATATCACCATACTCTTGCTAAACAGATAGAAAAAAATATAGTGCTTTTAAAAATAAGGGTCACATGGAAATGGCACATACCGTGGGTGTTATTTCTTACAATAAATATACAGGAGTTTGTTAGTGATAAACTTATCACTGGTAATAAATTATGCTTTTAGAAAACAACAAAGGAAAAGAGTCAAAGATCAAACTACTGCAACACTTTATCTTTCTTGCTAGTAGAATTAATTGTATCTAACGTTTCTCTATTTCTTGTTGTCTTCTTGTTTGTTCTAGTTACTGTTGGATGAAAATGAAATACAAATGAAATAATCAATGCATTTTTTTGCATTTTAAATCCAAATCTAGGGTTTTCTTTTCAGACTATAATAAACTTTGAAATTAATTCTCACTTGATCCTACACTTCCTGATTTAATTTAGCAATACATAAAAGCGAGTTTTTTAAAATTTGGCTTCTTATATATTTCCAAATAAAATCCAAAATGGCCCTAATCTGTCAAAGTCTAACTGGCATTCATTTGTGCATTTCCCTGTTTATCACCACCTGATTTCACTTTTTAGCGGTTCAAAATGCTCTTTTATAAAGTTAGGCTCTGGACAGGGTATGTAGTTAGCTTTTGCTCCTTCTGTTATCATGTTACTAAACAACTTCTAACTAGATTTGAGGATCTTTAAACGATTCTCTGATATGTAATATTTTAATTACTATTTTCCACCAACTTTGTACTGAATTTTGAAATTTGGAAGCGTTTTCTGCTTAGAAACCACTCGAACAAAGTGACTTGGTATTAACAAAACCACACTATTTTTCAACCAGAATATAATTTCTTCTTGAAAAATGAACTTATAATTTCAGTTAATAGACACCCCTTCCCCAAAAACAACCAGAATGACATTAAAAAAATATATTTTTTTAACCAAAGTTTAGATTTTGAAGGGTTCATCCTTATTCTAGGATGGCGTAAAAATTGAATTTTGAATTTTCATGCAAGATGGAAAAAACTACTTAACTATCATGACTGGATATTTTTTATAATTTCTAACAATATTGTCATCTGAGCTGTGAACAAAAAAAACTTTACCTTGCTATACTTCTCTTATTCGTTTTAAGTCTGTACAAGTAGCACACAGAAAGAGGAAAAAAATCCTGAGCATAAATGCACTTCTACATTTATATATGACAATCATGATTCAGACCAAGCAAAGTGGAGCATGAATAAAGTGTTATGAGTTCAGACTTCATTTACTCTACAACTATCAATCTTCACAGTTTCCTTTGCCTCAAGTCAGAATTTAGCATGCATAATTAAGATGACCTAACAAGCTCTGCTGCTTCATTAACATAAAGTTTTCCTTACTAATTGCTTTTGCATATCATCCAATTTAGCTATCTGCTTTCCTCTTATGTAGAGAAGAGAGTATATTTTTTTTTCTGACTATTAATTCTGTTCTTTACTGTTCAGTTTAGTACTTGTATATGACAAGTGCAGAGAAGCACCATGGTACTTTTTGAGTGCTATATCTAAGGTCAATATTTAAACATTTTCCTCAGAAAAGTCATACTCTGCATCTGAGGTGTTTAGTAGTCTGCAGAATGGAGCGTTATTCAGTTGTGTACTTTCTCTTTCCACTATTAATTATCTTGTTTGTTTTTTTCACTCTTTTTTTACCCTTTTGTTTGTTTGTTTTTTGGTTTTGTGTTCTTTTATTTCATCCTTTCTTTTCTGGACATAGTCGGCTTTTCAAGCATAGGTGCTTTTCACCATAAAACATAATATCTTCTCAGTAAATGAGAATGACATTTGAAGATAAATACAAATTTCGAGTGATGTTAAATACTCTAGTCAAAAATGCAGAAATTTTTGCAGACACATAGTGGATTTATGAGTCATTTCTCTCTATGGGAATTTAATCTGGTTCAAAAAAAGAGAAATAAAATTTTTGAACAAAGTTTTGAAATTTTTAAAGATGGTGTATAGACTTCAGATACGGAAAATAGATCTAACGACATTTTCTTTAAACATGTAACTGTAAAGAAGATACAAAGATCATCACGAAAAAAATGCTAATACTTTCATACCTTGGCTTTAATTGAAGGAATATACAAATGCATTCAGCCACAGAGCTGCTTAGGAAATTAGTTTTAAGACTATTCATTTTGTACTGTACAAGTACAGTAAAAATCCTAAAGTTGCTTTGGACTTTGAGAATGGAAATAAAAGAAAGAATACTGTTCGATTCATAAATTTGTCGATATTTTTCCCTAATTAGTTCTCCTAAAGACTTGGGGGACACATTTATATATTATATTTTTTGTTCTCTTTTTTCTCTGATTGTAAAAAAACTTCCAGTAAGTAATTTTTCAATGTCCAAACCTTATGACTGCCCTGTAGAACCTAATTTGTCTGAATTTTTTCTTTCTTAGCTTTATGGTTATGTTAGTTTAATATTCTCAGCAGTTTTGTTGAATCCCAGGATAAGACAAAGAACTGCAAACAACGTATGGTCAAACAGTGAGTTAAGGTGGACGATAGTGTATTTTCAGATGCATTAAATCAACGTTTTTAAAAGACCCTAAAGCCCTGTAAGGAACTGGAGCAATGCATGAAGGACATGTTAAATGGCTATTTATAATCGGGTGAAAGAGCCATGAGATCCATTTGACTTATTTTTGGTAAAGGCTTTTGATTCATATTAAATTAATTTGGTTACACTGATACATTTGAAAAGTGTTGGTTTTTTTTTTTTTTATTATAGTATTTGGAAGGGATTAGGAAGGTAAGGGAAGGCATTTGTAGTTGGAAGAGCTATATGAAACATAAAAATCCAAAATAAAAAAAAATAATTCAGTTCTTTTATCATGATATAACCAAGGCTTAATGATGTTTTCCATAAAAAAGATAAATAACTCCCATGTCAAATAATTAGACATGAATAATGAGGGCACACTTAATACACCTCTGAAAGACAACTATGTGTTTCCCAGGTCCAATATTTTACTTAAAAAATAACAACCAAACAAACAACAAACCAACAAAAAACCCCAGACCACTCAACCAAAACAAAACAAGAAAAACCCTCTCAAATCCCAATAATTTTAATCTAGATGTCTCTAATACATTTTAATCAAGGTTTAAGTGAACAGCATGAGCCAAGGAAAAGTGTGAATTAAAAAAATATAGAGTGAAACGGTGGCAAATGAAGAGGTTAGATTTGAAACAAATTGTGTTAAAATTAATCTCTTAATTACTGATTCAAGAAATTGGGGGGGATGCAAACCTGGAAATTATTATTCTATACATCGATGTCTTAGTTTTTTGAGCAGTGTTCTCCAAAATGCATTGTTTTTCATTCTTAAAAGGAAGAAAAAAGTGTCATTCAGGGCTTTCTTTCAGCATACCTCTGGAGTTTGCCTTACTCTATTCATTCTTGATGTGTTTTCAGTGGCAGCACGAACCAATTTAAATAGTGAGGTTATTGTACTGAGTACAAATTCTTCACTGAGTCAGAAAGTTTTAACATTTAGATTTTTTCCCTTTAGGCAAATAGACTTTTATAGTTACTTGAAAGTAAAAAAGGATACGTTCATTGCAAGTATAGCATTTTTTAACTTGTTCAGTTAGTGAAGTTTAAGTGGTTTATTTCCTGTTAATTCTTTGGTGTATGCTTTGATTCATTTTTTAAAAGAATAAAGTATTTCATACCTTACGTTTATATTCTTGATTTGAAATTGCAATCTCTTTAATTTAGCAATGAAGTTATTTTATAGAAGATTCCCAATTTGTTGAATAGCTTGGTACCAATTAGTCATTTAGTTTTCCTAACAGTAAAGTGATATTTTTGAAATTACAATCTCTTATCTGCATTTAACCACATGGAAATAACAGTTACATTTGAGATAGCTAGTTAAATAATAATTTAGCAACTACTATCAGGCCCTGTGGTTGGGCAGAAGGATTTGATGAGAAAGAGGTGCTGTTGATGGTGAAAAGATCAATAAAACCAAAAAGAAATACTTGTTACAGAAATACAGCCTTAGATTTTGATTTAGAGCTTCAAAAAGGATAGCTTGTTATGTAGACAGCTTTATAATTATCCCTTTAGCTAAAAGAATTTGCTGGATTTGCTGATGGGATGTGTTTAGTAAAACAGTGTGGCAGCAAATATGTACTTCAAAGGAAATACTAAACAATTACTCATTACTGCATTACAAGCTAGGAATCTCCCCTAGGCACAGTTAACTTCATGAGTTCAGGGACTGTGCAGGATTTCATGGTGTAAGATGTTTTAGAAATGATATGTCATCTATTTTGAGAATTAATGGCATTATTAAATATTTGAGTGCTGTATACAGTAATTTTTGGAATTTTAGGAGACAGGATATATCAGAAACTTGTGATCCTACCCCAAAGGAAAGATATGTTCAAGTGTTGTATAAAATTTAGCAGAATTTACAATTTCTCTCATGAGGAAGATTTTGTTGAGTTTTTCCAGATGTGTTTTGAGGATGTACGCATGTATTTCTGTATGCATATACTTATAAGTATACTAAGATTAACATGGATTTATATAATGCTTTTGTGTTAGAACTCTGCATAATATCTCTTTACAAAGTAAAGATATGTAAAGACATATGTGTCTGTAGTGTACGAAAATTGCAGTTAAGTTACCATAATCTTTCAAAGATTAAGTTTCTAAAGAAGGGCAATGAAACTGGCCAAGGATCTAGAGCATAAGTCCTATGAGGAACAGCTGAGGTAGCTGGAGTTGTTTAACGTAGAGGAAAGGAGGCTCAGTGAACAAATTATCTCTTTCTTCAACTACCGATAAAAAGGTTGCAGTTGGTTTCTTCTCCCAAGTAAGGTGCAACAGAACAAGAGGAAATGACTTCAAGTTGTGCCAGAGAAGGTTTGGGTTGGATACCAGGAAAAATTTCTTCCCAGAAAGGGTGATCAAGAATTAGAACAGCTTGCCCAGAGAAGTGGTGGAAACATCAACCCTGTGTTTAAAATGCCTGTACATGTGGCACTTCGGGATGTGGTTTACTAGTGGACTTAGGTTAATGATTGGACTGGATGATCCTAAAGATCTTTTCCAATCTAAATAATTCTGTGATACTATGAAGATATTTTTCTTAGGATATGCATTCCAAAACTAATTTTAATTGTTTACTTATACACTGTATTGTAACTTTTCAGGAAAAGTGAACTAAAAGCAAAATTCCTTTTATTCCTTTCCTTGGTTGTTATGTTTAGAACTTTGTCTTGAGGAACAGCGTAACTATAGCTATAGTGTAACTATATTCAACAGACTTATTTGCAGGAATGAGTACCTCTGGGAATCGTTATAGTTGTAGGATGTGGAACAGTGACAGTGTAGGCATGCTAGGTTAGGCAGAAAAGTAAATAATTCAGTTTGTGGAGAGAAAAGTCTATCAATTTAGCTCTTGTTGTGTAGTCATAAGCTTTACAGTGGCACTGTCTGTTAGGACCAGCCACGTACTACACTGAATAATGATGCTCAAAAATATGTTCTGGATAAAATCCTGGTCCTTTGGAAATCAGTGTATGCGTATAATTTGCCTAGTCTTTAGTTTATTACATGCATTCCAGGCTCAGGTAGGATAATGTAGATGAAGTGTTTTTTTAAAAAATATTTTTAAGTAGAGTATTAAACACTACATACTGTAACAGAGTGAGAAAGAGTGAAAATCATATGTAAATATTTGTATTCAAGTGGTCAATTTGGATGTAATTTGGTAAGCTGTAACTGTCTTCATTCATAGTATGCTTTTGATATATGAAAACCAAGAATACATTCTTTCTGTTACTATTTTACACTTGTTAGTTACTGGACTAGTTGACATAGCTGGTAGAAATCAACAAGGTTCTGGGGATGCCATTATCTCTGCTGAAGACCTGTAGGAATATGTGCTTAAATTTTTGTCCTTCTCCCCTCCCCATTTCCATGTATACAAATTTGTTAATAAAAGACATTACTTCTATTTTTGCTTATCTTGCAGCTGCAGCACACTCCTTCTGCTTTTAAATGAGTTTATATATTACATGTTGACTTCACTGGGACTTTCAAAAAGATCATATATATAGTTATTGCTTAAATTAATTTTCTGATAGGATAATACTATTTCCTGTCATCATACACTCTGTTTTATAACTTTCCAGATGCACAGAACATTGTTCCTGACCTTCAATCTTCTGGTCCCTCAGAAGACCAAAGGTCTCCTAGAAGTCTAAACTTATGTCTGCCCAACTTCTGTGAAAATGTTATGTATTCTTGATATTTCAAATTATGCTATATGCGTGAAATTAGACGGGTTAGTCAAGCTTCTAACCAGAATGGTAGCAGTAAATATATTTTCCACTTAAGCAGTCTGTTGGGAAAACTACTGCCACAAGCACACGCAGAGAACCTGTATTAAACAGTACCTAGGACAATTCAAGCATCAACCTGAATCTGCATCAGAACACAGTGGTCTGTCTCAGGCTGGGAAAAAAAAAAAAATTCTTTGGTTATTATATATATTTTCTCTGTGAACCTGAGGCTTCTGCTCTCCCAGGCCATCTTCAGCTTGGGAGATAAGTGCACTAAAGAGAATTAAGTGTCATAATGATTGAAACACAACCAAAGCCTTGTTGTTAAGCCAAGGTGGTCTTTTGTTTTGCCACCTTTCTTTCACTTTTTAGGGAATCCATTGCTTTCTTGCTTTCAGGAGGTTATTCTGAATAACTCTCAGCATATGCAAGCTCCTTTGACCTCTATGAACACTTCTCATAAAATTCCCACAGCTGTGCTCTAAACATAGAAGTTGTTATAGAATCCAACTCTTTGTTCTAATACTGGTCTGCATTGTGCTCAGCAAGAGCTTCAGCTCCACATTGTTATGATTGCTATATCTGAGATTGCCATTGGTGGTTATGTAGTCAAATAAGTCTTCTCATTGTGTCAGCAGTAAACATAGCAATGCGTTGTTCTTAGTTGACATATCCTGCAACTGTAGCAGGAATGCATTCCAGGAACCTGATGAATAAGTTTTGTTCTATTGTGGTGCTTCCCCAAAAAATGTCCAGGTAATTGAAGTGGCTTATGAGGACTAGTTTCTGTTGTTTCATGGAAGTGTATAGGGTCAGGAGAAATTAATTTAGTAATGATGCTTTGAAGAAGAAAGTGCTTTTTATCTTCTGAGTGTCAACTTATTTGATGTTGGATTAGTTTTTTTTCTCATCACTAGTAGACTATATCTCTGTCAAGGACAGTTCAGGGAAACTTCTGTGATCCTTCCAACTTCTGTGTTTATTCTATGAGTATTTCTGCTGCATCTGCTTCTGAAGACATTTTTCATTCCTGAAATTTTCTCCTTTTTTTTAAAAAAAATTAAAATTATCAAGCACCAAGGAGTATCTGCTCTAGAGTTGGATAGATTTGTTTTCAACTTCTTGTTCACTATGGAAATTTAAACACTGACATATTGTTTTCTGTTCCAAAAGTAGTGTCATACATGTAAGGTCTTCAGCGTGAAGTTTCTTGTATGATCATAAATTGCAAAAGTCAAATCTATATTAATGGAAAGAGATTTTGTTTTGGATTTTGTTTTGGATTGAAAGATTTATAGGTACATATGGGAGCAATTAGAAAGGCTTCTTTGTTCTTTGGCACAGTTAGATCATCATGCCTTTGTCTAAAGCAAAGATGTGCTTAACGATGGTTAGTAAATGCTAGATTTGCCAAAGTTTTACTAGGAAAATAATGTCATAAGCTTATTTTTTATAATTGAATATTCCTCTACTATTGTTCATACATGTAGGGTTCACTGTCTTCATTTGCTGGTTTTAGTCTTGAGACAATATTCTAGATGAAAAAACTGATGAAATTTATTTCAAATTGTATGAGAGAGTGTTGTCTCTGTGTTTCTTTTCTCATAGAAAGTATTTAGATTTCTTTGACTTCATTGTTCCACATTGGGCTACCTAATAAATACTCTTAGATGAAGGCCATCTTTTAGCAACAGACACCAGCTATTTTAGGAAATCACTTTAAAACACTTTCCCACTGTAAATGGGAAAATCTTGAAAGAAGTCCTCTTTAAACGAAAAGTCTTAAGGCCTTAAGTGCAGCTGTGCCATATGAAGCAAACTTTTATTTAATTTGTTTATAAATTAAAACGTAAGGAGCTTTTCACATAGTTTTACATGCCTGAAGAAAAAGCTCAAGTTTGGTTCTGAAAAAATATTTTATTAGAATTTATAAGGACATTTAAAATCTAATCTAAAAGATAAATAAATTATAACTACAATTTGTTTGGAGAAAGGCACAAGAAAAAGTGAGAATTGCATTATTTTCAGCACCTAGATAAAATGTTTGTGTTCATTTAACAAAATCAGGTCTTAGGTTGAAAATAAAATTATTTGTCCATTATATAGAAATTACTCTGAACTAGATAAAATAAGATTGTCATTTAGGGCTCATTCTTAAAAAAACTCAAAATTCATATGAGATATACTGTTAAATATACAAATGAAAGGTGAATGTGGCCAACTGTAAAGTGTGAAACAACATAACGAAGTGTACATATCCTGAAGTTTATCTTGGACATAATAAAAATCAGGAAAAACATATTGGTAGAAAATCAGTAGAGTTTTGTCAGTTTTTGCATCTTTGCTTACAATTCTTTGAGGTAAAGATCATACCCCTTTCAAAAAGCTGCGAATTAAGGGATTTGTAAAGATGATGCTTGAATAAAAATATATTGATGGAGGATCTGATGAGATTACAAGCAGATGTCAAATCTCTATATACATATTATTGTTTGATGATCTTGTGGATACTAGCATATGTTCCTTTTACATTTGGTCAGAAAAGGGTTGTCAAGCTTTGCAGCAGGCTTCCCGAGGAAGTGGTTGGGTCACCATCCTTAGAAATATTTAAAAAGGTAGCTGTGGTGCTGAGGGACATAGTTTAGTGGTGGACTTGGCAGGGCTATGTTATGTTATGGACTTTGTGAATGTTAAATGTCTTTTCCAAGCTAAATGATTCTATGTTCTACATTAAGTTTATTTAATGCCGTTGGTTAGAGTCTGAATGTCAGGGACCTGTAATGATTTTCAAGATAAGGGGAGAAAGTCTATCAGTAGAGCAATGGGAGGTAAAGCGCTACCAGGAAAGATTCTTTACTATCTGAACACTAAGTATCATATTTTCTAGATAAAAATATTGAAGGTCTTTTCCAGATATTAGCAGTAACTAGCACACCATGTTTAAGGCAAGATATACTAATGATTTTCTCCTGCATATTTCCCTGACAAGATGTGTTCCTATCTGTTCACATGCAGCTTTCCAGAACTGATGAGTTATAGTTTTCTTTGTATTTTGTAAGTTGTCAAAATCTTGAAACCTAATTTTTTAAGCAGTTTGTAAAGCAGTTTGTAATATTAAAGGTAGGGAATAAAGATTTGGACAAACGTAGTTCAATGGAAGTTATATGTTTTCATGTAAGGGTTTGAAATAGTTTTAAAAGTTAATGTGGTTTTTTGTGGTTTTTTTTTGTTGTTGTTTTTTTTTTTTTTTTTTTTTTTGTGTCTGTGTGTGGTAGGAGTATCACTGGGAACAACCTGTTGTACATCATGGAATTGTATGTTCTCTTAGATTTCCTTAATATGACTTTATCCTGAGAGAAGATATTTAGGTCTGTGGTGTGATCCCCCTCCTCCTTCTCCTTACTCTAAGCCATATTTTTGTCTTATGTGTCTGGAAGTCATAAAACATAAACCAAATAAAAATGAAGTTACTTTTTCCTGGAGATAGAAAGGATTGAATGAAATACTTCAGTAATCAAACAAAACATTGAAGCATTTCAAATGTTGCGCTTGAAAGCAGGAACAGAACATATATTGTAACTTCACTGCATAAGGATGACCTCAATAAACTTGAGCAAGTTCAGTGGAACGCCAGCAAGATTGTCAGAATTGAGGGACTGGAGCACTTGTAATGTGAGGAGACGTTGAGGAAACCAGCCCCTTAACACCTGCAAGGAAATTATTAAAGACAGAACCAAGTTATTCCCAGCAATGCATGGTATAAGCATAAGAGCAAAGGCATAAATTGAAAGAAGAGAGATTTGGACTGGATATAAGGAAGGGAAATAAAGCAGTAGAACGGATTGCTGTTGGTAGAGGTGGTTGTTGTAGTCTCCATCCCTGCAGGTTAAGACTTGATACAAGTTTTGAATGATGTGTCTATCCTCAGAGGTGACACTGAAAGCAATGTCAGAGTATTGGACTAGGGAAGTCCTGAGTTCTCTTTAGTTTGAATTGTCTTATGATCTTCAGTTTATACCAAAGAATTACCTATATCTGTCTTCTGAGAGTTTCATTTCCAATATCTCTCAAGAGCACTATTAGACCTGAGGAACCTCTCGATAAGCGAGGGCAGTTAGAGCCATGAAATTGAAAACTGTCCTCAAATTCAAGAAGAATTATAGCTTAGTAACATGGACATAATATAGTTGGTAAACCAGAGTACCATTTCTTAATTTTCTTCTAGAAGTTACCCTTCTGTTTAGGGAGAAATGTCTGCATCACTTCCTGTTATTTATTTTAATCCTAATGGGCAGATTCCAACAAAACTTCGTCAAATATGGTATATAATATAGTAATATCATATAGAATTTTTTCAGCTTACACAATCACCGAAGATGTGTTAGAATATATGAATCAAGAGGTTATCAGTCTAATGCTAATATCTAAACACTTACTGAATTAATTCAGTAAAAGGAACAATTCACTGATAGTTGCATCTCTCCTGGAAGACCCTAAAATATGCTCTTGTTAGGTGTTTATAAGACATGGTTATCTTTGTAAGATAGTCAAAGCTGCTGATCATTACAGCTAACCAGCCACACAGACATATTAAAAAAAATCTAATTTAAAAGTACTGAGAACTTAAAGGGCTCCAATATTTTAAAAGATGAGCGCACCATAAAAAGAAATTATGAGAAACGTACTGATTCCATGTTCTGCTCAGAACTTGACTGGCTTGCTGTGATTTACTGAAAGGAGAATAATGAATTCAGTGTTTCTATGCTGTACATCACAGGCATAGTGGTCAGTCTGCCTGTCTCCTTTGTATGCAGCTGTTGAACAGACAATCTTACAGAAAGCTTTATGGCAAACCATGTAGAAACTTTCCAAGAATGGCTACTGGTCTGCTAAGTTGTCCAGAAGCGACAGCATATTCAGACATATTTCACGGTGGTGGCCATGTCTTAGGCTTCATTTGTTTCTGTTTGCAGATAAGCTGCCCAGGGAACAAGTTTAATATCCTTTGCCTGTGCTTCAGAGTGAACTGTACATGCATACCTCCTAATGAAGAAGATGCCTAAACAGTATGTCTGGAATTTGTATCTCCTAACTTAATCCATGTAAAATTCAAATGTTTAGTAATTGCTTACATTTCCTTTGCAGTCAGTACAGGAAAAATACAGAAATTTGTCCTAAAAAACCCATATAAATTATATTACTGAAGAGATATTTTTAGGAAGCCTAAATGCTTGACTGGTCAATTTCAGATAGTTTAACTTAGAAGAACTTATTGCTTTTTTATGTATGTGTGTTTTCCACATACAAACCCCACCACAGTTTTTATTTTATTATTCTTTGACATTTGAAACTGTTTACCATTCTAGTCTGCCTCACGTATTCTTTCATATGAACTATATTACTTTGGTGCATTATCTTGAACCAGTTACTACATACACACCAAAGTGGTGACATATTTTGATACACTAACTAAAAATGCCCTAATAATACAGTACAAGTTGTGAGTAAACAGCATTGCTTGTTTTGTGTTTCCCTACAAGACAAGAACATTGTTTTCAAGGCCGGTCCCAGAATGTCAATTGTTGGTATTGTCTCATTTTTTCCAAGAGCGTGTTAGGTATTAATTTTGGACTCTTGCAAATTTTACCACCCGAAGGAAATTCTTAACAATAAATTGAGTTGGATAGGGCTTAGGTAGCAAAGTTTATAACCATCAAAAACTATATCACTCCATACTACTTCCTGACAACATTTAGTGAAGAGTCTCATTCCTTATCTGTTCAGACCAAACTACACGTATTTTGTAGAGAACTGATGAAATTATCCCTTTTCGTATTGTATTCAGTAAACTCAAAGAGTTTAGCTCTTTCTGGAGAGGGAAAGAGGAAGGATGTAGTTTTAAGCAGTTTTGTATGACAGAAAAGTAGATAAACCTCCAGAACTTTTAGGTTGATAAGTCCCTAAAAGTACTAAAAATGTTTATGATGTTTCAAAGCATTTTCAGATTAGCCAGAGGCTGCACTGCAGAAGGTAATAAACTGAATCTCCATGGGTTGATTTATTGTGATGCTATTCTTTTAACATGTCTTCTCATTATTTGGACAACAATGAGAATCCAAGGGTGGGTTGTTTCGTTTTTGTTTTTTTTAAATAAACCCACAACAAAACCAAAGCAAAGCAAAGCAAAACCAGCAAAAGGCAACAACAAATAGACTCCAGTACTAGTCTAACAGTACCATGTGACCTAGAGGTCTCTATCTAGCAAAATAACATTATTTACTCATATCTATTTGTGATTTAGTTCATTGAAGTAGTGCCCTGTGGGAAGGAAACTTTAGGGAGAAAAATTTTTTTCTGAGTCAGTATGAGCCATCAAATAGGTTGAGATTAGATAATGAGACCTTCAAGAGCCAGTAATGGAATGACATTAAGTCTTTTGAGCTCACTAGGCAGTTGAATGTGCTAATGGAGGTACCATGCTGGGAAAGCATACATTTTCTTTGGAATTTCTTATAAAGAGGTGATTGCACATTATGATATTAATAGCTACACTAAAAGCATGGAAATTTCTGCTGGAAAAATAGGCCCCCTCTACCAGACAACGGCTCACTGGAAGAACGTGTTAGTGGTGAAGTAAAATCTGAAAACAGATTATTTCCTATTTAAAAGTCCATTGACTCTCCTTCTAGAGCCATTGTCTCCATCATAACTACTATGGTCTTTATTTTCATTCCCTAATCAAGCTCAAGCTGTTTTAGTATGACTTGGGAAGGTACTTCTTTGTAGTTGAGAAAGGTTAAATTCATTATGTTTTTCAGTTGAAGTGTAGTTGCTGACTTTTGCTGAATTTTCATTGATCTGCCTGAATAGGTGCTGCATTATACATGAAATTGATTTATTCAGTTTGGCCATCTATAAATGACATCCTGTATTCGGTACAAATTTCAATATCTTCTGGTATCCATTTGTGTCTCCAAACATTTAATATTTCCTATATAGCTCTCATATATGATTCTACTATGAAGGTCTTAATTTTTTTTTCCATGTGATTAATGATTAAGATTTTAGAAGGATAAATACATTCATATTGCTTTTGACACCTCATAAAATTATTAGTGTTTGTAGTGTACTGTGAGTAGGTATATTATTTTCAAAAATGAAAGAAAAAAAATCTGTTTAAGAGGTTCTTTTCTCTGTTGTACTAACTGTCCTTTGAGAATATCTGATCACGAGACGCTATTTATATGGCTGATAAATATAAACGATATGCAGAGAAGTAAATTAATCTGTGCTTAAATTGCCATAAAGCAACAACAATTCATGCAATAGAATGAGTATCAATTCATTACCAATTAATGTAGATTCTGGACACAGAAATCAAAGTTGTGTTTTCACAATGGCTGGATGAAAATTTTGTAAAATCCCCAAATATAGATTTAATTAGTGTGAATTTGCTATTTCAAATATTTTATTGGAAAAATACATCTTTTTGCTGGGATTATTAATTTGGTTTCTCTTAGGAATTATATTTTTTACTGATTTTTTAAAAAATAAGATGGTGCTCATGAAATGGAAATGATCTCTCTTTTTTACACACTGGTCTTTCAGAAAATGGCTAGAATATTGGTAGCTTTAAGTTCTAAGCATTCAGTTAGCAGTGCATTGCACGAACCCAGCTTCACACACTTTAAAAACAAATTAAAGATAAAACCACTGTGGTATAGCATATATACTATTCCTCCTTAGAGAGCTGAATTTCACCATGTTTTTGCATTTAAATATTTACATTGCTAATAGTTACATTGGCTTTTCTTCAGGTTCCTGTTCTCTACAAACAAAGGGTAACTGTTAAAAAAGGCAGATATTTCCCATGAGATACAGAGAAAATAAAGGAATAAACCAGATTCAGAGTTAACTGCACTATCTTCTGGTGGATGGGCAGCTAGAAGTGACAATTCTGTTGTAGGCATTTCCTGTACTATATTGTCCTCAGCAATATTACTTTGGCTGCCACATTAAAGATACCTGCGGCTGTTAATAAATCACCAGAAATGATCTTAGTTTTCACCAGGATCACCAGTCCTTGAAATGAGGTTCTAGTGGCTCTCTTTCATCTGAATAAGCAAAAATTACTACAGGAAATCCATATCTTGATATTAATAATAATAGGACTAAGACAGAACAACTTCAATTCAAAGAAGTCTGAGAAAGAACTGCTTTTTAAAATGAAGTATTAAAATACATTCTCACTGAGGAATTATTTTCTTCTCCCTGTGGATATTTTAGATAAAATAAAAGCATGCAATATTAAAAATACTAAGAAATGTGTAGGAAAGTATGTGAATCACCTTGGGGAAGAAGATGTTTTTCTGTAATTAAAATATCAACAGAAAAGAATCATTATACACTTGTTCTTCCTGAAACTGAAAACACAGCAAGTAATTTATACATGTTTATTATACTGAGAGTTAATTCTGTTTTATAACTATATAGAGCTTACATAATTCTTCGTGGAAGTTTAGACAGAGAATTTTCTGTAGTGGTGCAAATATTGGCTAGTGTGTATTTGTCACTATATATATTCAAAGCTTGAATTTTGCCTTAACTAAACTTTGTTTGCCCTAGAGCAAGTTTTAGATTTTATGAACAATTATGCTTCTAGTAATACATAAACAAGTTTCTAAATTCCAAAAATAACATAGAAAAAGATTGTATTTCTTACTTTCTTCTATGAGTTGGCACTGAAATAATACAATGGCTGTACTCATTTTGCTGCCAGTAGTGTGGCCCTGGCTGCTTGATTGATTTTACTTCATTTCATTGTTACAATAATGTAAGTAGAACCTTGAGCACTAACTCTAAGGAAACATGTTTCTTATGGATTTGTGTCTTAGCATTTACGGCAGTAACAGCTGCCAGTATTTTTTACAATAGAGTTAAGCCATCTCTTCTGTGTTAATTCTTAGGAAGAAAAGACAGATGAGTCAGTCATTTCCTCAGATAAATCTGCCAGATTTATCTTCTTTACCCCTTTTCATCTAAGACTTTTATATTTGTGATACCTCTAACTCAGTATCATATTTGGAAACATGTGGAATCCCCTTTTCTGACAGATGCTTCTCCACTGCTGTTGCTCTTTTTTCAGCCTAATTCTAGATTGCTGATCACATAAGAACTACCCTAGTGTTTATCCATTTTATATTTTTTGTGTGCTTTGAAGAATTAGGCCCAATATATTTAATGTTAAATGTAAAGTCAATAAAAACTACTTTTGCATTTACATTTAAATGTCCACATCGATGGATATTTCTTGAACATTGCTATTACAGTATGTTAAAAGAGGGAAGTCAGGTAGGAGTGAAGAGAGAGATTGATTACTTAGAAGCTAAATGTTTATACTGCAAAACTACTTGTTTTTTCCCTACTAAAAAAACAATGCAGTAAAGATAATAAAAGTAATTAAACTCAAATCTAAAGTCTTAGAAGAACATATGCATGTTATCATTAGATCAATTAAAAATTTGTGCTAGTGTTTTCAATACTGTGTATTTCCTAACAGCAACCGGATGTTGAGTGTTCGTATGGCTTTATATGTTCACTCAATCTTCTAAATGATCCTAGTATCTACTGAGAGGTATGTTTAACTGTCATACACTGACTATAGTTTTGGTCCTTAATAAATATGCTGTAACTTATAGTAACTGGAGACCTCGTAGCAGCCCTCTAGTATCTCAAAGGGGTTTATAAAGAAGCCAGAGAAGGAGACTTTAGCTGGAACTGTACTTACAGAACAAGCGGTAATGGCTTCAAACTGAAAGAGGATAAATTTATGGTAGATGTAGAGAATAAATTCTTTACTGATGGTGAAGTCGATGAGGCACTGGAACAGGTTACACAGAGAATGAGTGGGTGCCCCATCTCCGGCAGTTCAACCAGGTTGAAGACCAGGTTGAGTGGTGCATTAAACAGTCTGGTCTAGTGGGAGGAGTCTCGGCCCATGGCAGAAGCATTGGAACTAGATGATACTAAATTTTTTTTGCAGGCTATTAACCACTAGAGATATATATCTAAAATTTAAGAAAACTTAGAAATAAGAATAAAATACCATTTCTGTACATATAAATAAACTCTATAGCTTCTGTTACTGTTTGCTGCTTAGCTTATAATGTTTCATGTAGGATGATACCTTTCTTTAAGGCTTGGACTTTGTTAAGGAAAATACCACTCCCCCACAAACCCAGAACCCAAAGACACAAAATTTAATTAGTAAGGATTTTTTTCCACTTATTTGCTTTAATGTTTAATCCCCAACGGTTATGAAACTGTTTTCTTTGATACTCATGGCATGTACCATCCAGCTCCCATGCTTGTTGTGAACTTGTAACCCCCCCTCAGTATGTGATTGATGAATATAAAATTGGATCACAGAGAACAAGAAAGGTGGCATAGATGTGACTATACAGGCATGATTTGTAGGTGCAGTCCCAAAAATCTATCTGAAGCTGGAGTTTTCAGCAACTGCTTTTGACTGTTTTCCAGCATGCCACGACTTGAAGCCTTTGAATGATCAGACTTTTTATGTTCAGAGAGGAGCAGTTTATATGTACAGCCACTCAATCTTTTGATCACTAGAGTAATGACTTTGTCCCAAAGAACTTGACAGAAGCTGAACAGACAGAAAAGGAGTAAAGGTTGGAAAATTGGCAAAAAAGTGGTGATTTTGGAACACATCAGTTTTAAGACCTAAAATGTGCTGAAAGAAACATTTGATTTATTAGTAGGAATATATTTCCATGTTAAAGGTGTATTAGAATTTGGTTCTATTTTTGTAAAATTAATTTGAATGTATATTTTCAGATTTGGCCCTATATTTCTGAGGACCATACTTTTAAAAATCAGAATTGATATTTGACAGATAACTTGAGCAAACAAGAGTAAAGAATGGTGGATTTCTGGAGAGTGTTAACAAAATATTGAGATCTGAGAAAACTAGAACTGCATGTTCCAGTTTTTAAGTTTTTTTCCTAAATTCATTTCTTTATAATTCTGGTTACTGTATACTAAAAACATGGCTTATAGCTATATATCCAGGCATCTACTTGGTAGTTTAGGCACAAGTCTGTAGATGCCAAAAACCACTGAATTTGCATGATATTTTCTTTTTGTAAGCATTTATAAAACTCTCTGTTATTGTCTTTCATTTGTACTATATGCTGTGAAACTTAGCTAGTATTTCATTTACTAATTTTCCAAATATTTTAAAATTATTATTGCTGCAAACATAAATAAAATAATATTAAAATATAATTTCACCTCTCAGAGATGGAAAACAAAAAGAAGAGAAGGGTGATTGGCTGGTGCTTTTATAAGAGAACAGACAGATTTTTAGTTGGAATATTAAGTATTATTCATGTGTGGAATTCTCTTTTTTTAGTTCATTATAAAAACTAACTTAGAAATTCCTAATAGAAGTATAGAAGTCATCTATCCTCTATAGATACAACACCCGTTAAGACAGTGCACAAAGCTATTATTTAAAGCTATGAATAGTTATGTTTAAATGTAAAGTGGATATCTAACAGAACCATAGAATGAAGTCTTTTTTTTTTTTTTTCTTAATAGACCGTTTTTCTTCATAGAAAAATTAAGTAGATTGAAATAATCTGAAAAATTAAGTAGATTGCTGAAGCTCTGCACTGGACAGTATCTTTTTCAAAAGGATAAAGTTTTAATTTCATGCATTTCTATGGAATATCTTTGGATCTAGTCTAAAATATTATTTGCCTTTTTTCCAGTAAAGGATATTACAACCCCCTGGTCCAGAATTCTGTATGATTACACGGTTTACCTTTTTCAATGCATTTTTATATATATATCTGGTGCAGCTATAAATACATTTCAAAGGTTGAATAGTGTTCAGAAAAGAGAAAGAAATTTTTTCCAATGTGTGAAAGTGTAAGTATATTAAAAATCCATTAGTATTTGATCAGGAAAGCTTGTCTCTTAATTTCAGCACAGTTAACAATAGAAATAAACCTTTTCTGTCTGGCAGGTATATAAAAGAAAATGCTGGGATTTTTCTATTAATAACCTCAGTAAAACAAACAAAATGCTAAAACATATTTGGAGTAATATTTTTCCTTCTGATATATGAAAAGTATAATTAAGGCTAGAAACGTAGAAATCTTTTACAGACAAAACTGCAATTAGACATTAGAAGCTTTCTGCTCTGTCCTATTCTGATTAGGCATAATGAATGCTGGGGCGGGGAGAAAAGAAAAAAAAATGCATACACTGTCATCTGTTTAGCCCTTAATTTTTAAGTATGTTGTTCTTCTTGTTATGCTTAACTCAGAAGTAACTATTTCATTTTGAGCCATTAAGGAAAGAGATGTGATTCAAGATAATCAGCACAGATTCATCAAGGCAATTCCTGCCTGACCAACCTAGTGGCCTTCTACAATGGACTAACTACATCAGTGGACATGGGAAGAGCTACAGGTCTAATCTGTCTGGACTTCTGTAAAGCCTTTGACAAGGTCCCTCGCATCACCCTTCTCTCTAAATTGATGGGAGATGGATGTCATTAGTAGACTGCTTGGTGGAAAAGGAATTATTGGATGGTCACAACCAGACAGTAGTGGGCAAACACTCTGTCCCAATGGACATCAGTGACAAGTGGTGTTCCTTGGTGTTTGTACTGGCACCAATGTTATTCCAATATCTTCACTAATGACATAGACAAATGCATGCACTCTCAGCAAATTTGCAGATGACACCGAGCCAAGTGGCGCAGTTTGTCACACCTGAAGGATGGGATGCCATCCAGAGGGACCTGAACAAGCTTGAGAAGTAGGCCCATGGATTTCATGAAGTTTAACAAGGCCAAGTGCATGGTGCTTCATGTGAATGGTGGTAACTCTGGTGTCAACACAGGCTGGAGGAAGAACAGATGGAGAGCAGCCCTGTTGATAAGGAGTTGTGAGTGCTGGTGGATGAGAGGCTGGAGATAAGTTGACAATAGAATCATTAAGGTTGGAAAAGACCTTCAAGGTCATAGAGCCCAAACTTTGACCGAACATCACCATGCCAACGAAACCATAGCACTAAGTGCCATGTCCAGTCATTTCTTGAGCACGTCCAGGGATGGTGACTCCATTCCAACCACTTCTCTGGGCAGCCTGTTCCAATGCTTAGCCACTCTTTAAGTCTCCTATAGGACTTATTCTCTAGACCTAGACTGGTTTCACTGTCCTTCTCTGAACACTCTCTAGGCACTCCCATATCTTGCTAGAAGTGTAGGGCCCAGGACTGGTTGCAATAGTCGAGATATGGCCTCACAAGTGTCTGGTATAGGGGGACTATTTTTTCCCTACTCCCAATGACAACACTGTCTTTTATAGAAGCCAAGATGCCATAGGCCTCCTTGGACAACTGGGCACACTCCTGGCTCCTGTACAGTCACTGTCAACTAGCAAACCCAAGTCTTTTTCTACCTGGCAAAGTTCCTGCCACTCTTCTCCCAGCCTGTACCACTGCATAGAGGGGTTGTGACTGAAGTGCAGGACCCATCACTTTACATTATTGAAATTCATACCTTTGGCCTTGGCCCATCAATCCAGCCTGTCCAGATCAAATGTGTGCTCGCAGCCCAGAAAGCCAATCATATACTGGGCTGCATCAGAAGAAGTGACCAGCAGATTGAGGGAGATGATTCTATCCCTCTACTCTATACTCCTGAGATCCCAGCTGGAGTTCTGCATTCAGCTCTGGGTTCTTCCCAGCACAGGAAGGATATTGATCTTTTGGAGTGACTGCAGAGGAGGGCTATAAAGATGATCAGAGGAATAGAATACCTCTTCTGTAAGGAAAGGCTGAGAGAATTGTGATTTTCAGCCTGCAGAAGAGAAGGCTCTGGGGTGACCTTACGTCAGCCTTTCAGTACCTGAAGGGAGCCTGCAAGAAAGATAGAGAGAGGTTTTTTATAAGGCCATGTAGGATAAGGGCAAATGGCTTTAAATAAGTGTAGGTTTAATTAGCTATTAGGAAGAAATTCTTTTCTGTGAGGGTGATGAAACACTGGAACTGATTTCCCAGAGAAGTTGTGGATGCACAGAGAAGTTCCACAACCCTGGAAGTGTTTGATTTTGCATTGAGAAAAGTATCCTGGCCCATGGTAGAACACTTGGAACTAGATGATTTTTAAGATCTTTTCCAACCCAAACCATTTAATGAGTCTATGAAATAAATTTGTGTGTTCCATAACACCTTACGATAACAGTGTCCAAAGAAAAAATCCAGTCCTCATTGAAATGTGGTTCTGCTTGGCTGCTATGTACTTTTAATAGAAAATGAAGAACAGCTGTATGAAGTACACTGCTGGTTGCTTTGTAGCAATATGTCAGTAATACTCCAGAACTTAATGAAAGTCACTGAAAAGGGCTGGGTTCTGTAAGTGATGCTGTCTTTTTCATGCTTTAAAAAGAGCTAGCTGCATCATGTCCTCATGAGTTTGTTGGAGCTGTGTTCTGATAGTAAACGTGGTTCATATGAGAATACAAAGAATGAAGTAATGACAGCCTAGAATGTAAACATCCATAATTGTTTGTGTAGATAGCATGGGAATCACATGTAGTTTATGGTGATGACCGAAGCATCTTTAAATGAAGACGAGAGATTTTTAAGTGGTTATAGTAGGTTGACCTTGGTTGGATGCCTGGTGCCCACCAAGCTGCTCTATCACTCCCCTTCCCGAAGCAGACAGGGGCGAGACAATAACATAGAGAACAACTCGTGGGTTGAGAAAAGGTGATTTACTAAGTTTGTGTTCTCACAGGCAAAGCAGAAAATAACAAGGTTTATTCTCTACTCCACATCAGCAGCAATGTCTGGCCACTTCCTGGGAAGTAGGACTACAGCATGCTTAGTGGTTTCTCACCATGTGTTAAGGCAGCAATTGTAGACAATGAATGCCACTCCCTTCCTCTTCCTTCCCTTAGCTTTTTTATCTGAGCTGATGTCATATGGTATGGAATATCTCTTTGGTTATTTTGGGTCAGCTGGCCTACTTGTATTCTCTTTCAGGATCCCCTTAACTGGGGAAAGAATGTTACAGTGCTGATGCAGTAGCCAAAAACCTGGTGTGTTATTTGAACCTTTGTAGTTGCCAATGCCAAGTACAGCACTCTGAGGGCTGCTATGGGGAAATGAACTCCATCCCAACCAGATCCAATACACTGTGAAAATTAGTAACAATGAAGGTAAAAAATAGTCAGTATACAGAAATTTACAGAACTTTTTTGAATAGTAGATTTAAGGAGAACTTATAATTATGCAAATGTTCATTATTTTTAGTGTTTTATGCCCAGTATAATGTCTTACATTTAGCATTTTTAAGCTGTAGTGGGTTGAAAAGGGAGGGGGGGGGGTGCAGGGAGGTGTGCTGGCAGGTTCTTGGAGGGAGCGGGGAGGGGAAAAGGGGACGGGATCCCCCTGTTCTCAA
>VXBA01005747.1:30515-51797 GCA_013399895.1 Serilophus lunatus | reverse complement strand
CCCGGGGGTGTCCCGGGGGTGTCCCGGGGGGAGCTGGGGGTGCGGGGCGGGGTGCCGGCAAAGGGGTCCGTGTCCCGCCTCTCCCCCCACGCTGCGCGGGGTCCCCCGAGCTGCCGGCGGACTCAGAGAACCTCATTTTCCGCCCTAAAAGGACTTTCCTGGCTTGACTTTTCCTTCTTTTATTGCCATTTTCCGCAGCAGAGGCGGGGGCAGGGACGGTGCCGGACCGTGGACAGTGCGGTGGCAGCTCCCGGTGACCCGGCAGGGGAGGGCAGGGGGGCAGAGCTGGCGCTGGCCCCGGCCCCGGCCCCAGCCCTGTTCTCCTGCCAGATCCGAGGGGGGCTGTGCCAGAGCCCTCCTCGCCTGAGCGGGGAGTGGGACGGGGTCCTCCAGCCCCGCGTCACCCAGGGATGCTGCCATGGGATGGGTCCCTCCGTGACCCTGAGGTGCTCCCTCCCCATCCCAGGCTGGGAGCAGGGGACAGCAGGGGACAGCAGGGGACAGCAGGGGACAGCAGGGGACACCAGGGACGGGGCTGGCACAGGGCGCTGGTCCCTGTTCTCGGTCCATCTCCGAGAGCTGGATGCTGGAAAGGGTTTTGTTCCCGCATCCTGCCGAGCCTCTGGAGAGGGCCCAGGAGGGGCGGCCGTGACTCAGCCCCACGTGATGGGACTTTCGAGGTTTGCAGGAGTCCCGGCCCCGCTCCGCCTGCTCCTGGCCCCGTTCCCGGCTCCTGGCCCCGTTCCCGGCTCCTGGCCCCGTTCCCGGCTCCTAGCCCCATTCCCGGCTCCGGGGGCCAAGGCACACAGCCCCGGCGCTCCGATTCCGCCTGGCTCAGCACTTCCAGGGCTGTCAGGAATTTCCTGGTGCAGCTTGGCTCCGGGTCAGCGGCCGGGTCCCAGCACCGGCACTGCCGGACCCCGCGGCAGAGATGCCTTAAAGGCGCCGCGTCCTGTCCTGGCAGGAATCCCGCGGGACGGATGCTCTGCCCCCCCTCCTCCCACCCCACAAACACGGTGGGGGCCAAACCCACCAACCCTCAGTGCTGGTGCTGCTGGAGATGCCTTAAGGGGTATGCTTAATATTTTAGAGAATTCACTTTAGCTAGGTAGCTGGATAACTTGGAATATTAAGGGCCAGAAGAGCCTGTGTTCTGTGTGTTTGCATTCTTGTGTGTAGATAAGTGGGGTACAAGACAAAACACAGTTAGGCTGGACAGAGGTGGGGTTGAGTAATAAGAGACAATTGTGTTAGATGTTGGAGTAACACAGAAGTAAGAGGGACTTTAGTTGGATAGAATGGGAGAGAAGTGCTCAGAATGTTGTAAGAATGGGAAGATTGTTATGATGTCCCTCTTTGGATCAGCCTTTGACCAGTAAAGCTGCTTCTCCCCTTCACTCTGTGCTTTTCAGTTTTTTATCTGAGGCCCTGGTGGCATCCCTGGGACAGTCCTGGCAGCCCCAAGCCCTTCCTGCAGGGATGCTCCCAGTGAGTCCCTCTCCCAGCCTGTGCTGGTGGCTGGGATTGCCCTGACCCAGGAGCAGCCCCTGGCCCCTGGCCTGGCTGACCCTTGTGAGGGGCCCGTGGTGCCACTTCTCCAGCGTGGCCAGATCCCTCTGGATGGCCCTGTCCTTCTGGGGTCACCTGTCCCACTTACTCCCTGTCACCTGCAAACAGGGGCAGCAAATCCCCCTGCACAGCCCTGGGGCTGGGGACAAACCCTCCCAGGATTTGGGGCACACGGGGGCTGCAGGGCCAGGGGTGCCCCACGCCAGTTCCAGAAGGTTCCAGAAGTGCTGTTGGGGTGCTGGGATGTCCCTTTGTGACACGGGGGCTGTGCTGTGCCCAGTGTGACCCCAGGGGTGCAGAGCCATGGGGTGTCACCCCCAGGAGGGCCCCTCCCTCCGGCAGCAGCAGCTCCTGGGATCCCTCTGTGGCACAGAATGATGGAGATGCCCGTGGAGAAGGAAAAGCCCAAAATCCTGGCTGGCCCAGGGGCTGCCCAGCCTCGAGGCCCGGGAGGGACACGGGGCACTGGCCATGGAAGAGGAAGAAAAGTGGGAAGTCTGCAGTGCCCAAGAGCTGTGCCAAGGAGAACGTGGGACAGACCCACAGTGGTGCCAAGGGCAAGCACAGAGATCCCAAGAGCTGTGCAGGGGAAGGCCAATGGACACAAAGATCTGTCCCAATGGGAAGAGTTAATCAACCAAGAAATGTCCCAGATGGAAGAACACATTGACCAACAGCTGTGCCAAAGGAAAACCAAGAGACACCAAGAGAGACACCAAGAGAGGTGCCAAGGGCAAGTCAACAGCTCCCAAGGGCTGGGCCAAGGGGAAGCCAATGGTTACAAAGATCTGTCCCAGTGGGAAGAATACTCTGACCAAGGGCTGGGCCAAGGGGAAGGCAAGACAAACCAAAATCAGTGCCAAGGGCAAGTCAAAAGAGGCCCAGAGCTGGGCCAAGGGAAGGTGGACAGATACAAAAGTCTGTCCCAATGGGAAGAGTTAATCAACCAAGAGATGACTCAAATGGAAGAACACATTGACCAACAGCTGTGCCAAAGGAAAGCCAAGAGACACCAAGAGAGGTGCCAAGGGCAAGTCAACAGCTCCCAAGGGCTGTGCTGTGGGGAAGTCAGTGGATACAAAGATCTCTCCCAATGGTTTGACTTAATCAACCAAGAGATGTCCCAATGGGAAGGACTCTACGAAGCCAGTGCTGTGCCAAGGACAAGCCAACAGGGCAGGGGACACATCCCCACCCACCCCATCTGTGCCAGGGCCTGGATCCCTCCAGTCTGAGCATGCTGCCCACCTTGGCCTCCAGGCCCTTCCCCACACCTTGGGCTGCTCTCTGGCCCCACCAGGATCCAGTTTATGTAACTCCCCAGGGAGCTCACCCCAGTCTCCCCTGCCTCACCCAGCCCCTGCAGCCCACGGGGGGAAATAGTTCCCGTGTGCTCCCCAAAAAGCAGTGGGTGCCACACCCCCCAGCCACGAGCAAATGAATCCAAGGAATTAAAGGAATTCCTGCTGCAGCTCCAGTGGCTGCTAATGAGCCACAGGGAAGGGTGACAGCTCTGGAGGGGGCTCCTGAGCTGGGAATGACACCACAAAACATGGCACTGTGGGAGCAGGGTGGGGCACACAGCCAGGGGAGCAGGACAAGGGGGGCAGGCAGTCAGGGAATCATGAAATCATGGAATTGTTTGAGTTGGAAAAGCTCTGTGGGACCACTGAGCCCAACTGTACCCCAGCACTGCCCAGGCCACCCCTGACCATGCCCCCAAGTGCCACATCCACAGGGATGGTAAATCCCCCAGGGATGGGGATCCAGCTGGGCACTGTGCCAGGGCTGGGCAGCCCTTTCCAGCAGGAATTGTCCCCAGTGTCCCCCCTGCCCCTGCCCTGGCCCAGCCTGAGGCCGTTCCCTCTCCTCCTGGCCCTTGTTCCCTGGGAGCAGAGCCCGACCCCCCCCGGCTCCCCCCTCCTGGCAGGGATTGCAGAGAATTCCAGGGGCCCCCTGAGCCTCCTTTGCTCCAGGCTGAGCCCCCCCAGCCCCTGCCCAGCTCTCCACTGGAGTCACTCCATCGATCCCCTGGATTCCCCAACGTGACCCAGAGTTACCAAACCCCAAGGAATGACCCCAAACACAAGCCCTGGGGTAACTATACAGTAAGAACATTTATTTCCTAGGGACTCTTGGACCAGTCTCTCCCACACCAGATGACTGGAGACACCAATCCAGCCCAGCAGGCCCGGGATCAGTCTGTTCCAAGCTCCAATTGACACTCCCCAAACCACAGAGGAAATCCCAACACACAGAGCTGAGTGGCCTCAGGTGTCATTCACTGCAGGTCCCTCTGTCCCCATCACCTGGAGCTCGGCTCTTCCCCGCTGTCCTCCTGCTGCTTGGCCATGAATTTCTGTGGGAACAAAGGGAGAAGATGCTGCAGGGGTTTTCCAGGGTCATGCTCTGATACCAGGGTGGGTGTTGGGAACACCTGGGCCGGGGTCAGTCAGCTCCTCCCACTGCCAGGGTGGGACCTGTCCCAGAACATCCCAAATTTGGCTCCCAAGCTGCCAATGGCAGCAGGGAAGCTCCTGAGGGGAATGTGGCCAAATCTGAGGGACCAGGATTCCCACGATGACACCTGGGCACGGAGTGGGAAACACTCCATCTTCCCAGGGCTGTGTATTCCCAGCTCCCCCTGTGGTGGCAGGGGTTTGGGGCATCCCCCCCAAGGTACCTCCATGTTCTGTCGGTGCAGGGGGGTCCTGCAGTGGTTGATCATGGAGGGCTCATCAGCATAGAACAGGGAGCAGATCTGGCAGAAGAATCCAGCCTTGGGCACCAGGATGTCCAGAGCTGAGGGAGCAGCACACGACAGTCACCACACACAGCTCCAGAACACACCCAACCCTCACGTTCCCTTGGCCACACCTGGGGGATTGGCTGTTCCTGGGTGGGAATCACAGGTTTCCAACCTTCAGCAAACTGGGTTTCTCATCTGGCTCGGTCCCTGTTTCAGATCCTTCCCATGGTGAATAAACACATCCTTTTCTGGGAATTTTCTGCATCTGAAGGTCCCTGCAACTTCCTCAGCACCTCTGGCCTTCAAAGCGTTTTATCTCCACTTCCTGATCCAGGTGTGGCCCTGCAGTGTCCCACCAGCCCTGTCCTTCCAGGGAATGCCACCCAAGCCACCAGGAAAAGAGCCGGATGTTCCCAGAAACTCCTTTCCCAGTTCCAGTGTTCTCAATAGTTTCATAGAAAAGGATTTTAGAGAAGGATCTTGGAAAAAAAAGGGAAATCTATCTCCATACCCCCATTTTACAGCTGTGTCAGCAGCTCCCTTCTTTCTAGACATGGAAAGTTGGGAATAAAACTCATCACAGGATGGGAACACTGAGGAGACATCCCACTGCCCTGTGCTGATCATCAAAAATTCACCTCTATTTGTAATTTTAGGAAAAAAAACTTTCCACGCGAAGCTTTCAAGTTGAACCATCTGGTTAAATGTGGATTTGGAGGAGACAAGAAAAAACATGGATTGTGGGCCCTCACTCTGAGGTTCAATGTGGGGCACAGGAGGAGGTTCCAAGGGGCAGGAAAGCATCTTCCAGCCAGGAAAGCCTGGAGTGGATCCTCTGGATTTACCTTTGGGAGTGCTCTGCACCTTGGGGACACCTGGAACAGTCACCTTCTTCTGCTTGGACTCTGGTTCTGCATCTCCAGCTCCCAGCTGAGCTGCTGGAGACAGACATGCACGTTGGGATGGAGCCATGGAATGCACTGGGAGGCACCTCAAGCACCCCCACCTCCCACCAGCCCAGGGGGCTCCAGGCCCTGCCCAGCCTGGCCCTCAGGCTCCTCACCTTTTGCCTTGGAGACTCCAGTGACTTCCTCTTCTGGGTTTGTATCTCCCAGAATTCCTATTTCTTCTGGTCCTGCAACAGCAACAATGTCCTCCTCCTCTGCTCCTGCACTGGCAGCGATTTCCTCTTCTTCTGGTCCTGCAACAGCAACGATGTCTTCATCATCTTCATCCTTGGGCACATTTTTCCCCGGGGAAGTGTTTTCTTCCTCCTCCTCCTCCTCCTCCTCGTCGTCGCCGACTTCATCGACCGTGACGAAGTTCAGCTCCTCCTTGAGGTGGTTGAAATCCGCCAGGAAATCGTCCTCCTCCTCGTTGACCTCGTCCAGGGTCACCAGGGGGTTGTCCTCGTTGTCCTCCTGGAGCTCATCCACGGTCAGCAGGGCGCTGGGGTCGTCGGGCACGTGGCAGGAGCCCGAGTCCCCGGGGTTGCCCTTGCCCTCCTCCAGCTCCGCGGGCTCGTCCAGGGGCAGCTCCTCCACCTCCCCAATCTCATCCACCGTCACCAGGGGCTCGGCCTTCAGGTCCTGCTCCTTGAAGTCCTGCTGGGGCCCGTCCTGGGGGGGGCCCAGCTCCTCCTGCTCCGAAATCTCGTCCAGGGTGAGCAGCGCCTGCGGGTCCTTCCCCGCGTCCGACAGCTCCTCCTCCTCCAGCACCTCGTCCACCACCACCAGCCCCTGGGGGTCCACCAGGGGGGTGGCAGCGTCCTCCTCCTCCCCCACCTCGTCCAGGGTCACGAAGGATGGCTCCCCCTTGGCTGCCCCCGAGCCCTTCCCCCTCCTCCTCTTGGACACGGGCTCTGGGGTGGCTTTGGAGGCGTCTTTCCTCTTCCCCCTGGGAGGGTTTCTCCGCGGGGCCACGGGGGACTCCACCTCCTCCACCACCTCATCCACAGTGACAAACTCATCCAGGTTGAATGGGAACAGCTCTTCTTCCTGGGAAGGGTGAAAATGGGGACAGGACGTTTGAATTCACCCCCATCCGCAGCCTCGGGAGGAACAGCCACACATCAGCTCCAAGGGAAACAAAACCAGCTTCATGTGAGGGCAGAAAAACCTCTCCAGGCCTTCAGTGCCACGTGGGAGGAGTTTTCCTTACCAGCATTTGTGTTAATTAGTTTAATTGACTCAGATTTAGTTGAGAAGCCTGAATAAAATAAAATTTGCACTTTCCAAAATGGCAGCAAACCAGCAGATAAAATTAATAAATAAAACTCAGTAGATAAAGTTTCTGTCAGTTAAAAGATCTGGGTCCAAAAGAGCTGCGGCCACATTATACATCTGATTTCTGCAGCCAACAATTGTGAATTTTTGTTACTTTTCCCCCAAATATCCCTCCTTCTCTCAGGTTCCAGTGGGTGTCTGACACAGCAAGAGTGAAAACCTGACCTGGAAGGCCAGGGTGAGATGGGCACTGCTCTGTGAGAGAGAAAGCGAAGCCAGTTCTCCAGCAGGAAAACAACTGCAACTCAAAGGTTCTGTGTCTTAGGAACGACAGCTGCCTCTGCCCACATTTGGATTTGCAATGGCAGATGGGCACAGGGGAGGAAAAGGAAGCACTGGGTTCCATTTCCATTGAAATCAAACATTCCTGGGTGATCCAACCCCGTGGAAGGTGGGAAGGATTCACACCCAGGGGTGGTGTCCTGGAGCCATGGAATGGATTGGGTCGGAAAAGACCTTAAATCCCAGCCAGTGCCACCCCCTGCCCTGGGCAGGGCCACCTTCCACCAGCCCAGGCAGCTCCAAGCCCCATCCAGCCTGGCCTGGGACACCAAGGGAGCCCTTTTCTGACCCTCTCTCCTTCAGTCCCCCCACGGTTCCATCTTTACCTCCTTCCGCTTGCCGCTGCTGCCGGCGCCACTCTTCCTGCCCCCACCGGGGCCCTGCAAAAGGAGACCAGAATTCCCATGAAATCACATCAGCCACTGGCCTGTTCACAGGAGATCAAAACCACCACCAGACACGACTATTCCTGGCCTCCAGGAGCTGTTCTGGGATGTGCCCACGGCTGCTCCTGCTCCAGGCTGGCACTGCCAGCACCCCAGGGACCCCCAGGTGACACCTTGCTCAGGAGCCTCTTTTCAGTGACCAATGTCTGTGCAGGACTTGACGAGAATTCCAGCTGCCCAGAGGACACACAGCTTAGTTCCCATCCAGAACTGCTCCAAGGACACACAGCAGTGACACAGCCAAGACTCCCTTTCATAACACCTCCTCAGGATTTTCCAACCAGTCACCCCCTTGCATGTCACACAGCACCCAAAAGGAACTGGTTGCTCATGAGCTTGTATGGATTTATGGAAAAGGGACCACGATCCCAGTGTCCCAGGCTGGGAGAAGCCTGGAGTTAGTGCCTGGCACAGGAACCTTCCTGCCCTCCTCACCTGATTGCTGCTGGGGTCCTCCTTCGTGCTGGGTGTTCCACTCTCCCCCTCCTGGCACTGCCTTGAGCCAGCCCTAGATTCCACCTGGGAGTCCTTGTCCTGCTGGGATGAGTTCCTCCCATTGCCTCCCTGTCCCTCCACTCCAGAGCTTCCATTCCCTTGTCCAGGCTGAGCTGCTGCTTTGGGGGTTTTCTTCTCCCCCCCTGCCTGGCCTCGGGTCTCAGGTTTTGGGGGGGGTTTCTGCTCCCCCCCTTTACACAGGGAAGGCTCGTTGCTCCTCCCTGAAACCCTGGGTTTGAAGATATCTGGGATGGACACCACTGCCCTCAGGAGGGTTTTCCCAATAGCACGTTCCTTGAGGGACTGCAGGGGGTTTAATGGAGCTGCTGGGTCGGTTCCATCGGGTTTTTCTGCTCCTGTCCCTTTGTTTTGGTGGGGTTTGGCCAAATTCCCTGTGTTGCTCCCACCAACAGCACTTGGAGCGTTTTCCAGAGCAGCCCCAGCCTTGGCTGATGGTTTTCCAAGCAGCTTCTCTGGCTCTGCCTCGGCCTTGACCAGGAGCTTCCCAGGCTTCTCCTCCACAGCGTGTCCAGCTTTGGGCACAGCCTCCTCTGCTGCCACCTCCCTCTCTGCTCCAGCCACCTCCAGTCTCTTCCCAGCCTCCCCAGTTTTAGGGACAGGTTTCCTCTCAGCCCCTGCAGTCACAGACGTTTCAGGGCTGGCTTTCCCAGTGTCAGGAAGGGGATGTTTTTCGGGATCCCCCGTCCCACTGGCTGCCTGTGTCACAGGAGGTGACCCCACGTCCATGGGAGTCTCATCAGAGCTGGGGGGCCCCGCTCCAGGGGTGGCCCCCGGGGGCTCCCTGCCTGCTGGGATCCTCCCACCATCTGCTGGAGGCCCCTCAGCCTTGCTGGATGATTCCAGTGGCTCCACAGCAGGAGCAGACGACTCTTCCTCTTCCTCCTGGATCTCCTTCTCCGACACAGACACCGACAGCTTGGGCTCAGGGGGAGCCTTGGGGGCCTCCTCCCTGCCCACCCTGGGAGGTGGCAGCGGCTTCTCCGACCCCCCTCCGGGTGATTTGGTGCCAGGAGCTTTCCCAGGGGCCCCAGGAACACCAGTCCCAGGATCCACACCCCCCAGAGCAGTGTGAGCCAGGCTCCCAGCGGGTTCCCTCGCTGCCCCTCCCGGGCGGGGCTCAGGCTCCTTCTGTCCCGCCGGGGTCTCCTCCGGGACACCACACGTGGGATCAGCTCCTTTCTTTGCCCCCCTGGGCTCTCCTGGTGGATCAGCAGCTGCTCTTTGCACCACTCCTGATCCCTCGGGACACTTTTTCAAGCCAGGGCTAAATGCATTTAAAAGAAACAGAAGAAATCAAACCATGTTGAGAATTCTACAGTTACCAGAAAATTCCTGACGCCACCAGCCGGAGCCTCCTGCTGTGCCAGTGCCCAGCACTGGGATCCTGGTGACAAACCCCGAGTGCATCAGTGCCATGGAGCAGAGTGAACCACCTCACACACCTGCAGGAACAGTGGCCAGGCCTGGGAGCAGTGCCCTGGCACCTCAGTGCTCACAATTTGCTTCCTGAGGGGGAAGGTGAATGTGCAACACAAACAGAGCTCCAGAGTCCCTGGATAAAGGACTTGGAGCTTGGCTCTGCCTGCACAAGGGGCACTCACCAACCCAGCAGCTTTGGGCTGGGTTCAGCTTTTGGGAAGGGAGGGGATGGGTTCCAAACCTCACACCAGAGGTGCAGAGGCTCACTCAGGCTCCCAGGATAATCAGCCCAAGGTGCCAACACAGAGGATGGAGCTTCTCAGAGAATTCAGAGACAGGACAGGTGTTACTGTTCTCTGAAGGGAAGAATCCCCCAGGGTGGTCTTGGGAGACACTGGAATTAGAGATGCCTGTGCCTGTTATCCCACAAAGCTCCATCAAATGAGCACCCAGTACCTGCAGCTCAGTCAGACCCCCAGCAGGGAATGGGGCTGGACAGGAGGGACTCAGCTCAGGGAACTGGAGTGGCCAAGGTGAGGGTTGAGGAGACAAGACACAAACAAGGAGCTGCAGGAACATTTGGTTAGAACAGGTGACTCCAGTTAAATTGAGCTGTGTGTGGGTCTGGATGATGGGAATGGGCTGGGGGGGCCCTGGTGGTGTGTCTTGCTTAACCACTACAGACACTCCCACGGTAACCACGAGGTGCCTTGCCAAGCTCGTTGGACTCTTTGGCTGTTCTGCCCTATAGACAGTTATACACTTGTTCCTTGCAGTTGGTGTCTGTGTTTCTTGTGCTGACCCTCAGCCCTTGGCAAAACACAAGGGAATTCAGTCAAGAACAGGTGAATTCAGTCAGAACAGATAATTTCAGTCGGAACAGGTGACTCCAGTCAAGAACAGGTGACCCCACTAACATTGGTGCTCCCCAGCACAGCAAACCCCAGCTCCAAGGGTTTGGACACACAGTGCCAGAGGACAAGGGATGTGAATTCTGCTCCCAGACCTTCCACAGCACCAGTGTAACACTGGCACAGCTCAGGGGAGCTCCCAGAAGCATTCCAGAGGTTTTTCAGCCCCTTCTGCTCCCCAAATTCTGCTCATCCCTCCCTCCCACCTCCTCTCCCCAGAAACTCAGGGAAGGTCCTCAGATATATGAGAATATTTAAGATGTCTTCTTGTTTCTTCCAAAATGAAACTAAAAAATTGTGTCCCAAAGACTTAAAAGGAAGACAAGGAGAACATTTGGAGGGAAAAATGTCCATTTTCCATGTGTCCAACAGCCAGGAGTTGGGATTCATGGAAGAGTCACTTCTTGGTATTTAACAGCACTAGTTAAATCTCACCTGGCTGCAACCAAAAAGGTTCCCTGTGGGGCTGCAAAGTTGGGAGGAAGAGATGGTTTGGGAAGTAAATGCTTCCAGAATGGAATAGTTTCATGCAACAAGGAAAGAGAACTTGGCTCTGAAAGAAACAGGGTCTGGAAATCCAAAGCAGCGTGTGTATAAATGGAAATACACGAGCACATATGGAGAAACAGCAACATGGCAGTCCTTGGAATTGCAGTTTGGGACCATTATTACACAGTTATGGGGTTTTTAACAATAAAACTTATCCAGAAATATGGATTTGAGTCACATTTGTTTGTGATTTGAGTTACATTTGTTAACAAAAACTCTTACAATGCTCTATCCATTTATCAAACAAATCATAGCCAAGGAGTTACTCCACAAAGAGAAAATGTACAAGTAGAAAATGTACAACATGGAACAGCTTTAACTGGCACATCCCTGGGTCCTGGAGCAGACAAATGTCCCTAAAATCACTTCAGGACCTGGATCACAGCAGGAAGTTTGTGTCAGTAAGTTCAACAAGTTCAGTGTGTTTTTAGAATTCAGAAAGAACAGAGCCAGGGGTTGTGAGAGAGAGGTGCTGCAGGAGGAAATAAACCATCAGGGCTTAAACACCCCCAAAATTCTCTTACCAACATCTGGAGCCAAACACACCTGGCAGGGCCTGGGGTGAAACCCTGGCCAGAGCAGCAAACCCAGGACAAACCAGGATTTCCCCCATTTGTCCATGGTTTTTGGAAGCAATCCCAAACACTCTGGCCCTGCAGGACAGGGCTGGTGGAGCTCCCAGCAGGATTGTCCATGGAGCTGAGCTGGAGAGAGGCTCAGCACCCCCAGACCATGGGCAGGGCACTCCCAGAAGGAAAGAGAGAGAGAGAACCCCCCCAGTACTCGCAGGCCATACCTTCCTCTGCTCCCCTCCTCTCTCTTCACATCTCCTTTCCCAGCTTCAGCCTGGAAGGCAAAACCCAGGGTCAGCATTTACCACCTGCAGAGGCAGCAGCACTGCATTTCACACACCAGGACCCCAACTCTGGGCACCACAGGAACAGCACAGGACACTGGTGTGCACCCCAGCACAGGCCTGTCCTCAGATGCCACTGGGGGGATTCCACCAGCACTGGGCAGACCCAACAGGAGGCACAGCTCCCTCGGGGCTGCCAGGCCTCGGAGCACAGCTGGTTCTGGGGCACAGGGATGGCACATTCCTTTGCACTGGGCAGGATGTGAATGGCTGCAGAGCTCAGGGGGAGCACCTCCTCCTCCTCCTCCTCGGTGCTGATGTTATTATTAATATCACTCTTAAGCCACAGCCTCACACCTTCTCTAACAGCAGACCCCCAGGCCAGTCCCTATCCCTTCAATCCAGCCATTCCCTGCAGGATAACCATGTGTTCCTACAGGGCTGTTAAATGAAATCAATGGAAAAGGCACCACAACCAACAAACCCTTTAAACCTCAGTGCTGAGACCTCCATCTCCTTCCCAAAGGCACTTCCCAAACCCACTGCAGACTGTCAGCATTAGAAGCAGCAGCAGAATTCACTTCTGTTCAGGGATGTCATTCCAAGGCCTGCAGTTTTCCCTTTCTAGAAATGTTTATCCCAGGGGTAAGTGCCCAAAGTCATGAAAAAATATGTTCTAATGAATTAAAACTAATTTGTTTTCCCTCCAGACTCTGGTTGAAAGGTTTCCAGAGAAATTAACTTCACGTTCCTCTGGTCCCCAGGCAGACAACCCAGACTGTGGCAGGGGAATGGAGATGATGGACAGGAGGGAACAGACTCCAGATGCAGCCAAGAAAAAAAAAAATCAGTTTTCCCCCTTATCAGGTGTTTTTCTCCCCCTCTCAGACACAGATAAACTGAGGAGTTTAACTCCAAAGCACAGGTGGGTTTGAACACGAGGGAAAAGCTGCAGCAGTGGCTGTGACAGGGTGGAAGGGCCCTGTGTCCCAGTGGCACATCCCCCTCCCCTGCTCCAGGAGTTTGCCCCTATTTTTGGCATCTCAGCACCACTAAATTCAGATGCCATCAGCCAAAATTCCAGAAATCCAAGTGGTGAGGCAGCACTTCCATCCCTTCCATGGCTGTTCCCCCTCCCTAAACCAGCTCTAAATCCCCCAAAAGTCCAGCTGGGAAGAAAGGTTTGGATACAGCCTGTGAATGCAGCTCTTTGTTGGGACCGACCTCGGGACAAAGGGACATTATTCTGTCACTCCCAGCCACAGGGAGCAGCTGGGAAAGCAGATGTGAGTCACAGGCTTCCCACCAGTGCTCCCTGGTGGATGTTCCTCAAGGAAGAAGTCCTCTCAGTGCTAAGGGAGTTTATTACTTAGATTTTCTAGATTTGAGGAAAAACTTGTTGAGGATTTGGTTATTTTCTTTAAGTACAAAGTTCAGTAAATAAAAGATATGGAAAAAGAGAGAGGGGGAAGTGTGATGATCCTGATTCAGGCTGGGAAGGCAGCTGGAGCCTGTCCTCCCTCCCTGGGGAAGGAGAGGATGGATGTCCTGGCTGTGCTTTGGGACTTTCTGCTGTGGATAAAAGTGAAGGGAAAGCACAGAGCCTGCAGCACATCCTGCTGTGGGAATGGGGTCCCAAAGGCATGGAGAGAACAGGACACAGAGGGAATGAGAGCTCCTGGAGTGGGGTTCACATGGATAATCACCTGTGGACACACTGGCATTGCTGGGAATGTCCAGCATGGAGAAGGGAAGGGGCTCTCCTGGAGCCCCTTTAGGCACTGGGAGGGGCTCCAGGAGAGCTGGAGAGGGACTGGGGACAAGGGCTGGGGGGACAGGACACAGGGAAGGGCTGCAGAGGGGGAAAGGGGAGGTTTGGGTGGATGTTGGGAAGGAATTCCTGGCTGGGAGGGTGGGCAGGCCCCGGGCTGGAATTCCCAGAGAAGCTGTGGCTGCCCCTGGATCCCTGGGAGTGTCCAAGGGCAGGTTGGATCCCTGGGACAGTGGGAGGTGTCCCTGCCCAGGGCAGGGGGTGGCACTGGGTGGGCTTTGAGGTCCCTTCCCTCCCAAACCACCCCATAATTCCATGATCCACGATTCTACCCCAGAATCCAGACTGGCTGTTCCAGCTCCCACAACAGCAAATCCTGAGGGAGACACAGGCCCTGCCCCCCCCGAGCTCTTTGTGGGAAGGCTGCCCCCTCCCACAGCCCCCTGGGCACCATGGCAGGGCAGGGTTTACCTTGTCAGGGCCCCCCCGAGGGGACAGGCTGCAGGTGAGGGTGTGCTCCCCCAGGGAGTAGGGGTACTGCTGCAGGAAGCTGTGCATGGCCCGGGCAGCACGGGGTGTGTCCAGCTGCAGGATGGCCTGGGGGGGAGAGAGCTCAGGCTCAGAGCCTGGGGATTCACCCCTGTGCCTGCTGTGCCCTCCCACCTCTGCCCCTTCAGCCTCAGCAGCACAGCAGTTCTATAAATCACCTCCAAAATGATGCAGCTCGTGCCTGAGGCACGGAACACCTCAGGTTTTGGTTGGGTCTTTAGATTTCCAAAGCACCTTGCCGTGTTCTGTGGTCCTGCCTGGCAGCAGAGCAGGACACCACCTTGGCAATTCCAGCCATTCTGACATTGCCACTCCTCCTTAGAAATGCTTTCTTCTCCAGGTTTCCCCTGAAAACCCACTGTCCCCCCTCCCCAGAGGAACTCTGCCCCATGGAAAGGAGTTGACTCAGCGCACTCACCTTGTTCCTGTTCCTCAGCACGACATAATGGTCCACCTTGCCGAAGCGCAGCCCCGCACACACCACCTCCAGCTCCCTGTACCCATCATCGGGCAGGTTCCCCAGGTGCACAAACTGCCTCTGGATGGACTCGGTGTCCACCTGAAAACCAGGGATGACAAAGCCTGACTGAACCCTGCAACACCCTGTGGGGAGGAGAAGCCCCAGAGACACCCCACCCCCCAGGGGGGGCCAGAGCATCAAACAAATCCCAGGGTTTGGGGAGGATCAAAGGGACACAAAGGCACCAGCAGGATCCTGAAATCCCAAACAGGTCTGACCTCGAGTATTGGGAAGCTGGGTGTGTTTTAGGAGCGCTTATTCCCACCAAGCAGGAGGGGGTTAGGGTTTGTGGCCAGCAGAGCTCCCCAGAACATTCCCAGAGGGAATTCAAGCCTCTGGGGTTCCTTGGGAAGTGGTTTATTGCTGGCAATCTGTTTTCTTTCCATCCTCAAGGACTGACCCTCCAGCTGGAAGAGCCTGGGAATGCTTTTCCCAGCATAGATAAAAAATAAAACTTAACTGCCCTCCACCTGCACTGTCTACAAATGCTGTGTCTGTTCACTCCCAGCTCCCAATAAACATTAATTCAGGAGGGGACACCAGCCCAATTGCAAATATTTCAGTAGGAAGGACACCAATGCCAAGGAATTTAAGGGGTTTGGTAGCACTGGACTGGGAGAAACTCACCTGAGGGTCAGAATCCTTAATGAGAGCAGTAAATATGGCTTCCTTCAAAAAGAAGGGAAAAAGGAGACACTTTAAGATGTGAGCTGTAAAATCCAGTCACTGGCTCCCCACAAATCATTCATTTCAGCTTCATTAACAAAATCAACATCTCTGCCTTCCCTGCTCCTCTCATATCAGAGCAGGATCCCAAAGACACTCTCCAGGATCAACTCCCAGAGGGAAAAGCCCCTTGTTTCAACCCTGGGTAAAACTGAGCCTGAGCACAAAATGCTGCTCTGAGCTGAGGCTCCACCCCCAGCCTGGGACTCCCACGGGTTCCCTCCCTCACCTCATCTCTGACAGTCTGGTACTCAGGCACCATGGTGATGCACAGCTGGTTTCCTTCCAGGGACATTGGGAAGCAGGAGTAGAACTTCACCATGGAATCTGCAGCATTTCTGTTGATTTCCAGATATGCCTGAGAAAAGGAGCAGAAATTTAAAGGAAAACTCCAATTTATCAAAGGCACTTCCCACCAAGGCTTCCTGCATCTCACTTCCATTTGCTACAGACCCACTTGCTGCTCCTCCAGGGAGAAGCAGCACCCAAGGCCAACTAAAATACCTTTTTGTGGGAGGACAAAATGAGCAGATCCTTCAGCCCCCCAAATGGCTTTGCCAGGTTGGAAACTTCCTCCACAGAATATCCCTTGTCAGGCAGGTTGGAAATCAGGAGCACACAAAACTCCTCGAGCTCCTGGAAGAAACAAAGGGATTTTTACTGGTATTTCTTCCACTCTGAATCAAATGTGGCAGCTCAGAGCTGTGGCTGCCCCATCCCTGGGAGTGTCCAGGGCCAGGCTGGAGCCACTGGGGCACTGGGGGGTGTCCCTGTCCCCGGCAGGGATGGGATTCCCTCCCAACACAAACCACTGTGGGAGGCTGTGCTGCCCAGAAATAGAGGAAGGAGGCTCAAACTGGAGGTTTTCAGATGTCACAGCAGTAACTGGGAATGGCTGCAGGTGTGTTCCTACAATCCCCCCCCTCCCACTGACCTTCCTGGCTGGATCTGTGGGTTCCTCACTCTGGGGGGTCGTTACTGGAGGCTCTGAAAAACAGGGAAGGAGGAGCTGATGGCTCAGGTTTCTTTGAACAGCTCAGGGCTTTAAGAACTTCCTGCATTGCATTTTATCCCTTGTGAAAAATCCACACTAAATATTCATTTAACAGTGACAAATTAGTGAGACACAGACAGTGTTATGGAAATGCACCCAGGAAAAACAGGTTGAAGTTCAGCTGGAATGTCAAGGGAAGGGAAGGTTTGGGAAGGAAAAAGAGAAGACTCCAGGGAGAGCTTGGAGCCCCTGGCAGAGCCTGAAGGGGCTCCAGGAGAGCTGGAGAGGGACTGGGGACAAGGGCTGGGGGCACAGGACACAGGAAGGGCTCCCCACTGCCAGAGGGCAGGAGAGATGGGAGAGTGGGAAGGAATTCCTGGCTGGGAGGGTGGGGAGGGACTGGGATGGAATTCCCAGAGAAGCTGTGGCTGCCCCTGGATCCCTGGCAGTGTCCAAGGGCAGGGTGGGATCCCTAGGACAGTGGGAGGGGTCCCTGCCCAGGGCAGGGCTGGGACTGGATGGGATTTAAGGTTCCTCCCAACCCAAACCATCCCCTGATTCCAGGATTCAATGACCTTGCCCTCCCTCTGCCACCTCAGGCACAGTAACTGAGAACTGACACACACTCAAAGAAGTCTGGTATTATAAAATATGTGGAAAATGGGAATGACAGAATCCATGAAATAAAACCATTAGTGGTGGGGCTGCAAATGGAACCTAAGGCAGCCTGAACCCTTGGGTATCCATGGAAGCCTCCAAGTCACACTGCAAACTCCTGATAAATTACTCTGCCCACTGAAAGATGTGGCTTTCTGAGACTCTGGGGTTCCCAGCCCCTCCAGCCACCCCCACCCACTCCTGGGATGTGTCTCACCCCTGACCCTGCCCCAACAGCTTTTATTCCCCGGAATCCCGTGCCATTCCCATTTCCTGGCTGCAAAGCTGTGCAGAGCAGAGAGGTTCAGGACAATCTTGCACTTTACCTTGTTTAATTAAAGTTTTCTCAGCCTCAGGTGCCTGGGGGGGCTGGGACAGTTCTCCTGGCAAACAGACAAGCCCATCAAACACCTCCAGGATCAACCCCCCCCTCCTCCCCCAGCTGCCACCCCCCTGGGCCTGGCATTACCTGGCACGGGGGCAGCACTGGGCTGGGTGCCCAGGGGCTCTGCAGGCCCTGGGGATCCCTCCTTGTCCCCTCCTTCCAGCCCAGGCTCTGCTGGGGCCTCAGGGGCTCCTTCCCCAGGGTTCTCTGCCAGGGAACAGCAGGAAAAGGCATTATTTGTTTCCATGTATTCAGCAATCCCTTGGCAGAAGCACAAGGGCTGCACTGAGCATCTTCTGTCACATATTCAGGGGCCTCCTAGAGAATAAATCCCTGCTCTGCCCTAAAAATGGGCAGGAAAGGAACACCCCAGACTCCCCCCCTTCCCTGTTTGTTTGGGAATTCCACACCTACAAACAGCCCTGACAACCCCTGCAAGGAGGGGTTTGCCTGTGGAATGAGCAACTGGTGGGCAAGGCCAGGGCAAGGTGTGAAAACCTGGACTCAGCAGCTGAAATCCCTGTTCTGGGGAGGGCAAAGCACCTGCTCCTGTTCCCCAGGACAAGGGGGGAAGTCCCTCCTCCTCCTACCTGCACTACTTGGAGTTTTCTTCACTTTTTCTTCTGTTGATGTTGATGTCTTGAGATTTTCTTTTTTACCTACAAAGAACACCCAGAACAGGGGTCAGCAGAGATGCTGATTATTTATAATTACCAACAATATTGTACAGATAATAATCAAGTGTTATGTATATGATATCAGAAATTAATGTATTATATATGTGATAAGTAGCTATTAATAGCACATGATAGTATAGTAATAGAAGTAAAATATAATAAAATAATATGCCTACAATGAAATACATACAAATCCACAACATACACACAGACCAGCTGGACCTGCAGCAATTCAACTGATGGGACCAAAACACCTCCCCAGATGAACCAGTTCATTCCAACAAAGACACTGAGGAATGAACCCCTAAATCCTTAAGAATTTCCCACAAAAATAATCATGGCTGCTCCCTAATTGCCCAGGAAAGCCCAGACAAGAAACCAACCCAAAGAATTAATGAAGGCCCCAAGCCCCCAGTCCCACCTGCTGGGGGTTTTGTTGTCTTGGTGCTGGTGCTTGGAGCTTTTCTATCAGGAGAATAAAAACATCAGGAAAAATCAGTTTTAAAGACAATCTGCAAATGTTATCAACAGCTTTAAAGAGCTCAAAGCCACTAAAGCACAGAAAACCCAAACAGGTCTGAGCCCATCTGGCTGCCAATCATTAAAATTAACACTAATTTATGGAAAGGCAACACTTACTTGGTAGTTGTTGCAGGTTTTTTAACAGTCAGAACTCGTTTTTTTACAGTCTTTTTGACCTGTAAAGGAAAGGAAAACAGTGACTGCAGCATTTGGATTTTATTTCTAAATATGTGTATACACAGAGAATATATAAGATAATAATTATCAACAGTAATTAGGTGTATCTAAAACACAGGCTGTGATCTTTGTGTTTGAATGTTCCTTCTCACATATAATTTATATTTCTTTTATAGATACATGTCCAAACACATTTATAGATAAGGACTAGTAATTATTAGAAGCACTATTAATAATTATTACTAGTAATTAAGACAAACACAGTCTGCATCTCTCAAAGCTCTAACCACGGTCTGCACTCCTCACTGCTCACCAAACCCCTACTGATGGAGATCTGTGAATAATACTTCCATACACCCAAATCCCAAATGTAACCATGAAAGAGAGACCCCTGGGAGCAGGCAGTGACACGCACATTTACTTTCACCCCCCAAAGGAGGAGAATGGAATTCCACATGGAGTTCTAGCAGAACAAAGATGGAACCCCGAGCTCGGGAGCGCGTTTCTGCGTTTGCTGCGACCCAGAGGAGAGGAGGAGGGGAGGAGGCAGTGCCCTGCCCTGTCCGTGCCCCCAGAGGGGCTCAGGGAGGAGGAGCAGGAGGAGCAGGGGGGTTCTGGGCCCCACCTGGGCAGGGGCAGCCCGGGGGGTCTCGGCCACGCTGACCCTGACGCGCTTCCCGTTGAGCAGCACCGGCGCCGTCTGCCCGAACCTCACGGCTGCCATCACGGCCTCCTTGTAGTTCATCTCCAGGTAGGCCTGCAACACAGGGAGGGCGGCTCTCCTCCTGCCCCACACCCCCCCACGGGCTCCTGCCCCCCAGAAGGTGCTGGGGAGGGAGCTGGGGGGGAATCCACGGGGGATTCCAGGGGGAGGGCTGGACCGAGCTGTGACACCGAGGCTGCCCACGGCTCGGGCAACACAACAAAAAACTGTCACACAGACAGAAAACAGCAGAGTTGAGAGTCTGAAGTGAAACAAATCTCCCACTTCCAGCTACTCCCAGACTGCACACGTGACCCTGAGGTTTCCCAGCTCCTTTGTCCCCCCAGCCTCCCAGGCCCTCCCCCTGGCACTGCCCCTGGCACTGCCCCTGCCCCCTGGCCCGCCCTCACCTCGTTCCTGGAGCGCAGCACGATGAGGTCACTGACTTTGCCAAAGGGCTGCACCAGCTTTTTGATGTCCTGGTCCGAGAACCCGTCGTCCGGCAGGTCCGAGATCTGCAGGACGGTCCCACAGCTCAGCAGCTCCTCCCTCAGCAGCTACGGAGGGGAAACAAACACTCCCCCAAGTCAAGGATTTTCCCTAAATTGTGCTGTTTCCCTGTTCTGCCTCGATCCCCACCCCTGGAAGTGTTCCAGGCCAGGCTGGAGCAGCCCGGGACAGCGGGAGGTGTCCCTGCCATGGGGGGGGTGGGATGGGGTCACCTCTGAGGCCCTTTGGACCCCAAGGCCTTCCCTGACTCCAGACCCCTCTCACCAGCAGCCAGCACCCTGCCCTTGCTGTGGGGCTGGGGTGGGGCACCTGCAGGGAACCACCACCCAAACCCTCCCCACCGAGGGGAAGCTCCCAGGACTCACCCTGTTGTACGAAGCGGGATGAGCTTTGCCGCCCCCTTCGGATGCGTCTTCCTCCTCCTCCTCCTCCTCCTCCTGCCCCTCTTTGCTTTGGGTGGATTCCTCTGTTTTGGGAGGGGCAGAGCTGGGCCCAGGCCCATCAGCCCCGTCCTTCCTGGCAGCCTTTGGAGCAGCACTTGTCCTCAGAGGCCTCTTCACGCTCCCCGGTGCCTTGCCCGGGGCCCCGTGGGAGGACGAGGCCTTCCCCGACCCCAGGGAGCCCTGCACAGCTGCCTGCAGGGACTTGTGTTTCTTGAACTCTGCCAGAAACTCCGGCCCCAGGGTTTTCATGACGGCCTCGAGCGCAGCCTTTCTGTCTGTGAGGGGAGGGAAACCACACCAGGGCGTGGGGTTGTCCTGAAATAAACTGGATTTTGCTTCTTCCTACAGTTTCAGCTTCACCACCCGCTCCTGGGCCAACCCTGAGGGTCCCTGAGCTGAGAGAACCCTCCTGATAAATATTAATAACCCTCAGCACTATTCCCCCTGTGCCAAGGTGACACTCCAACAGCATCCACACAAATCCCAGGGGCTGGACTGAAGCAGCAGCAAAACCTGGTTTAATCTTGTGTCAGGGAACTAAAAGGGATTTCTGAGGCCTCTGCTCCTGTCTCACACTGGTGCCCAGCACTACTTATATCTTGGTGCCTTCTGCTAACTTGTGTTTCTGGAAAGGTCTGCCTGGGCAGGTGGTGGAGTCACCACCTCTGGGCATGTTTAAAGAAAGCCTGGACATGGCACTGGGTGCCATAGCCTAGGTGGGGTGCGGGTTGGGGTTAACTCTAAACCAGCCCAACCCACACCCCAACACCTCATCTCTGAGGTCTCTTCCAACCCAGTTATTCTGTGATTCTGTCTCCTCCTCCTGCCCTTTGTTGGGTTCACTCACTCTTTAGGGAGCTGCTCCCACACTGAATTCCTGACTCCTGGGTGCCCACCCTTTGGTTACCGACCCCTTGGATCCCCCCCTCCCCGGGGAGGAGTGACCCCGTCCCTTTGTCCCCCCCTCCCCAGCGAGCTGTGACCCGCTGTCCCCCTGTCCCCCCTCCCCAGGGAGCTGTGACCCGCTGTCCCCCCATCCCCGGGAGCTGTGACCCGCTGTCCCCCC
>VXBA01005746.1:49303-128420 GCA_013399895.1 Serilophus lunatus | reverse complement strand
CCCTCACGCCCCCCGTTCCCCTCACGCCCCCCGTTCCCCTCGCTCCTCTCGCAGTTTCCCTCCCCGCCCGCCCGAGGGCTCCGTGTCCGTGCGGGCAGCGCGGCGCGTCTCGGCACTCTCGGTACCGAAAGGTGCGTTTGCCTTCACCTTTGCAGCCCTTTCGGGGAGGGAACCAAACCTACAAACCAAACCTGCGAGAAAAGCCCACTTTATCGCTGCCCCGAGCAGCCGGCGGCTCAGAGCCGGGAGGGCAGGGCTGGACTGGCTGCAGGGGTTTGCAATGGGAGAGGGCTGAGGGCCCAGGGGGGACGGACAGCGCTGTCCTGAGGGCAGTGAGCTCCACACTTAATCCCTACATTTCTCATCAATTTAAGCACATGGCCCTGGACACGGGAGGGTTAAAAATCCCCCAAAGCGCGGCTCCCCGTGCTGCTGCTTTTAGGGCATCCTGGGTTTGGGGGTTGGTGGGTTTAGGTGCACATCTCTCTCCTGGATTAGAACAAGGCTCTAAGACTAAAGGTGATAAATGAAAACATTTAGATAAATCATATGAGGCTCATCTGCCTCGTTTTAATATACAGGTTTTGGATGGAACCAGGATGCAAGTTACAAGTCTAATGTTCCACAACCATTTAGACTTTTTTTTTTTTAAAAAAAAAGTAAGATAAGGCTATATTTCCCAACAAAAGAAGGAATTAAAGTTGTTACTTACATGTAATTTTCAATAGAAACGTTTACTGTGCCATCCCATCAATGCAAGGAGTGGACTCAGTCATTCAGACCATTTCTATCCATATTTGAAAGTTACTTTGCTCGTTGCTCTTCACTTACAAAAATATAATTAATTGTCAGAGTGTCAGGTTTATACATTCCAGGTACCCATGTCTCTTCCTGTTTCAGAGAGACTTCAGAAGATGTAAGACCATGGTGCTTTAAACTTATTAATGCTTCTCAAGCCCAAATGTTTAGGATGCCTCTCATTACTCCTTATGCTGGTGGTGTCATCACTGCTGATGGTTTTCGCTGTAAGACTGCCAGCCAGACTGAGAACTGGTCAATTAATTGCTTTAAAATATAACAGTTCTCTCCCCCCTCACCATCATTAGTGTCAGCGTGTCTCACTTCTTGGTTTCCTTTAAAGAAAACTATTAGCAGTGAAGGCTTTTCTTGCTGCAGGGCAGGATACCACAGGGAGGGGGACCCGAGGGGGAGGGGGAGAAGAGCACGTCCAAAGCTTCCTTCTGAGGGGGAGCCACGTTTGGGCCTTCTGCAGGAGGGGGAGGAACCACAGGGGACTTGAAAAGAGCTTGTGGGCATAAGCAATTACTCTTAAATGTGGCTTTTCTTCCCCTAATTTGCCCTACCTTCTCCTCCGAATTATTGCTTCCTGCAGTGTAAGATTCCTTTTCTATACATGTCTGTGTGTGCTGGACACCACAGTACCACATTCTGCGGGGCTTAACTGATTCATTTGTGGGGTTCGTTTCTTTTCTCTGAGACATCAGTTAGACTTAATATAATAAAGTTCCACATTTTTAGAAAACAAGTCACTACTTTGTGTCTTAAACCTGGGAGAAGTTCTGTTACTCTGTTCCTGGGGTTGGCTGCTCCTTCCTTGGGTGCACATGGTACTTGCCATAACGTGACTGAAGGGATAACAGTTTCCTCCTGTTTGGAAGGGATGTTTTATCCTGTTTTTCCTATTATCCTTGGAAATAGATGCACTCTTTATCTAATTGCTTAATGTATTTTAATTTACTGATCCCTGTATTTCCAGTCCTTTGAACTGAATGCTGTTTGAATTTCCTACTTCAAACAATGAGTTTCTTTATCCAGGCTTCCCACTTATTCCTACTTCTGCTTTTTTGGCTCACTGAAGTGTCTTTACTGCCCCTTTTCCCCCCAGTCAGTGTTTCATGGGTCTCACTGAGCTTCTCTTCTCAGGTGACATCCTCAAAATCCATCCCTGTTGTCCCCACCTTAACTGTGATTTGTATTTTACTCATGAGCTGACTGTTGCAACATCTCTTTTCGCCCCCATCCCCCCCTCTGCAGCTAAAGCTCTCTTTCACTGATCCCTCTCAAGCCTCTTTACTCTTTATGTGAACTCTGTACCCCCCTTTGATGTCCCAGCCCTTCTTTCCTGTAACACCTGGTGTGCCCTTCACACTCCCTTAACAACCCTGCAGAAAACCTGCCCTTTCCCTGCAGAGCCTGTGCAGGAGCATGACACAGTAGAACACAGAAGCAAGACACCATGTTTGGTGGCTGTGTTTCTGAACACCCTCGTTAGCAACTTGGTTTTCTTTGCAAGTGTTCTGCTGTGTCTCTGCAGTGTGTCTGTGTTCCCTCACATGCCTCCCTCCCTCACCTCCTGCTGTCACTGGCAGGTTCTCCCTGAGTACCCCATCAGTGCTTTCTTATCTTGCCTGCTTTAGTTGTGGCTTTAATGTGAGTTCCAAAATTTTCTGGGCCTTCACTCACGTTTTATGCAGAATTCAAGAGGGAGTTGCTGTGAAAATGCCAGCTTGCTGTGATCTCATCTCTTTGCAAATAATTCAGTTCAAGTGCAGAAACATAGGTAAAACTGCAGTTGCAGCTTCTGTTTGCACTCTGTACCCCTCAGACCGAGCCCTTTGTGCAGCAGAGGTGTGAGCACATCTGTCTCACGAGGAGACACAGTGATTGTACGTGTTGTGTCACTGCCAGAGCACCCAGGGAGAGGCACTGCCTGTGTGCCTGTTCTGGTGCAAAGTGCGTGGCTCCTGAAGGGGAGCTGCTTTGCTTTGGTTGGGACTGAGGCAGTTAAAGGGAAAGTACAGGTTGGTGCTGCTTCCAGAAAGGTGGCACGTGGCCTTGGTGCTGTGTGTCCACTCCAGTGCATTTCCCAGAGCTCATCCAGTCAGTTTGGCAGCCCTGTAGGATCCTTCCTGCAAGGCAGTTTCTTTTCCTTGTACTCACTCCCACTGCTGCACTGCTTACAAGGCACACCAAGGCACATTTTATAACAAAAGAAACACATAGATATAGGAGGCTGATGCTCTGTAGGTGCCAGTTTTTCCTTTAAACTTTGGCTGTCCATGTTCTTGTTCAAGTATTTCTCACTGTTCTTTACACTGCCCACCTCTGATGTGTGAACAGGAGCTGCACGTAACTAAGTCCTAGATATTTTTTTAAAGCAAGTCTGTACTTCTAAAATTGTTTGAAGGGTTTGATAAAATAATTTGTAAACAAGATGTTAAATGACACAGAATAGGGAGGATCAGATGATATTTGAGACGTGCATGCAGATGGACTGTGCTATATAAGACAGATTAACAAACTCATTAGCGGCTAGAAATTAAGGCTCACCTCAGACCAGCAGCAGAGGGCCCACAGTTTTCTGATCCTGTGGCCTCAGGAACATCCCAACAGCCAGTTCCACCTTTGTTGTCCTCATGCCACACTGCACCATCCTCAGTGCTCCCACTTCCAGCTCTCTGCAAGGGTATGCTGCGAGCCAGGCCACTGACAAAGAACAGAACAGAGCAGCAGGAAAGACAAGTAACTCCACAGTGCATTTCGTGGCACACACCCCACGTCCCGCAGAGGTGAGGGCTGGGGCTGGGTGCGGTGTGATGGAGCAGTGATGGCAGAGTTCCTCCCACCTGCAACCCCCTGGCAGTCAGCCTGGCATCGACCCCCAGCCCAGCCCGGCCAAGGACACGGAGCGTGAGCAGAGTGGGGCTGAGGGAAGGCAAGAGAGCAAGGGAGCCCCAGAGAGCCCTGGGAAAGGAGGCTGTTTGCAGCTGGCTCATGAGGAGCCAGGCCAGGGGGTGTCCACAGCACTGCAGTGAGGACAAACCCCCGTGGTTTGAAAGGAGGAATGGGAGCCTCCTGAGCTTGGAGAGCTGGGGAAGAACAGCACTGCAGCAGCAACACGAAGGCCTCAGCTGCTCACACTGTATTTATCCAAACCCTAAAGAACACTTTTAAATAAGAAGAGGTTTCAAAGCTGTGTTTAGCTGGAAGATCTGTGTGGGAGAGGGGTTAATAATCAAGTGGAGGAGTGTGTTAAAGCCTATGGAATGGGCAGCCCGGTAGTAAAAACACTGACTCACTGGAGCTGGAGGTTGGCAAACAAGCACAAGCAAACAAAATTGCACGTGACAGATCCTTGTGCAGCTACACTCCTCTCTCTCTAGTGAAACCCAGCCTGAAGCGTTTCATTCACTTCTGGAAACCTCGTGACCTCATGGAAACGATTTGTTACCAAACCTGCCAGAAATAAAAATTGCTGTTTTCAGAACTGGATGAAAGTCCAGCATGTTTTCCAAAGCTTTCCTACAGATTTGCAATCTCAGCATGTTTTCCAGTTCTGTTCTCTTAATAATCCCTGAGTTAATGTTTTACCAGTTAAAAAAAATCAAAAAACAAAACCAAACATGAAGAAACCATCTTTTCTCAGATAATTTCACTCATTCCAAATGCAGCGAGCCAGAAGAAAAATCTGGATATATGGTTAAAAACAGTTACTATTGTCATCAGATGTTTAGTTTTTAACTGAGTTAAATAACATTTTTTAAAATAATGATCAGCTTTTGCGTATATTAATATAACTTTCTTCCTTTTTACCTCCAGTTTATGGCTTGAGGTACATTTGGCTCTAGAAGCTGGCAGACAGAGTCTATAAGGTTTGAATGTACAGCAGCAAACTTTCCCAAGCTGGTCTCCTTCCAGCTGCCTGCCTTTCAGGGGGCACACACTGGGTGTCTGGGTTCCCTGGCTCTACAGCCAGAGCTGGAGACCCCGGAGATTCCCAAGGCACTGGGAACTGCTGATGGCCAGGACAGGCCCCTCTCTGTTCCTGATGGAGCTGAGCACCATACAAGAGTGGTGAGTTAGAGCTGTATCAGAGATTTGCATCCATTTTGGGTCGTGATACCCAACTGTCGTTGCTTTGATCACCCAACTCTCCTGTGCCTAACTCTGCAAATACTTGTTAGAGAACACAAAATATTTGCTGTTTATCCTGGGGTTCAGCATCACACATACCTGTTTAATGTCCAAATGGCATTTTCAAATATATCTGACTTCTCAGTACGCCTTCAGTTTATTCCTATTTAATCTGGAAAGGAAAAAGGTCTTGTCAAGCTGCACACCCTGCCTGCCTCATCCTGGAACGTTTACACTCTGGAGGTTTGGCTGCTGGAGCTGTGAAAAAGGCAGAGTGCCTCCTCACTGCTCCACATGTTGGCAGGCTTGTCACTGCACACAGACACACAGAAACCCTCGAGTGCTCCATACCCCAAGCCAGGGGCCTGTGGCACTGCCAACATGGGTGAAGGCAAGGCACTGTGATGTTATTGCAGGGCAAAGAAGGCCAGATTAACCGAGGGGGTGAGTGTGCTGACATCACCTAATTACCTGGGGGCACAACTACAAGTGCTGTCTCTCCACTTTGGACTGTACAGTTAATTAGCTATTACATATGACTGTGNCCTTCCCCCCCCCCCCTTATTAAGGGCAATGCCCCAGGCTAATGATAGGCCTGGAAACTGAGTCAGGCAGAAATGCTCGACGGGAGGTGTCACAGGCTGCACCTCACTGCGCCCTGGCGAGAGCTCCGCGCTGCTGCAACTGGAAAATCCCACGGCCTCCTCCCACCCTCCGCCAGGCACAGGCTCCACCCTTCGCCTCCTTTGGGCTTTGGCATTTTCCAGTCCCCCCGAGGACTGGCCGGTTGTCCGTGTGTTCGGGAGCTGCAGGGCACCAGAGCGGGCACGAGGCCAAGGAGGGGACACTGGGGGAGGGCAGCAGGAAGCCGGACCCCCTCCTTGCAGCTGTAACGTGTTCCGTCAGTTCTCTTGTTAAACCACAGCTTGAAAGAACGTTGTAAAGGTCACTCCCTTTGGATACTTAAAAACAAATCAAAGAGTGCTTGAAATCCCTCTTTCTTTCTCCCACCTCCAAACCCCTTGACTGGGGCAGTGTCTCTCTTAACAATCCTCTGTCCTTCCTGCTCTGTGTCTATCAGTACTTCAAGCCGTATTCCTTTTGCAAACTTCTTTTTTTTCCAATCAGCCAACTCTTCATTGACTGCTACCAACATCGTTGTAACAGAACCCTTGCTCCTGTTCACTCGAGTATTCAGTTCTGTGGGGCTAAATTTTAGCATTTCACTCAATTTTGTAGAGTGCTGTTTGCCAATGCACACCTAAAGATTCTAAGGCAGTTAAGCAACTTTTATTTGCTCCTGGAGAAAAGACCCAAGTCATTATCCCACCATCAATTCTATGAACTATATGCAGAAAAAACATGATTTATTACATAAATGAAGGTCAGCTAAACATTCAAAAAATCATAGTGGAATACTGGAATTAAAATGCATTTTTGCCAAACGCAGTGATTAAAAATAAAGTAAAATGAAGACTTTCCCCTCCGAACTGTAAAATCCTAGAAGAGCCCAGCTGGATCAACCATTTTTCATTGGGATTTTTTCTGTTTCTAGCTCTTACACTGTTTTTTCACTCCAGAAATCAAACCTTTACAGCTGGCGTGTATATTACACTACTGATACTTTGATTTAGAAATGCAACTAACTAAGATGTTAAATTAATCCAGTCAGGGTTGAGTTACCTTTGAGACTTGGCTACAGTGTTTCCTTCTGGAAGCTACATACACTTTACTTGTCCCCATGTCCCGTGGGAGTCAGGCTGCTTCCTTTTTTCTCAAATACCCACTCACGTCCATACATTTGGAAGAAGTGTGTTGTTATATAGGAGAGCGCACTTTGAAATGAGTTTGGGATCGGGTTGTGAGCCTGGTGGCGTCGCTCGTCTCCTCTGTAACCGGTGATCACAGTTCCCAGCAGGCCCAGGTCTGGCAAGGCTCTTCCCTGCAGGGCCTGCAGGTGGGGTTAACTCTGGTGAAGGGACAACTCCCGCATCACAAGAGAAGTTTGGTGGCGCAGACCTGGGGAAATACTGAAGGCTTCCTGCAGCACTCACCTGTGTGCAGCTCTGGGTTAGGGCCGCTGGCCTGGGCACGGCTCCAGTGGGAACAGCAGGCTGTACCCAGAGCAGCCTGGACCTGGCTCGGGGTCTCTGAGGAGCTCCTGGCTGCCAAAAAGGTTATGGAGCAAATACGTTTGATGCAGTAGGCTGCAACTTTAGGTTGGTTTGCCCATTCCTGATCACAAGTCATCGTGGAACTAGTCAAAATTAGGTAATTCAATTCTAAGGCTTTGTTGCTCCAAGAGATTAAAAACATACTTTTCAAAAGCCTTCCTGCACCAGAGGAAAACACGCTGCCTTTATTCCCCGCATTAATCCCTCGGGGCAATGTGCTCAGCGGACTGAGCTGTTCTCTGGTGGAACGCGAGGCCGACCCTCGGTGCTCGGCCCCACGTCCTTCCTGCCGCACAAGCTGGAACCCGGCGCTGGCACCGCTCGCTCCTCGCGAATTCCCAGGGAATTCCAGCTGGAATGGCAGAGGCACTGGGAAAGGGAGAGGGAATTCCTGGTGGGAATTCTGGGCATTCCCTGGGGGAGGAGTATCCCAGGAAAGCAGGAGGGACGTGGGGGAAGGGGACACGGCCCGGAGCCGCCCCGGGGGGCCTGGGAAAGGACAGGGAAATCTGGGAATTCTGGGAATTCTGGGAATGACAGCTGGGAATGGCAGCTGGGAATGCCTGGAGCTGGGAAGAGCCTCTGGAAAAGGAGAGGGAATTCCTGGTGGGAATTCTGGGAATGACAGGGGGTAGGAGGGGGGGTCTGGAAATGGGAGAGGAAAATCTGGGAATTCTGGGAATGGCAGGGGATGGGAATGGCAGCTGGGAACGGCAGAGGCACTGGGAAAGGGAGAGGGAATTCCTGGTGGGAATTCCATTGGCTGGAAGGAGCCTCTGGAAAAGGAGAGGGAATTCCTGGTGGGAATTCCAGCTGGGAATGGCAGAGCCTCTGGAAAGGGAGAGGGAATCCCTGGTGGGAATTCTGGGAATTCTGGAGATTCCAAGGGCTGGGAGGGGGCTCTGGAAAGGGAGAGGGAATTCCAGCTGGGAATTCTGACTGGGAATGGCAGAGGCACTGGGAAAGGAGAGGGAATTCCTGGTGGGAATTCCAGCTGGGAACGGCAGGAGCCAGAGCCAGGACTCAGATCCCAGTTCCCAAATTCCAGCTCTCAATTTCCCAGAGTCCCAAATCCCAAATTTCTCAATAATTCCAATTCCCAATAATTCCCAAAGTTCCACCTCCCAATTCCCAAAAACCCAAATCCCCAATTCCCCCCCCAATAATTCCCCCAAATAATCCCCAATAATCCCACCAATAATTCCCAAAAAAATTCCCAATAATCCCAAATAATCACCAATAATTCCCCCAATAATCCCCAATAATCCCCCCAAAAATCCCCAATAATCCCACCAATAATTCCGCAAAAAATTCCTAATAATCCCCAATAATTCCCCCCGATAATCCCCAAAAATTCCAAATAATTCCCCCAATAATCCCCAATACTTCTCAACAATTCCCAGGATTATTCCCCACCTTGTGGCTCCGTTCCCACCCGGATCCGGGGGGAGCTGGGCCCTGCCCCCCAATAATCCCATCAATAATTCCCAATAATCCCCAATAATTCCCTTAATAATCCCCCCAATAATTCCCAATAATTGACCTAAACATTCCCAATAATCCCCAATAATTCCCTTAATAATCCCCCCAATAATTCCCAATAATTGACCTAAACATTCCCAATAATCCCCAATAATTCCCTTAATAATCCCCCCAATAATTCCCAATAATTGACCTAAACATTCCCAATAATCCCCAATAATCCCCCCAAATAACTCCCAATAATCCCCCCAATAATCCCAACTAATTCCCAACAATTCCCGACCTTCAGGCTCCGTTCCCACACGGATCTGGGGGGAGCTGGGCCTCACTCCCCAATAATCCCATCAATAATTCCCAATAATCCCCAATAATCCCCCCAAATAACTCCCAATAATCCCCCCAATAATCCCAACTAATTCCCAACAATTCCCGACCTTCGGTCTCTGTTCCCACCCGGATCCGGGGGGAGCTGGGCCCCGCTCCCCACTCGTTCTCCGCCTCCACCCAGAAGTTGTAGAATTCCTGCGGCTCCAGGTTTCCCACCGGCAGCTGCGGAATTCCCGCCGGGAATGTGCTCAGGGCCCGTTCCCTGGGAAGGGGGGAAAGGCCTGGGAATTCTGGGAGGCTTTTCCAGGATTTTCCACCCTCAAAATCTGGGATTTGGGGCCTTAATCCCGAGGGAATTGCCATGGAAAAGGCTGGGAATTCCTTGGATTCCATTGGGATTCCTTGGATTCCGTCGGGATTCCTAAAATTCCATTGGAATTCCAGGGTTTCCTATGGGATTCCAGGATTTCCATTGGGATTCCAGGATTTCCATTGGGATTCCCTGTATTCCACTGGATTTCCAAGATTTCCAAACTTCCCATTCCAATTCCTCGGGAATTCCCACCTGGAAAAATCCCTTTTCCCAGGAAAAATTCCCATTAAATTCCCATTCCCAAAGCCAGGAATTCCTCCTCATTCCCAGGAACCTCCCAGCCCCTGGATCCCTGGAATTCCTTGGGAATTCCACCTGGAAAAAACCCTTTTCCCACAAAATTCCCATTCCCAATCCCAGGAATTCCTCCTCCAGTTCCTCGGGAATTCCCACCTGGAAAAACCTCTTTTCCCAGGGAAAACTCCCATTAAATTTCCATTCCCAAACCCAGAAATTCCTTCAAACCCCCCCCCCCAATCCCCAGAATATCCCTGGAATTCTGCTCATGGATTTCTGACCTGAGGGGCAGAGGCCGATCCTCCCAGAGCCAGGAAAAAGTGGGATTGGGAATTCCGGGCAGGGAACATTCCAGAACCACATCCTGCCCTTCCAGGGCCGCCACATCCGGTGGAATTCCGGGAGCTGTGGGGGGAAATCCAGGAAAAAATTGGGAAAAAGGGGGTTAGTGGGAGAAATCCCTGGGAATTCTGGGGGAAATCTGGGAAAAATTTGTGAAAAAAGGAGTTTTCTGGGAGAAATGCCCCGGAATTCCAAGAAAAATCCTTGGGAATTCTGGGGGAAATCCATGAAAAAATTGGGAAAAAAAAGAGTTTTCCTGGAGAAGTCTCTTGGAATTCTGGGAAAACTCCTTGGGAATTCTGGGGGAAATCCATGAAAAAATTGGGAAAAAAAAGAGTTTTCCTGGAGAAGTCTCTTGGAATTCTGGGAAAACTCCTTGGGAATTCTGGGGGAAATCCAGGAAAAACTTGGGGGGTGTGGTCATGGGATTAGAACAAGGACAATACTGGGTGCTGAGGTGCAGCGGATGCTGACACATCATGGAGGAAAGGAACTGAGATACCCTGACCCTGACCCTGACCCTAACCCCTAACCCTAACCCTCCAAACTGTCCTTTTTTGGCAGCTGGAAACCGAGTGGAGCCTGCGGGCAGGATGGCTGCAGCCATTCCCACCCTTCTGAGTCTGAGTTCCCTGCAGCCTGTGAGCAGCTTTCACCTCTTTTTGGGGGGAAATCTTGCAGTACTTTCCATCTAGTAGCTGCTGAGAATCTGATTTTTCTCCCGTCTGTCAAAACTGGTTTAAAATCTCACCTTCAAAGTGCTTTGGCACAACCCCAAGATACCCAATGGCCTGTCCTACGCAAGATGTCAAAGTGAATTAACAAAAAAAGATGTGACTTTAAAGTGAATATAACTCAAGCATATATAAATTCTCTATGGACACTCATCTAGGAGTCAGCTAGCCATAATCACCTTAATTCATGCTCAAAGTGAATTAACCTGAAGCTAACCAATGTTTTATCAATATGTGAGAGACGTTCTAGAGTAAGCTCGCTGTAAATTCACAGTTCATCAGCTGCTGGGCTCTGACTTCCCGTGTGGAAATGCAGTGAACCCTCAAGGTGCCTTTGTATGAGGGAACTCAGTTTGGGGGGGGTCTATATATGGAAGTGTGGGCTGGTTGATAACAGGGGCAGAGCGATTGGATTTCAGTGGTGCTGCACCTAGGAAAGAAGGGCAGCACACATCAGCTGTGCAGTTGAAGCTCTCTGCCATTTTGGGACCATAACAGCACTTTCTAAGTTACAGGCTCTGTTTTGAGCTGGAGAAAGCTAAATAGCAATTTTGGGGTTCCATAACAGGGGAACAGGTCAATTAGTACCAAGCACCTGGTGTACCACTGGCTCATGTTTTAATTCACTATTCAGTAAGTCACCATGGAGAGGTGCAGAGCACCTCTATTTCTGACTAAAAACATCCCAAAGCACTTACATACTATAAATTGACACTGCTACCCCTTGGTTTAACTTTACTGAGTATCTCAGTATTAATTCCCCCTCTAAATGATTTCCCCCCTCTCTTTATTCATTAGGCTTAACAGCGTTTGCTGTTGGTGTAAACAAAGCAATGCAGGAAGAAATCTGGGCAATATTCCCGCTTTGCAGTCCTCCTCCCCATTTAGCCCGGACGGGGAGGCAGTCTCTGACATGACGATGCCCCAAGGCACACACCCCTGCCCCTGCCCCTGCCCAGTGAGCCGCTCCCGCCCGTCTCTGCAGGCACAGAACGGTGGGGTCCGACCAGGAGCCCTCCCAGCGCCTGGAGCGCATTAACAGCGCTCCGCTCATGGGAGGCACCGGCAGCTGTGCCTCAGCTCAGCTCAGCTGCAGCTTGTGGCTCTCCTGCGAAACGTTCATGGCTGGAACTTCCCCAAGCCCCAAATACTCTGCCATCCTCGCAAGGGAACGGCGATGCTCCACCAGAAAGCCTGTGGCACTGCTGGCCGCCTTTCCTCAGCCCCTGAGGTGCAGGTGACGGTACAAAATCAGTCCTTGCTACGGGACTACGAGCAGGAAAGGTCTCAAGGTGCAAAGGGTGGGGGCAGAGGGCAATCTGGGGTCGAGTCTGTGTGTGCCCTAACGCCCCTAACACAGGTAGGTTGAACTGAATTCCTCTTGCCTTGTTCTCCGGTGTAAGGCAGAACGCAGCAGGAACAGCAGCAGGAACAGCAGCAGGAACAGCAGCAGGAACAGCAGCAGGAACAGCAGCAGGAACAGCAGCAGGAACAGCAGCAGGAACAGCAGCAGGAACAGCAGCAGGAACAGCAGCAGGAACAGCAGCAGGAACAGCAGCAGGAACAGCAGCAGGAACAGCAGCACTTCACCTCGTGAGAAGGTCTTCACTGACCGTGCAAGAAGGGGAAGTGGCGTGCAGTGAAATGCCAAGGGTAGTGATGGGGAAGAGCTTCTCCAGTGCAGACCTGGTGCTCCAATTAATTTATACAGTCTGCCATGAGTTGGGCATTTCAGTCATGTACCAAGAAGCAATACCCCACCCTGTGTGTACGTACATATGTGTATATACATGGAAAATTGAGAGCAAACCAGTATTTACAGTTCATTTCTTCTTGCAGCACAATATGCAGGTAAAAACCAAGCACTCCAAAACCATTTAGTTTAGAAATGGCATTCAGATCATATATAGTCTGGTGCTGCAAAGTTGTATAATGATCCCTGAGAAAACATAAGTTGACCTCTTCCAGATCAAAAGATACTTTACGTACTTTTCATGTGTTTTAGTAATTGACAATTAATGTTTTAGTAGTTGATAATTGGTTCCCAGTTTTGTTGGTATGACAGGATGGTGGCTGAACAATTAAATTCACTTTCTGTAACTTGGATTTGGGGTTCAGCTCATTTTAGATTTTCAAAATGGAAGTCCTGATCATCTCTCTCCAGGAAGAGGCCTCTCTCTCTATATTTCAGATGAAATAGATTTCATCACCAGATCTATCTATCTATCTATCTATCTATCTATCTATCTATCTATCTATCTATCTCCTCTCTCTCTGTCTCTCTCTCTCAGTTTGTTTTTGATTCAGCTTTTTGCTAGGCTCTGGAGCCTACAGGATTTATGGCAGCCAGAGAATCAAGGTTTCCTACAGCCCCCAGTAAGATGAAATACGTTATGGAACCAGAACACTCTTTACAGCTTTTGCAATTGGTTCAGGGGTGTTTTCTGCTTGTCACTGTGAAGTACAAAAGCATAGCTATATTTGAGAGGTTTTGGCCTTTCCTGGATTTTCATTTACCACCAAAAGGCAGTGGCACCAAGTTGAGAACAGGTCAGAGACTTCAGTTATTCCTTTATCAGCAGCATGGCGTGTCTCGGAGTCTCTGGGCGCACAGCCAAGAGGAGGCTGCGTTCCCCTGAAACTGGGGCACAGAGCAACAGCAAGTGTCAAAGGCCCCGTGCCCTCAGGGATCCAGGAGCTGACAGCTGTTACAGCAAACCCTGCCCATGCTAAAGGAAAACGTTTGGGCTGTGCCCTGACACTTGCTGGAGCCTTGGCAGAGAAGCACACGGGGAGATCCCTGTTCTACAGATAAAGGCACCGTATTGCCCCTTTCTACCCTGGTGCAGTATTTTGACCTTTCTTTATTGAAATACACATTAAACAGCCCAGCAAGAAGTGCAGTACAGTTCAGACTGTGACTTTATACTTTCATTCTATCATAAAATCTGTGTTTTGTGTCCTACTGGAATGGTTATAATTGAGAACACAAATAAAGTCCAAGGACAAGGGGATCCTGACAGGAAAAGCAGCATCAGAAAAACATCTTCATGACTCTTGTACAAGCCAAGTACATTATATTCTAAAGGCAAGAAAACACAATGCAAGAGTTGCTAAGGAGCAAAGCAAATGATTACTCCGGGCAAAGTCTGCTGTCAGTCTAGCCCTGGTCCAGCTTGGGGGCCCACGCAAGAAACAGCTTTATCTCCACAAGGTTCTTCTCAAGCCAAGTCACTCCTGCAAGGAAAACACTGCAAAGAGAAAACCATCTAAAGGAAAGCAAGTGCAGCACTGTGACAGTGCTCCTGCCATGAAAAAAAAACAACCCTTTCACAACTCTAAATTGAACTGAAAAAGTCCTTTCAAAAATTCCTGTCCTTTCAAAGCCATCCTTAACTAAGACACGAGTGCTCATCCCCATATGCCTCTCACTCTTACAGCCTGTGGAGCTGCCACAGGCACACTCCACAGAAACCACCTCCCCTACTTAACCATAACAGCCTGGGGAAAAGCAGCTGGTTTGGGTCACTCTGAGTATGCCCTTCCATAGGTGTGTTCCTGCATGAGGCAGGATCCAGTTGTTCCAACTCATCCTTTCTGCATCATCAATAATGGAAGACTAAGCTGAGGGCAACCACTTAGCAAAAACACAGGATCCCCTCGTGAGGCAAGGCATCAAAACAACATTGGAGAGTAAAGGGGGGATCCTGTTCATATGGGAGCAGGTCTTGCCCTGTGCCACGTTACCAGTGATACAGCTCATTCCAAACACACGAGACACAGCTGATGTAGCTGTTACACCTAAAGGTGTGCTATAGTGCTGATGTTTCCACAACAGTTAACACCGACGTCGTGACAATCACCTTGTACTGTGAGGACATAAGAATTCAGTAATCAGCTGAAAACCAGAGAGGTGGGGAACACGAGGATCCCAAAGCCAACGGGAGGGCAAAGGGACACCAGTCAACCTCTTCCAGATGCCATTTTGGAGGAAACCAGGGCTCTCAGAAGTGGTAACCTCCTTGGGAAAAGCCCAGGCTCTCAAGACCTGCAGCTAGGGAAAAAAATGGCAGCAGCACTGCGTAACTAAGGAGAGTAATAAACCTGCTGCAAACTATTTCCAGCGATTACTGGAGAGGTGCTGCTAACTTTGTAAAACAGGAATCACCTCTGAACTCAACTAAGCAAATCTGTCTGCAGAACAGGAGGCAGTTCTGTGCTGTCAGTGCTGATGTCTGTCTTACATCTCACAGGACTTCCAAAGAAGGGGTGTTCCACATGTGCACTAGTGGCTTGTGACATTCCCAAAGAGCATCTAGGGATGGGCCTGGGTTGACTTTCCCTGGCTCTAGAAAGGGCTTACAGCGTGACCAACAATAAGCATGGAGAGAATGTTGCTCTGGAAGTCTGGAAGAGCAGCTGAACTATTATTTGAACTGTTGTGTGCCTTCCAAAAGGAACACTTCTCCCCCCTCGTCTCCTACCAAGAACCTCAGGCAACGGGAGTCTTGGTTTAGCTCTGGGCTGTAATCAGAAGGAAAACAAATTTTTTCCTCAGATAAATAATGAATCTGCATGCAAGGGAGCACACCAGACCTTGTCCTCTTAATGGACAGAATAATCCTGTAGCTGAAGGGGACGACAGCCCTGACCTAGGAGAGAAAACTGTTCCTGGGTTCTGGTTCAAGAGCAAGGTCTCAGCAGCAGGCACTGGCTGAGTCAGGTGCTGGCTGTAATTACAGTTTCCCTCCCTCTTGCCAGCTGCTTCAATTTGCAGCTTCAGACTGTGTTTAATGCAGGCCATGGTCCCTCAGGTGACTCTGGGCAGCTCTGCCCCTCGTGCTGGAGTCATCCTGCACCTGCTGCAAGGTCTCACATTATCCATCTGCAGGGCAAGGGCAGGGCCTGTATGCACAGTTTAGGAATAATTGATGAATGTATGTAAATAATGCTGCAAAGTAGAATTGTTTACAGCATTACGTTCCTGGTCCCTCAGTCCTATTGATGAAACTGGGCATGTAGCTTCTGCTCCACGTCTCCACAAAAGACTGTCACAAGGGATTCTCCTTCAGCACCAAAAGCAGAGCAGCTCTTGAGGACACCACTGACCTGGAAAACCCTAGGCTGATGCCACAGCAAGAGATGGCTTGGCACAGAAACCCTGCTCGGATCAGTGTGGGGTTCCTGCCCACCCTCATGCCATGTTTCTTTCTGGCACTCTGTGTCTAAAATTCATTTCATTCACCAATGGCATTTTGAGATTTCCTACGTGTGCTCAATTGTAATAAGACATCTGCTAGTGGCAAAGTCTCATGGTTCAGAGGATAACACAGGGTAGGGCTGCCTGAGACAGCCCAGATCCCCTTGAGATTGCAAAGGTGTGAGCAGCAAATACAAGGAAATCCTGGATCACCGTACAGTGTTCAGCTCCCACACTTTGACCTCTTTGGGTCCTCTCTATATTTTGTTAAGGTCATTATTTCTTTATATGCTGCCTGGCTTAAAAGCCATCATAAATCTGTGGTGTGCAGTAAGAATAACAGGGAAGGCACCGTATAATACAAGGGGCTCTAATTCCATCCCAGGCACTCAGAGAGAGCCGTAAATCAGTGTGGAGCTTGACACGGGAGACCTGGGGCCAAGCTTGGGAAGGCAGCAGCCTGGCCCCTCCACCCTTGGGCTGAGCTCACCTTCCTCACCAGCCTTCCCCTCCTGGGCTGCAGAAAAGGGGCTTACCCCGCCCCAGCTGTACCCTCTGCCCTGGCCCCTCCTGGACTCCTGTCCTGTCCCTCAGCCATCAGGCAACCTAAACTAAGGGACAAACTCTAAGCATCCAGTGAGTAACACATCCTCTGTTTGGCTGGTGATGAAAAGCATGGTCTGCAATTAACCCAGAGCAAAAACAATCCAGCGTGCCTACAGTTCTCTACACCTGAACAGTGATGAAACTACTTAAGTCCCTTTTGGGAAGCAGTGTGCCTCCCTCCCTCCCTCCCTCCCTCGGAGGCATGAGCCACGCGGCTGCCCGTGGTCGTGGATGGCAGGCTGCAGCTCAGCCTGGGCGTGGCTCCCAGCGAGGGGTGTGCCTCCACCCGGCCTCACCTGCACAGACCCAGCCACCACCTGCCTGGACTCACAGGTGGCCAAACCACATCTTGTCCCCCAGCTGAGCACCAGCCTTTCAGAGCTGTCTGAGCTTTCTGGGAGTGTACTTACCCAGACTGATGGAGACGTGGCTCCTCCACTGGAACTTCTGACATTCTAGCTAATACCATCTTCTTCTCTGCTCTACTGTGAGAAATCTTTCAAGTGTGGAAGCTTTCCAGTGGAGATTTTCCTAATGCTCGTTTCCCTCAGGTTTGATACAAAACGTGAATGACCATTTTGCATTTTTTCTGCCAGACAGTGCAACACGATGAATGTCTGAAATGCAATGTATTCATAAGGTTTCTTTGTGCTACAGTTCAAGCTTATTAAGCTTTGGAAAAGCTGAATGGCAAAAGGGAATGAAATGGAAACTTATTTGTCCATTTGAACTTCCAACTCAGTCTCTATGCTTTGGTAGGATGGAGAAGTGAAAGGTGAATCACAGAATCCTGTGCCATCAACAATTTCATTTTACTCACAGTAAATAGCGGAAAAGGGGAGAGGAAAAGAAAATATCAAAGTTGTGGACACGTTGAAGCCTTGGGAGGAAAAAGAGCTATGATGTTGTACCAGTATGCATCCTACTGCAAACCTCAGCAGAGGTCACAGGAACAACCCAGCAAGCCAAGCCCAAGCTAAAATAGCACCTGTGGGATTCCACCCCTCATTTTCAAACAGTCATTGCTGCAACACTGTGGAGCTCGCAGGGTAGTTTGTCATACCAGGTGTGAGAGAGCAGCAAACCCAGGCTAAAGCCAGAGAGGAGTGTGCATGCTGCCACATGGGAATCATTGCCCAGGAAGAACTGCAAAATCTGAGATTACATTGAAACCTCCCAGATCCCTGAATGCTCCACAAAGGAGATGTTTCCATCTTGGGAAGTGAAATGTTTAAAGGACCTGTCTGGCTGTGTAAAGGAGGGGTTAAACTGCCTTTCCTCCTATCTTTGGGTATATTTTTACCTGTGGGAGAATGACTTCTATGTCTACAACCAAAACCAGCACCTTGTTGTTATATACCCTTTCTTCTGCAGATTTTTGGTGTAAAGACTTTCTAGTTCATACCTTCAAAATACCTTCAATGGAACCAACATTTTCTGGACACAGTTTTCCAGACGCAATCTGTGCCTTTTGGATAGCAGAGAATTCTCTTCTGAGAGCATCACAAGTCATGAAATGGGCCTGATGTGAGAAACTGGGGGACCAAATCAGGGTCTGGTTTGGGTATTTTAGTTCTCCTTCTTGATTTTCATTGTCACAGCTCTTTACCTGCAATATAAAGCTTACCTGCTGAACAGTGTTGTGTGACTTAGCCTGGTACTATTTGTAAAACACTGCAAGGTTCCTGAGGGAGAGGCGAGGTTGAACAAAACCAGTGCATTGCTAGTAAAACTTGCTGCACTCAAAACTTAGATGTTCAAGTAAATTCAAACATCCTGAATGCAAGCTTGCACCATTTTTGGAATCATTTCCCACAATAACCTCATTCCACTCAAATGAACCAGAAATGAAACTCTGAAATAAGTAAAACTTCTTTAATTCAATTTTTTGTGATAAAGACTTTAAACAGGATAATTATTTTGCAGTAGTTATTAGAAATCTACATTTCAAATCTGGTTTTAGAGCTATTAGGGACAGGATAACAACAAGTGTACCCAGAGTCAATTTGCTGGTCTCAGAAGTGTATCTCAGCAGAATACTTCAGCTGTTGTTTCTCTGTGAATCAAGACACTGGTGTTGCCATGCTGCTTATCAGGGAAGGCAGTAGGTTGTATAGTTATCTCCTGACTGGGGCAAAATCACTACCCTGAAACCACACAACCTACTACCTCATCCTGTTAGAGCGTCGTGCCCGTCTTTGGAGGGAAACTAATGCTGCACCATTTGCACCTCAGCACTTTGTAGCCCACACCTCTCCAAGCCTCCACAGACTGTAAGGGTGTTCTCTCGACACTGGTTCATCACACTTGTACCTGGAAGCCACTCAGAACTGGTGGGGTGACTCCAGAGACACAGCAACTGCAGCAGCTAACACTGCCCCTCCAAAATTAGCAAGATGTAATAACAAAGCAAGACAAATCAGCATCCAGAACTGATTAGAGAGACCTCTTACTTGGGGCTCAAGCATTTCCCAGTTCCAGGGCAGAACATGACCAACTGGAAGACATTCTCTTTGTTTTTCATCCAGCTCATTCCTTTGCAGTTTCTCAAACAGCCTACACTAAGTGGATCTAAAGAGCTGCTGAATCAAAAGTGGCATTTTCTGTTGAATATGTACAAAAATGCCTGCAAGTAACAGAGCTGTGGGACAGCTGCTTCCAGACAGCCACTCATGCCACCCCAAGAATGCTGTGCACAAGCAAGCCCACTGCAAACTGGGTCATACCTCTGTGTGCAGACACTCACAGCCCACTTTCTCTGAGAACACAAGGAAAGGAAACGGCTTTTGAGCCTAAATGGGAAACACAGGAACCTAACCACTGCGAGGACATTGGTGTCCAAGAACCAAATGCCGTGTGTGGATAGAGAATGTCTCTGTTGGAGAACCCCGGCGTTGTCCTTTGCACACACGTCCAGCGCTGCTATCACAGCCACTTCAGGAAAGACAGTAGATTGTATAGTTATCTGACAGGCAGGACATAGCCCTAAAACTATACAACCTACTACCTCACCCCAAAGGACAGTCAGACTCTGACCAGATGAGGCACAGGCTCTATTCCCAGGCAGACGCAGTGCTCGGTGACAGCCTACAAGACAAAAAGCTCTGGAGACAAAGATTAACAGTCTTGAATTTGAAACAGTTTGCTTTATATCAGACAACATTCTGCTTAATGAGCTCTAGATTCACATTTGAAATGTTTAACAGATTTGCAACTTGTGAAGTTGTGTCAGTAACAAGATACACAAGGGCAAGAGGATAGAGCATTCATTTTTAATAACTGCACTTGTGTACTTCCAGCTCTGACATGGCTGTACCTTATCAAACCAGTTTGTCACTTCAGGAAAGGCGCTGCTATGACTTAGAGAGTGGATGCAGACATTGTATAACATGCTTCTAGATATTGCTCTGTTATCCCGATGGGGAAGAGCTGAGGGTCTCTGACTGAACTTCCCAAGTCTCAATCCTCAGGACCGAACACAGACTGTGAGAACTGCTGTGGCCTACTCAAACAGCACAGCCCCCCTCACTGAGCAGCAACCCAGCTCTGAGTCAAGGGCCACCCTAACGCACCCCACCCCACCCCACGGGCACCTTGGGGTGGCACCAGCCACCGCAACCTCACACTTAGCTGGAGTTGGAGGGGGATGTCATTCCCTGCCCCCTGCTTTGATGGACAACACTTCACTTTCAGGGCAGCTCTAAAGAAGTGGAAATTACTGAGATACCAGTCCTATTGTAATATAAATATTGCCTAAATAAATAAGCCAAGTTGGAAAGCAAACACCCTAAGTCAGAGAGCTAACTTGCTTTTTGCTAAGGTCATGATAACTGATGGATCCCACACAGATAAAGGAAAGCTCTGGTTCACTAGGCAGCAGGTCTCACCCTGAGGGTCACACTGCAGGGGGATTGAAGCCACCTGCCCTGGCTTTCAGCATCACTGATGTGAGGACCTGAAGAGAGAGGAGCAAGACAAAACACATCTCAATGGCATTTCACTGCACACTGAAAGAACTACAAGGTACGAGCAGATGCAAAAGCAGAGGGCAAGTTCTTTCTCAAGGAGAAACACGCACAAGAGCACCACGACTGTTAAACAGAACAGAGAAAGAAGGAGAATGCAGCTGTCTGACCAAATTGGGTATCAGTGTTCTCATGGATAAAAGAACATGTTCTACCATCAGCACCAAAGGTCATTTCATCATCACGTGTAGGAGGAGGTCACTGGCTGCACTGAGCTGCTCATGGTGCTGTTTGCTGCACAGAACAGGACTGGTGCAACTCTGACCATGCTGAGATCACTGTCTTGAAAGAAATACTGTCCAATCCTCTATTTCACATCTTATAACCTCAATGCCCTTGCGGGCCAAACAAGATCCACATTGTAATACTCTTTGTAGACTACACTGAAGAAATAGCTTGAGAGAATTTGAATCAATGCAAACTGGGAAAAACTGATGCAGAAACTGCTCCCTGACCATTATCAAAGAAATCCTTTGGGAAAGCTCTCCAGCAGAAAACTTGATAGTCTTCTCAAAGTACTTAAGAGTTTTAAAGCCAATCACTCTTTGAATAATCCTCTGGAAAAAACCCTACCCTGTACTTCGGGTTTTAGATAAAACATTTAAAAATAAACACCTTCTTTATGCATGCAGTCAGAGACCTCAGTATTTTTCCTAAGAGCCAAGAACTTGTATTGGAGCTTTGGCTAAAATCCTGTGCCATTTCAGCAGTGCTGGGTGGTGCCTGTGAGCTCTGCAGTCACCTTTCAGAAAGTGCTTTCTCTGCAAAATAAAGGCTTTGCTTATATCAACAGGACCACCTTATATCATCTAACTGTGTCTTGTGCGATTGACTCCCAAGTGAGACTTTTCGTAAGCATTTACTTTACAAGGGAAGGATAAAAGCAACATAACCTCTCAGAGTAGCAGCTCTTTATGCTGGATGGTCCAGTGGGACCAGTTCAAAGGACCAGTCTGGTATTCAGAGATAATTCCCAATAGTGAGAAGCCCACACTACCCCCTACACTGAACCAACTCCAGCAACAAGGAATTTTGGATGCAGAACCTACACTTAGAGCTGATTCCAGAGACTCTGCAGGACAGAAATACAGATGCAAACAATGGCAACCTTCTGGAAAGCCTGAGTTACACTCTAGGAATTTACACTGCTTGATCATCTCTCATCTATCTGGACTTGTCTTTCTGCTTCAGGTGCAGTGCTAGGTGGGATACTGGACAATATTCACTGCTGTTGAGAAAATGGTGAGTTTTTGTTCATCATTTCTGAAGGATGCTCCTACTTGCTATGATAATGATGTTAAAGATTCTTTTCTCTAGGTGCAGTGCTGATATACTATTGCCTTAATGTATATTTTCCCACAAAAATAGGGAGTGGTTTGTTCATTCATAAAGATATTGAGATTAATATTTGCAAAGTACCATAAGCTCTGTGTAATACTCTTTTCTATAAGATCTGTTATTATGGCTATCAATAATACTCATTAGCAGACAAAACCAGGAAAGAATGTGCTTTTTCCAGCACTTAAAATTAATTAGTCTTCTGCTCTCACATGCTGCTCATAAACTTATTTTAATTGACTTAGATCACCAAACACGGATGAACTTTAAAATACTTAATGAAAGAAAAATGCATGTTCATTTTCCTTCCACGAAGACGACAGGGGCAAGAAATAACTATCTGGCAGGAGTTATGTTTCTAGTTTAACAACTGTTTGAGACTAGAAAAAATATGACATTTCCATATTCCGACTCTCACTGCTCACTGGAGAATGTCTTGGAACTGATGTTAAACAAGCACCTCGGCAGTCACCTCTCAAAAGGCACGGGGCCAACCAAGTCTGCTATTTTGTGATGTTAAAGCAAAGCAGACAGTTTTAAACCAGGGCTCTTGTATCATTAAAAGCCTTACTAATTGACAGTTTACTTGGATCTGTGTATGACAAACTTCACAAGCAATATTTTAAAATATATTTTTAACTAAATCTAACCAAAATGACACACTGCCTTCACATAGCTCACAAAACTGCAGGAGACGCTTGGAACAACTGCACAGAGGCCAACGTGACCGGCACAGGTTCGTTTATTTGGAGTAACAGAGGGCTTTTGATACTCTGGCCATTCATGCAACACAACAGTTCATTGGTTACCAGCGCGATCTCACTCAATGTTCATTGGTGATATGAATGCAGTTTACCTTGGTGACTCAAAGTTTGCTTGTTATGCAGTCACAACTCTTCATTTGTTTGGTCTGTCAGCTGTTATTGTGTCCCAAGGGGTTCCTCTTCTGGCCCGGTTCCTGCTTCTTATTATAACCTTTAACAAACTTGTAACTTTATGCACAATTGACCATAATCACATGCTGGATTGCTCACAGATAAAATGGCCACTTGGTGTCAGAAATCCTTCTACAAATCCTCCCTTTGGTTTTTGAGCAATCCAGGTCTGAGTAATGGCTTTTTGTGCTAAATATACAACAAACTTCAACAAACAAGGTAAAAGGATGAGAAGCATAGAAATAACAATCAAAATAATTAACCCAATTTTTATAAAAGTTATTAACCATCCAGAAAGTCCTACATGACTCAGCCACTCATCAAAAGGAGAGGATGTCATTTTGGTCTTTTGCAGGTTTTCCTGTATCTGCTGTAAATTTTTGTGTATGGACAAAGAGTGGTCTGAGAAATTAAAACAACACATTCCTTGAATTTCTTCACACCCATGGCCTCGTGCTAACAATAAAAAGTCAATGGCTGCTCCGGTTTGAAGGGTAGCATGTCGTACACTACGGACATCTACTGACAACTCACATAACATTTCAGAAGTTCAATTAAATTGTTTTTCTCCCCAACATGCTAACTTCTTTAAAATTTTGGCATTGACAGCGGCCATTATTGCGGGTGCAAAGAAAGATAACAATGTTTTGGTGGCTGTTGATGGACACTGAATTTCACCTTGGCACGTTTGGTTAAGGTGCCTGATAGATCGCCTGTGTCAGAGTACAGGTGGCTCATCCTTGATCGCCAACGGCTGGAAAGCTGGAAAGCTGCAGCCACACGAGCAGCTTCATTCGTGTCAGCCGTGCGCTCTGCTAAATCAAGCATGTCAGCAACAGAGGCATCTTTGGGTAGGGTGGCTAACACTCTTTTGGTTTTTTCATTGGAATGATCAAAAGCCAATACAGTAAACAAACGTTGTTTCATCTCAGCATCCAAATCTGTGTGATTATCAATTGCATTATATAATTTGTCCACAAATTGTGAATAGGCTTCTTGAGGTCCCTGTCGAATATGTGAAAACCCATAAGGTTTGCTGGGTTCCTGTATTGAAAGCAATGCTTGTAATGCCAGCCGCTGGGATAAAGCCAACACCTCCTTAGCAAACTGAGCCTGCATGTGAACATCGGAAAAAGGACCTGCCCCTATTAACATTTGAGCTTGAACAGCATAGAGAGGATCTCCCTGCTGTCTGATTCTGTTCTCTTCTACATGACACAACCGTTCCCACTCCTTCTCAAATAACAGGTTTTGACAAGGTGACAGCAGCACATTAACCACCGTCATTGAATCATGAGGTGTTAAAAGTTCTGATGTGAATATATAGTGAATTATTTGCCTGGCCGTAGTAGACTGTAACCCATACTGTTGTACGGCTGTGCGAGCTCTTGCTAGGATTCTGCGATCCATCGGTTCCCAAGCGTTAACAGGAACTCCTCCCGGCCCCGCTCCCAATGTTCCCGGCCCAGCTTGGGGAATAAACGACCCTTCACCAAAGCCACCCTTCCCTACTCCTCCCCAGCTGCCCGCTACCCGCGGGGCGTCCTGTGGACAAGGGGAGAAAAGATGAGACGCTGCCGCTGGGGCAGTAACTGTTTGAGCAAAGTCCCGCAATCTGTGAGTCGGCTGTGGATCGCTCGCCCCTTCTGAATCGCACTGCCGTGACCTCCTCTCCAGGCTTTCTAACTTCCTTAGCACCGTGCTCAGGATTCCCCGTGTCGCGGCTCCGGCCGCCGCCCGTGCCCCGCCGCCGGAGCCCGAGCGCGGCCGGGCCGGGAGCAGGGGCCGGCAGGCGGCCCCGCCTCGGCTCGGGGTCCCTCGCTCGGGGCGTTCCTCGTTCTGCCCGCACGCGAACGCTGCCCGGGTCGGGTTGCTGCCGCTCGCTCGCTCGGCGTGGCGTGCCTCTGCCGGAGCTCCGGAGTCTGTAGATTTCTCCTCTTTGGGCTCCTCGTTCGCTTTTATTACTCGGGAACCTGGGACTGCAAACCGCAGCTCAGATGGGTTTGAAGTTAGGGGTTTTACCGAAGGAGGGAGAAGGCGGCGACCCGTCTGGTGAGTGTTTTATCTCCGGGCTTATTTTGCCTTGAACAGACTGTGGCCTTCCCCCCGAAGCTCCTATTTCGGAAGCCTCACTTACATTAAGGGCTGCCAAAGCTGACGTAACAGCAGCTCTCTCGTTTTTCATTTCTTGTAAAGTCTTTATCAAAAGCTTCCATAGGGTGGAATGTTTGTGAGCTTGTTTGGCTTCTTTCCCTCCGTCACTAATAACATTCCAAAGACTATCACCGATTGCCTCCCATGTGCCTAATTCAAAGCATTCGTCGATAGAGGGGATTAAATCCCGACTCCTCGCCCAAAGCATTAACCCTTTCAGGGCGGCTGTTTCGTACCTAATACCTCTCTTGGAAAGGATATACTTTAGGAGCTTGAGAACAGTCTCATCTTCCTTTGAAAGGCCCATTTTAACACACGAGCGCCACTCGCCTTTTGCAGTGGATTCCGAAGGCCCTCTCGCCGCCTTTATTCCCTCTCGGGCCGCCTCTCGCTTCGATCACTTCGGGCGTCTTTCCACCCTCCTGCCGCGTCTTGAACCTGCGGGTCCCTTCTTCGGGCGCCCTTTGCGGGAGACGCTTGGAACAACTGCACAGAGGCCAACGTGACCGGCACAGGTTCGTTTATTTGGAGTAACAGAGGGCTTTTGATACTCTGGCCATTCATGCAACACAACAGTTCATTGGTTACCAGCGCGATCTCACTCAATGTTCATTGGTGATATGAATGCAGTTTACCTTGGTGACTCAAAGTTTGCTTGTTATGCAGTCACAACTCTTCATTTGTTTGGTCTGTCAGCTGTTATTGTGTCCCAAGGGGTTCCTCTTCTGGCCCGGTTCCTGCTTCTTATTATAACCTTTAACAAACTTGTAACTTCATGCACAATTGACCATAATCACATGCTGGATTGCTCACAGATAAAATGGCCACTTGGTGTCAGAAATCCTTCTACACAGAACTTCGAGATGTAAAAAATATGCTACGAGCACAGATGTTGTGACTCCCGCGAAGTGCAGCACATATTGTGAACTTGCCCATGACTTAAGTGCAGCTGCCTCTAAAATGGCCAACAACAGCTCTTTGCCCAGTTGTGAAATTTCTCTGTGACTTAATAATACAGGACAGGTTCTGCCAGAACTTCAGGCAGGCACGATGGGAAGAACTCACAGGCCTGAGCCTCCACAGCCTCCTCCTGCCTTCCAAGGAGATGCACAGGATTTTCTAACATCCCCCCGGGGTGGGTGTGGTGCCCTGTCACGGACACCTGCTGGGCACTTTGCAGCCCTGCTGCTGGGAAACGCCTGCGGCGTTGAACAGGTGCCTCAGCATGGAATGCACTGGGGACAAGACAGTTCCACCCAAAATACACCTCATTTCTCTGGGATGTGCGGTCATGTGTTCTGCTTATGCCAACTGCAGTACCTGCAGTACCTGACCAAATGGGTTTTTTTGCTATTGCATTTCTTGTTGAGTTCTACTTCTGTATTCTGAATGCTAAAAGGCCAAAAGGGCTGGTATTCCACAGAAGGATGAGAAACTCTGCCTCCAAGCTCCCATAAACACAGAAACTAAACCAGGGCTGCCCTGTATTTTACACCTGTGCTCTTAAGCAAACAAACATTTAAGGACATACATTTTTAAAAAATCAACTGAGGAAATTTATTACTCACGGCACCCTCGAGCTCCCCATGGCAGAGGCAATGACCATCAGATCCTAATGCCCGGAAATCAGGGTGAGCCCACAGTCCAGGGGGGAGGAAACCTGTGTGCAAATGGCAAATCAGCTAGGTGAGTGAGGTCTGTCTTATGAACAGCAAATGGTACAGGCACTCTTGACATCATGGTGTAAAAGCAAAAGTGCAAGGGCTGGATTACCTGGGCAATGAGCCCAGTAAGAGGAGATGAAGCTGTGACAAATTAGGGATTGTTTTTTGGTAGGAAAAGAGCAAAGGAAATGTGTCACTTTTATTTTCTCTTGGCAGTCAGAGACAGCAAGAATAAAAGGGGCATAGAACACCTTTCTTACAGTAAGCACTTCCTAAACGTTCACAGCTATCTCCACGTTCTCAGGAGGGCTGTATCCATGCAGATCACACAAAGATGAAATATTAATCATAGCTCCCCCAATATTCACTCATTTTAAGATGCTGAGCAATGGACCTTATTTTTGAGAGAGCTGAACTCAGTCCAGCTGACATCACCCAGCTTTGCCTGATACCTCTGAACACAAAGCTGGAGAGATAAACAGAGCACCCTTATCTTTGATATGATATGTGATGCCCAGCTCTTCAAAACTGCACCTTTCCCATGTCCCTCAAGCTCCATGAAAATAAAAACTGGGCAGTGACAGATGCAGAGAACAGTCAGGATTGGAGAAGTCCCGTCTCTCCAGCTAAATACTCAGCCATCTCACAAGCAATTATGGGAGTAATGTTTTCAAGGATGTTAGGATGGAAAACTTCTTTACTACACAGGGAATCTTACATAAGCCATCTGAACTTTAAGTCAAGTGGACTTGGCTTTTTCATATGTGCCATTCATCCAGTGTCACACCTAACCTATGTGACACCACTGAGGAAGAGTTACTCATTTCAGTTCCTTCTCGGAGCTAGAAAAAATTAACTAGAGTCACATCTTCTTAAAAAACACCACTCCCAATCTCAACCCACTAATTCCTTTCTGAGAAAACTGAATTTTCACTCTGAAATGGATTTAAATCCCTGAAAACTGGTTTTTCTTCAAAACTAGCATGTGCAAGTTCTAACTTAATTAAGCACCGAGAGGGAACGTCTGCCGGGGTAAAGCCTCACTGAGAAGCTGAAATTCCTTCTGCAGAGCACAACTGTGCCAATAATTACAGCTGGTACGAAAAGGTCTTCTGCCCTTTCCTCCTAAAGGCTTTAGTGAGATGAAGCAGCTGACAAGTAGGAGTGCCTGAATTTAGCAGCCTGGGAGCCAGGATAAGGCCAGAGCTCCGAGTCACCTCGTGTCGCGTGGGTTGTGCCTCTAATTCTGTGTTTACATCAATGCACACTTACAACATTTGCCACTGCCACAAACACGATGATGTTGCTTTGTATGATGGCAGACAAGCAAAATCCATCCTCTACAAACTGCTGCTGTGTCATGATGGCCTCAGACCTGCAGCATTTGAAACCGTTGATGCCTTTATAGGGAAAGCTGGTGTGAAATCACCAATCTGTGGAGTGTGTTTGGCTCTGGAGCTCTGGGGCCTGCCCTGCTCACATTTTTGCCTGGCATCCCCTCCCTGTGCTGCCAGAGCCAGGCCCTGTGTCTTGCATGCTCTAACTGCCAGGAACCTCCAGGGATGTGCCACTAACAACACTGCTGTTGAGTTTCCTTTGTCCTTTCAGTAACTGTTGTAGTTTGGTTACCAGCACACATCTCTGCACTGCAGCAGCTTTGTTACCACCCCTGGCATTGTCTCCAGTCGTGCACACACAAGTGCTTCTGCCACGCTGCCTTTGCTCTGATCAGTTCTTTTCCATCTGGACCCTTCCTTGCGCTGGGCGGCGAGGCACGTGCACGGCCTCCCGCCCGGGCCAGCGAGCTCAGCAGCCCACAGAGCCCCGGCCCAGGGCCACACCAGCTCTGCACAGGTCCTGCACCAAGGGGGGCACCACTGCAAATGGCTCCTTTCACAGCAAGGGCCCAAAGGGACCATGTGCAGCCCCGTGGGGAGCCCACAGGGCGCTCGCTGGCACAGCGGGGCTCAGCCACGCGGCTCTGCCAGGCTCAGCTCCCTCTGGGCAGCCTTCCCTTTCCGCTGGTGGCCAGGCCTCTGCACAGCCTGCCTGCTGCGCCAGTCCTTGTAGCTGGGGCTGAGGCTCTCGCTGCTCCGACATCCGCGGCGGCCACGAGGCAGGGGTGGCAGTGAGCTCTGGCAGAGCCCAGGGCCGCGGGGCCCCTCATGTGCCCACTGTGTATCGTGCTACGGGCCCTAACTGCCCCTGTGTGAAAGGTGCAAGGGAAACGCGAGGACAAGCAACCAGAAGAAGCGCAGGGAAGGCCACAGTCAGGACTGCAGACACAGTTCAGCATTACATGTTCTCACTGTGAGGCCTCTTGGCATTCAAAACATGCAGCATGTTTTCTCTGAAGACTGACATGCTGGAACCTAAAATCTGGAAGATGGTCTTCAGAATCAATTTCTTCCTGTCCTCTGCACAACTTCACTCCAATTCCCCACATATGGAAAACACATAACCTATCTCCAAACTGATCTGCATTACAGCTTCTTTTAGCTCCAACTTAAAAACTACTCAAATCCTACCCTCAGTATTCCTCTGTGCCTGCTCTGGAATGCTGGAGCACTTCAAAATCTAAAATCTGTCGGTGAGGAGCAGATTATGAGTTCTCTGAAGGTGGGAACTGCGCACACCAGTGGTAGCAACACAGCAACACAGCAAACAGACTTGGTGCAACTCAAATAATTGATGCCCCTCCCCTCATCGACAGAAAAAATACAAGTCATAAAAATAGCTGCTTTTCTATCTCACAGCATTGACAGCAAAGATACTGGACAATATTCCAGTATTTTCCTCTTGGGAAAACAAGCTTCCAACACAGAACCCATGACATGTAAATTAAGATATACTTCACAAGATATATCTTAGTTGTGAAAGTAGGTCATGTGTTTGCAGCATTTCTAGACTCTGTCTCCCAATGTGAATATTCTGAAAAAACCTCTTGTGTGTATAGAAGAGCATTTTAATTACTTATCCATTTCATTCTCCAAGAGCACCAAAGGAACAGGTATTTCTGAGAGTCCTCGTGGGGTAATAAGTACTTCTTTGCAACATCTTACAACTCTGTGTAGTGCATTCTTAGTCCCTAATGGAGCTGCACGCTTGAAGCACACCACAAGAAAAGTTAATACAGTGGAAGATCTCCACGTGTGAAGATCCCTGCACACAGGGCTGTGCACACAGGCTGCACACAGAGGGATGCTGACTAAACAACACCTTGAAATTTTCAAATGTTTGCTACCTTGTTTTATTTGGGGCTCTTGGAATGACCTCAAGACTGATGTTGGGTGTCTGTTCACCTGGCTATTTGCTTATTCCATAAGCAAAATTAGAGAGGAAAAAAAAAAAAAAAAGGAGAAAAAGCAAGAAAGGGAATTGAGTTTCCAGGCTAGAATTTCTATCAGGAGAATCTAAAGCAGCACACAACTGAAATCAGCCCCAGTATCAATTTATCCACTAGGTGTCACAAAATAATCATGCAACCAGATGAAAAGCAATTCTGTGTAGAATGTGTCGGTGTACTGCATCAATGAAGTGCTGCTTTGAGACAGAATCTGGGATAGGAACAGATGCAGGAAAATGTCCCACACCTCAGGAATGTGCAAACTGCCAGGAGTGTAGGGGACCCTGAGCCATGACACACAAAAGCTGTGGCTGACTACAGTGGGTGTCATGTACTGGATTCATGCACAAACATGGAAGTGTTCTGTTAAAAAAAGTCTTCCCACATCCTAAGAGCAGCATTTCCAGTCCTCAGAACTGCAAGTCTTACATTTCTTGCTTTTTAATGCTCCAGCTACTGGACTAAGGTATTACTTTGGATTCTTTACAAATACGTAAAAATCCACCACAAGCAGAGGGAAAACACTGCAAAGAAAAACAAGTTTGAGGCCTAAAATGAAAGAGGAAGAGAAACAAAACCACATTATTAATATAAAACTACCACAAATGCCAAATCTTGGAATTGGCAGTAACATGTGGCAGACACTCCTTAGATCCAGACTCTTGTTTCAGAAGGGTGGGGCTGAAAATTATCCAGTGGTTCTCTAGCCATTACTGTCCAGAAATGACCCCCTACTACACTGGCAGTATTTTTGTTCCTAAGTGTTCCTGGAGCATTTCAAATTCACAATCCCGTGTACACTTGCACTCATCCAAACCCCTGAATGCACTGAAGGATTAAGGCTGGGCTGTTGTACAGGCACCTCGGCTTCTAAAATGATTCTTTAATTACAGTAACTTTTCCTCAGAGTTGCATTAGAGTTTTACAGGCCAAGGGGACTCCAGTGTGAATTGATCATTACCTGTACTCACACACAACCCACACAATTAAAAATATTGCACTCAGTAGCACATGCAACATCCTGAAGTGGACTATCCTGGTCAGATCAGAGGATGAACCATAACCTGCCATTTGTAACCCTAGGAATACACACTGTGCTGCCACTGGCCTTGCATGCAGGCAGCCCCAGCTGTGACAGCAGCCCTCCCCCTCAGCACAGCAGTGAAGGAACACGTGCCCCCCCACCCCTGGAGGGTTACTCTGCAGGTTGCATGTTCCATCCTGGCTGTGAGCTCCCACGGGGCAGGTTGGAGGGTCTGACATAGCCTGCCTCTGCAAGGTGTGCTTTCTAAATGCCAGAGCTGGCCAACAGCTTCCAAAGTGTGGAAAGACTTTCTTACCCGGTGATCACAGGAAGGAAGCTTCTCTTCCCTGCAGTCTGCCCTCCTTTTTTCTTAAGCTGCTCAATTAAATACTTGTGCTTATAGGAACACAGGTACAAGGCTGAGACAAACACTGTGGTTTGTCGTTTCCAATACTGACATAATGTGCAGATGCTAAAGGAACCTGATGTTGTGAAATACACTTTCAGAAAAACTTGGAATTATTCTCAAGGTCTGCTCACATTAGAACCATTGCCTGACTTTAAGGAACCTTCCAGTGATCCCCCTTCAGGCTGACAGGATTCTGAGCTTCAAGAAGTCAATCACAACGGTGCTATCATCCAGTGAAGCTGTGATTTCCCTTCAGGCAGAAAAATACTGAGAACACTGTTCCTGACTTGTGCACCAGGAGCCCCAGATCCTTTAGTGCAGAGCTCCTTTCTGCACAGTTGCCCCCAGCCTGTTTCTCTATGATCTGATGGCAGTATATACACCATTTCTCAAATTATCAATAATAAAACTATTTTTTTACTTTCATTTGAAACCTCATCTCTCCTAAGCCTCACTTGGCCTCGAAGTGCCATGAGTAAAACAGCCTAGGAATGTGAAGGTACAGCAAATGTGCTTCCCATTAGCTCTCCATGCCATAAATCTGAAATCCTTGCTACTGCTGTTAGAGCAGTGCTTCCACTCCAACCCTAAAGCAGCTTTAGACAAGGCACTAGGCTCAGCAGCCACACACAGAACACTCACTTCTGCATAGGACAGGCTTGCCAGTGCACATGGGCCAGAGGTTCTGTCCCAGGGCATCAGTATTTCACTTACAACTTTGAATTACATTAACAACTATAATCATATTCTGCTATCATTTGCTTTTTCCTATCCTCTGCCACTAGAAATAAGCTTGAAGATATCCATCCAGCCCCAAGTGCACTGCTCTGGGGAAGTTTCCATTTAGATGAGAACATTTGTGCTCTTACCCAAAGGACTTTCTTTTAGCTTAATTCAATATGAACAACTGGTTGAACTGGGTGTCTGTTCATTAGTGAGCAGTTGCAAGGAACTGGTTAATCACTGTTTGCTTTAGAGAACTGACACTGCACAGAACCTTCTCTGCAGCCAATAAAACCACAATGCACAAAAAGCACTAAAGGAAAACCCTGTTTTCAGATATGGGGGTTTTATTCTGTGCATGCTAAAATGGTAAATATTTTGTGGCCACCTTGCTCTGCCTCCCTGACACACAGCACATCATTCAGCAGTCCCCACAAAGGGAGAGCCACAAGGTCACCTGTCAGGAGGTCAGGAGGCTGCAGGACACAACAAGATGCCCCCTGTGGCCTTGGCTGTAAGTCACGTTGTTAGAATACAAACCTGGACAAGTATCACAACGTCATTAGTTTCAGCTGCCACAGGCCCCCTCATCTTCATGTCTGATCAGGTGAAAAAGGAAGGCTGCCCCTCTCAGCTACTTCTGTTCTCTCAGGAAGGCCCCCAGTTCTCACAGCTCTCCAGGCTATTTTATTAAAACCAACTCTTTCAAGTTCTTTTAAACAGAGAAGCCAGGACTTAAAATGCAATATTGAGTCAAAAATGCCATGTGCCTCCTCACAGAAAAAAAATCCAAATGAAAGAATAAAACTGATTGACTATCTGTACTCCTTTCTTGGCTCATCTCCCCCATCTAGTGAGACTGACAAATGCTGTGTCATAACTGGAGAGGGAAGGAAGTTTCCATTTTTAGGTTAGCTTTGGAATTCAGAATATTCATCAAAAATTCATTTTCTTCAAAATAGGGAAAACTGTATGTGAATGATACCAAAATGTTCCCCTTACACATAAAAAAATTGCTGGGAAAAGGCACTCCCTGAACTGAGGCTTTGTTAAAGTACTTCTTGCTAACAAGTGGCCAAAATACCAGAAGCAATGCCAGGCCTGAGAAGAATCAGTACTGTGAGGCTCACTCTCCTCAGAGATCCAGCCCTGGGGGCCACAGTTCAGGTTGTTGAAGCCTTTTTGCCAAGACTGGTTAAAGTCCATTTTAGTAACATCAGATTAACCCTCTGTCAATATGGACACCTGAACATCTCTTCATCCCCTGCATGTACCACAAGGGTCTCCAGCTTGCTTTAACTGAAACACTGCACTTGGAATCAGAAGGATTAATGGACCCACTCCAGACCAACCTTCTGGCACTCCAGGTCAGCCTTGCAGCTCTCCTGCAGAAGGAACAAGTGTTTCTTGAGCTCCTTTTTCCAGTACAATTGACTTGTCATCAGGGTGAGCTTAGCACAGGTGCACACTGGCCATACCTGCAGAAGTTCCCTGGTTCATCACTCAGCTGCATCCACCAGAAGCCAAAGGCCAAAGGCCTGGCCAGCCGGAACTTCACACCAACTAATTCCACATTCTGCAGCCATTTCTTCTAAGACAGACCCATCAGGAAGACACTTCAATAGTCTTCTACAGCCACCTAAGAGAGCAGAGGGAAAGCAGATTATTAATGCTTAAGTAACACCCTTCAGCTGGGCAGGAATCTGGCACAGTAGAACATCTGGTTGGAGCAAGTACTTTGCTGCTCTGTCTGCCAAGACACGGCGGCACAGGGCTGCAGCCTTGTAGGCACAAGCCAAGCCAGACATAACAAGTGCACACTGATTTTTTTCCCTGTAGATATATCCACATGAATGTCTTTGGTTGAGGATCATCGATTTTTTATATATGTTTGCCATAAAAACCAACTGCCTTTCTCTAGTATTCAACTCATTATTGACACTCCCCACATTGCCACATCAACATTTTATTTGAAGTATCAGTCATAGCAGTCCATCGAAATTTAACAGCCACTTTCTATAATTGAGGCATATTAACTCTTAGTTTCACCTATGCTAAGGTTTATCCTTCTCCTTCTTTTAAAATTCTAATTGTATTAAAAATGACATACCTTTTCTACAGCATGACTCAGAGATGCATAATGTTCCTTTCTTCGGCTCATGGGAAAGGAACGAGATACAAGTAAAGGCCAAAGAATTCTCTATCCCAGGGTGCAGCCGAGTGTCAAACCAACAGGGCTTCGAAGAAAAATGTCAACAACTGTAACAGTTACATAAGACAAAGTTAGAAAAATATTTTGCAAGGAAAAATGACAGTTCCTGTCACTTGAGATGATGATTTATGCTTCAGTTTTAGAACGCAAGCAGTCAGCATGTGACCTGACTTTACTAAAGGACATCAAAGAGACATTTAGCAGGATTACAGGAGGCAAAGCAGAGATGGCCCTGTACCAGCAGTTCCTCTCTGTACTACAGAAAGGTCTGCACAGTTTTCCTCTCCATGTTCCACAAAAAAACAAAGAGAGAGGTCATGACAGCAGCTCTCCCTGTTGTCACTGGGTGCTGCCTTGCTCCAGTTCCAGAGGCCATGTGGTGCTGTGTGTGCTGCCCTTCCTGCATCGTGCCTCGTGGTGTTCTTATGGACAGAGTGAGTCCCAGGCCACAGCAGCTGTGTTTGAAGCTCCTTTGGGAGAGAATGTGATGGTTCAAACCATGCATAAAGAATGTCTGGCTGTTGGTAACAGAACACAGTGATCAGGACACCAAGGCAGGGGTGGCCAAGCAGGAAGGATGGCTGCTCAGGTGAGCTGCTCCATCACACCCTTCCCATCTTATCTCCTGTCACATGGAGTCACCATTCCCTACCTCCCAGTTATACTGTGAGGCCTAGTCATTAATGGGGTCAATTCAATGCTGGGCACACGGTCAATACAAATTTCATGCATCACTGAAGTGATGTTTAACCTCAGAACTCAAGTGGCATAAGCCTCGTGCTGGTCTCTTAGCAGTCACAGCCAAATATTGCACATTGCCTTCACTGAAAACATTTGAGAGGCAGGAGTTGTTAGTAGTGCTGACTGTGCATCCCTCAAGTTACAAATCTACAGGATGACAAATGTAGAAGGGCACCCTCTTTTAAATGCAGTGCAAAGCAGGTACTGGGCACACGTCCTTATAATGGTGATAAATGACCAAGAGAAAAACGGTGCAACTGCTGCACTGAGCATCCAGGGATTTCAATGAACCCATGAAACAGGAATTTTAAAGTCTCAGGAATGACCATTGATAGTATCTGTAGGGATTTCAGTTTAGGGAATGGTTGTTTTCACTGATCTGTGCCAAAAAAAAAGGATTCTTGAAAGCTTCTGCCATTTACCTGTAGAAACACAGCCACAATTCAGCACAGTAATGAGTTTAAAGATGTGTCTTAAAGATGCAAATACTTACTTTGCTTATCCTGGCAATCACACAGAAGAAAAAGTTCTCTTCAAAACATCTTTTCCAAGATTTCCAAAGACTACTTATAAATTTTATTGCCAGAAGTAATCTACCATGAAGACCTAAGCACCAGCAAGAAATTAATCTGCAGTGTGACTGCTATGCATAGCTTGTCATTTCCTCTGCAGAGATGACCAATCTTCACTTGTTTTATTTTCTAACTTGGTTCCCCAGGAAGTCATTCCTTCTGTTTCCAAGGAGAAAGAAGGAAAACCAAAACATTTTGTGTGTTATCCTTGTGATGGGAAAAAGCTAGGAACAGGCATACAGCTACTAAAGATGGACCTTCCAGAGTCTTTTCTGGAGGTGAGCAGTATGTTTCAGCAGAAGGGCAGTGTCTCACTGCAAACTTATTTTTGAAAGCCTTAATTGAGGGTAAGTGGGGCATGAATGGCACTTTGCAGAGAGATGACTTTACCCTCAGGGAAGCACTGTGACAAGATTTCTGAAACTACTCAATGTAACTGCAGCAAACCTTGAAAGCTTCCAGTGAAGTGTCCTCTGCTTTCACAGCCAAGCAAGTTTAAAGAAACGTTACCAGATCAAAATATTTCAACCTTTACCCCTGAATACCATCCTTCTTTTCAGTCCTTTAAAATTACTGTACCAATTACTACTAGAGAGATTAATTGTGCTCAGACTAATCAACCAAGCATGGACATCAATACATCAAGTATAAATCACTCATAAAATGAAGTATTCAGCAGTTTAGTATCAACAGACAGGGACACTAACATTTTTGATAATGCCTTTGTGTCAGTAATACTTTTACATGTCCTTTGTAATCACACTCAAGTATAGGAACCACTGTTACATATAAAAACACATGCAGTCTGGTGCAATAACAATTCTTGAGCTCCTGTCCTGTGGTAGTGACACAACACTGTCATGTCCCCACCACGAGAAGGGGAGGGGACTGAGAATCACAAATGCCCTCAGTTTGGATGAGGGTCTGTGATAACAACTCTGATGGCACAGATGTTCTTTCAGTGGTGACCCTCTCCCAACTCTAATATACAGACCCTGAATCAACCCCTTGGGAGCATCTCCCCTTCTCTCTCTTCAGAGCAGTTCAGGAATGAACAATTACCTACACGTGCATCTAAATTAGACCTAAATGCAAGGGAATATTCTCTTCACTGCCAAGTCTGAGAGCAAAGTCCTATAAAGACTTATTATCCTAAAAATTAGGTTGGGGTTACCCACTGTGAGGTGATACCTGGCCCTGGAATGAAATGCAGTGAGGCAGCAGAGCTTCCCACACCACCTACCAGGAGAGGTGCAAACTTCAGGCTGGTATTCCCATGCCTGGAGAGCAGACAGGCCTTCACAGCAATGCCTGCTCACCCCTCTTTCCAACCCTCTCCTCCTGGGAGGGTATCATTCATCTTAATGTCATGGCTTTCATAAGCTTCCCCCTCCCCTGCTTTTTGCTTTGTGTTCTGAACTGGTTTTCTGTTTGTTTCCCACTTGTTTCAGCATTTCCCTTTCAGTCCACAATACACCTTTATGCTTCCCCCACATTTTTGCTTGGTGAGATTTTCCTCTGTTTTGTGTCTGCTGCCGTAGTTCACCTAAGTATTGGAACAGTCTGGGTTATTTTTCTCAAAAGCACCGTCTTGGCACTGCTTTGTTTTGCTTTGGTGGCCAGAGACCAGCTCCTCTTCCTCAGCTCTGTTAGTGCCATAATGCTTTTCTCTCCATTTATCTCACACTGAAAGGTACATCTGTGGACCATTTCAAACAGCTGAATTTATTTTAAATTGTCACTCAGTTTATCAAGAAAAAGGCATGTGTATATTTTTCCTTTAAAGAGAATACAGGTACTGTGCAAAAATGCACATGAAAATAAGCTTTAGCCTCAGTCAGACATATGGCCAATGGGAACATAGAGAGAGAAAAAAGTACAGACACAAGATGGGACAGAAATGCTGCAGATGAAGAAACTCTTCAAACTTGACTGCCTTAAGGCTGTATTAGGAGTGTGTGTTAATGCAGTGCCACGTGGAGATTTCAGACATGGTTTTCAAACTATTCCATATTACAGTAGGCTACAATCCTGCAGGTGTTTAGACATGAACAACTTTATTCAACCAGGCCAGTTTAAGACTGGGTCTTCACTTCCTTCTCTAAGGAGTTAATCAGAAAACCTTCTCTCTCAGATTGGTTTTAGAAGAGCAGCATTTGCCAGATATACTTCTGTTGAAACATGACAATGTACAACGACAAACACGACCTTACACTTGCATCCCTCTCCTGAAATGCATGATGCCCACGCTCCAGGGGCTCACTGAAGCATGGAACTCAAATTAGAGGTATGTCTATGGTTTATCCTGAATGGGGACGTCACTGAACATCAGGTATACTGTTCCCAAGCAACAAATACGATCTTCTTTAGCAACAACTGCATTTGAACACAGAGAGTGAAAGCACAAAGAGGGCAAACAGCAGGAGTGTGTTAACTCCTGGTCTTTGAGTCAGCAAAGTAATCCAGTCTTAGAGTCAGAGAACTAATGACAATGCAGCTCTAGAACAGAGAGCAACACTGTCCTTTGTACTCTGTGCCTACACACAGAGTTAAGCAAGTCTGGTTTTATTCACAGTCGCAGTGATGGCTGTTCCTCACTAAAGCAATGCACCCAAAGGATGCTACAGATAACCTCAACCATTGTGGCTGGCACTGGAAATCAGGGTCTCTGGTTCAGCTTAACCTTAGGTGTGTATTTTGCAGGCCACTGGGATAAGCCACCCTTCACCATGGCAGGTTTCAGTACAACAGGATTGCTGTTTTGACTCCTGACTTTTAAACTTTAACTCTTACACATCATGACAGGAGTGCAGTGCAAAAAGCCAAATGCAGTAGGACTGGCACCTGGAGTCCACTAAGATGGGAAAGGCACAGGCTACTGCATAGCAGTGGGAGGTGTTTACTTTGTGGGAAAGAAGGAGAAATTTATCCTTCCAACTGATGAACCCCCCAGTCCAACAGCATGGCTGACTGGAACTCCACTGAAGTAGGGTCTTTGAGAGGTGGCACAACTCGTGGTGGCTGTGAATCTTTTCTGGAACACTTGACATCTGCAAAAGACATATCCCAGGTGTGGTAACTACAGCTACTTCCTATGCCCATAAGCTCTACAGCCTGACTGCACCTTTGCTAAAACAGTTTGGTACAAAAGGCAGATTTTTGTGACATGTGTCACTTGGATTAACGACAGCAAATCGCTTCTCCAACTCAAAGCACCTACAGAGACTGAAAGAACAGGGTCCATGCTGAAGTGACACAGAAACAACCCAGGCAAATCTAATCCATGACTGGAAGAGGCAGGTAACTAAAATTAGGAGTTAGCCATGAATTGCATTTGAACACTGTTGTATTTACTGTCATTGGAAATGAATGCCCATTACAAACAGACCATCTGCAAACAGCTGGAACACGTGGACTTAACCCCAGACCTGTCTGGTGTCTGACCAGATGTGCTGTGCTGGTCCCTGTGCCCAGGATGTGACTGTGGGTCCAACCACACTACCCCCGGGCTGTCACCCAAGAATGCTCTGACCTGCAGCAGCTACACTCCAGAGGGAATTCCCACCTGCACTGACTGCCCTAACCAGAGCACTTCTGCTACTTATTCCATATGCTTACCACTTGCATTCTTTCCACAACTACAGGCTACTAATCACTGCTGGAAAGAAGACAGTAGGCCAGACAGACCTTAGGCCAGGCCCAGACTGTTAATTCTTACTTTAGATTATTCAGATTGGTAACTGAGGAGACTGTGTTCCTTGAAGTTTTATTCACAGAACTTCAATACACGTATACTGGAACTGCCACATACTTCTCAGGCTGCAATTCACAATCAAATGCTGCAACATGGAATGAGCAGGAAGAACATCACTGTAGAGACATGCTGGAACTGAAGCAGGGCTAATTCAGTTCCTCCAGAGCCTGTGCCTGACTGCAGCACAATGCCAGGAGAACTGCTGCCTACTCCCAGCCATCAGTACCTGCTGCTGGGAGTCACACTTCGCTGAAAACTTCCATGTGAAAACCTCAGAAACAAAACCAAAAGACAGATATTATCAACCAGGCCTTGTGAAAACAACTATGAAAAGTGTGAATGGCATAGCAGATCTGCCTGCTTACAGGCATTTCCCTGCACTCACAGTGTAACAGGAGCCACATAACTCCCAGAGGGTGTTCCTGGGACTGACCTGTGTGCAGGTACAAGTGTGGGGCCAGCTCTAGGCAGAGCCCCAGGGCATCCCAGCCCTGCAGCACCTGGGGGGAACAGCACACTTTCCTTGAGAACTTACAGCTCGTTCACACAAAATACAGCAGGGCCTAGGAGAAGTACTGACATGCAGTTCCCAGCGTGGTGGTCAGGAAAGCCAAGCTCAGTCACCAGGAAACACACAGCTCCCTGGGGCTGCACGGGCTCTGCTCCTGTGCTGAATCAGCAGTTACATCTGACACTGGGTTTGATCCCTGTTTTGTCTTCAACAAGGAAGACATGTCATTCTTGAGGTAAACCTATACTCCAGAATATGCTGAACAAGGATTTCATCAAAGGGGAAAAGTTTATCAAAAGTCATTTTGCTGCCAAATGATTTATTAGAACTTGGAGCCAAAATAGGTAAAAGCCCTTAAGGAAGTACTGGATCATTCAAATAATTAAACTCCAAGAACAGTTAAACACTGCAAACAGGAAGGCTGGGGTTTGGGAGGAAGGTGAGCAGCAAAGTTTTGCCATACCAATAAAGATTCCCACACATATGTCAGTGCAGTTCTCTGCACCAATACCTGACAAAGGAGCAGGTGTTACAGAAACACACACTTCAAGCCATGACTGATGGGGACACATCCATATCCTGAAGTCTGGAGTAGCCAGTGAATCTTTCAGACTATCTAACTTGAAAACCAGTGTTTGCCCAAGTCCACTGACATCTGCCCTCACCTTCTGTAGCCCTGTGCATTCCCTGAGGGTGCTGCTGTGAGCTGCCCTGCAAAGCCACAGCAGAGCAACTGCAGACAGCAGGGAATGCAGACAGACAGGCAAAGTGTCCAAAATGGGAAGCACAGGCTGTGAGCTGGGGGCTGCTGTGACAGGTGTACATATATATTGGGAGTGTACATTAATGGGCCTCCTGTTACACAGGCACGGGAGGCCAGCAGCCTTTCCAGCAGCAGAGGGGTATTTTGGTGGGAGTCAGACAGAGTAACCTCATAGTGACCCCTAGTCTGGCTCACAGCCACTGCAGGGAGCGCTCTGAAGGACTGTCCCTTGGTGCTGCACTGGTTACATTTCTTCCCATAACACATTCCGTGGTTTTGCTCAGTAAACCTTACTGACAATGGAATCAAGAATAAAGAGTGAGAGAGGAAATAAAAGCTGATCTCCCTGTGAAAATGGGCCATAAAATGAACAAGGTTCTCAACATCAAGCAATTCTGTCTGCTCTATTGTGGCTAGAAAATCAGAGCCTGTAAAATACATACACAAGCAAGGAGGAAAAAAACCAAACAAAACCCCGCAAAAGTTAAGAATTTAAACAGTAGGTTGAATATTTAAACCCACACTATCTAGGAAATATAAAGGCTTAAGGTAACATTTGTAGTAACTTTATATTTCCTTGTCCATATATGTTGAGATACAAGTCTCCCAATTTCCAAGTCCTGCAGCATCAACACTGCATAGAAAGCATCTTTCCAAAAACAAACCAAAAAGCTGCACACTCTTAAATAAAATGTGGATGGTAACCTGGGACACAGCAAGCCCACAGTGCAGTGACTTCTCTAAGAACACCAGTGCATGGGGGTGTGGTAACCCCACAGCACTCCCTAATCTGGCTGCTGGTTGCTGAGAGTGCCCCACTGTGGATGACCAACACTTTTCGTGAGAATGGTCCTTAGTTGCTGGAAATGGAACCAAGCCCCAAAGCACTGTCATGGGAAAGACAAGTGTAACACTCACCATTTCAAATGAACAGCCCAGTCCTTCATGGAAGAAACAGCACTCCCTGTCAATAATGAATCCTCCATGCTCTAAATAACAATTACAACACTCACCTACTTTGCAATAAATGCAATAGAAACTATGATCTCTCTATCCAAACATAACCTATTACCAGCATTAGAGTCAAGAGGAAGCACAGGACTGTCCTGTCCTCCAGCCATCCACACTGCACAACTGACCATGGGAGTCAGCCCAGCATTCTGCAACATCTGGAGCAAGATGGGAACAGAACACACAGGGCTGCTGTAATGAGGCCTGTGGGAACACACAAATAACTCATTTCCCCCTTCTCTAACAACATGAGCCCACCGTGAGCAGCACAGGCAGGGGTACAGCATGCAGTGTAATTCCAAAGGTGTATCACTGCAGCAGGGACACCAGACCAGATCTACTCAAGCTACACAGGTTATCATAACTGGGACCTAATACATTAGAAGCAAAAAACACCTCCCTGATACATGGAAACAGGTGTCTAATGTCAGAGGGTAACAGTGGCAACGACCTTCAAATACTGGAACTTGTTAGAGGTTTTGTCCCTGAGATCTTTACATGAATGACTTTGGTGAAGTAATGTTGAGCAGCAGTAATCAGACACAAAACAGCCAAGTCAAAAGTCCTCACCACAAGAGGCCTAACACAGGGGATGCTGCCTGTTAAGCAAGCCTTCTCACTTCTACAAGCACGGGCACTACATTTTACAACTCAGTTTAAAAAGCTGCTCTTTCTGACCCTCGGACATTAACTGTGGTAAGGGGATGGAAGCTGCCCTTCACCAGGCACTACCTCACGTTCCCACTGCTAATCTGTAATGGCCTTTGTGGTGTTCAGACACCAGGCAAAACAATTCCCTGCAAAACTACTTGCAGAAACTTGCAAGCTACATTCACAGGAGAAAGGTCTTACTTAAAAACCATTTCAAACATTAATTAAAACAACCTCAAGAATCTTTGTGAAAGAAAATGAGATTTTTCATGGAGTTTCTTCATGTGTTTTGGAGCTTAAAACTAATGTGTTGTATAAACATGATATACTTTACACAAACGGTTCTTCAAATATTCAAAGACAATTCAAGCTTTTTGAGCGCCATGCTATTCCCATATCCAACATCTCAGTTTCCAAAAAGGCTCAGAAAAGAATCAGACAATTGATACGCTCCACTGTGACACTCTGTCCTCTGCCACTCAGCAAAGCAACACATGGAACTGTAGGATAAATTCGACATACACTGACCACACACAGTAGAGGCCTATCAAGTCTTTTTTTTTGTGCCACAGGTGTGTAGGTCCTGTGAACTAAACCCAGATACACATTTATCTGACACATGGATGTGCAATAATTTACAGAAGCATGGGTATCAACATCACTACACACAATGTGCTGCCACAAGCTCCTGGAAAGGCAGGGAGTACAGAAATGGGCACTACAGAATTCTGCAGGGAGTCTGCACAGGTTTTCATGCGCTCCACTGCCCTAGCACTTAGGGGAACTCTATCCCTGGCTTCAGGCAGCACAGCAGCCAACAGCCCTTCTTGGAGTTCTTGGAAAGCTGCAGACTTCAGCTGGGAGACCCCACGAGAGAGTTATGAAGGCACTGTTTGTCAGCTATGTGCTCTGCTGGTGAAGTACCTCAGGTGCTCTGGCCAGCACTGTCCTCCCAAGTTCATTATAAACCTCCACGTGTCACGAGGGTAACAGAAGGGACACTGCAAGTCCCATGTTCCCTCCACTCCAGAGACAGTCTGTGACACCGCACTGGAGAGCCAGAGGCAGTTTGCAGAAGGAACACACAGAGACCCCACACCAAGCACTTCAGCCACCACACAGAGGCCTTCCTTCCTTCCTTCCTTCTCAGAGGGTGTCTCTGCAAGACACACTCTCCTGGCCCACAGTAATCTGAGGTTTGAGAGGTCAGCTAAAGCTAGATGGCAATAAAGCTCTGCCAGAAGAGGTGCCTGGCCCTGCTGGCTCCACCAGCCAATGGTGTTTTCAAACACTACATGTGGAATCCCCCACATGGCTGCTCTCCAGAGGGTGGCCATGTGGACATCCCAAGCAGCAGCAGAACATGCCTGCTGCCTACTGAAATGAAACACATAATGGGAAGAGACCTAGGGGACCAGAGGAACACAAAATACAAGCCCTCATGCCTACTTCAACAAAATCCTCTCAGTGATTAAGAGAGGGCTTATCAAAGCAGCAAATAATTAAAATTCATCTTGGCACAGATGTCTTGCTTGAACCCTGCTTCCTGGGACAGCTGTCCCCAGGAAGGATGCACTTACATGTTCAAATCACAGGAATGCAGCACTGCTGCTGTGAATGCTGCGAGTGCATGAAGGCTGTGAAGGACCTTCACAAGCTGCCTGGGACTTTCAAGATACTTTTGAATTAAAGGAAAAACACTTAGCCCCCCAAGAAAGCTGGATTTCAGACACTGCATAAAAAATTGCTCTTCTGGAAGAGGAAAGCAAACATTATTAACTCATAACTTACATGAGATGATGTGGGGTACTTTTGGTGCAAGGTGGTGGTCCTGCCAGTTCCAGGGCTGATAACATCACCCTTTCTTGCTGATCCCTTAAAAAAAAAGCAAAGCCTTTGATCAATGCAATGACTAAGGGTCAGTCTCAGAAAATAAGTGACCCAAGAAAAAGCTCACTCATGAGAAAATCCATGTGGAGGTGAAAGGAGAGCTAATATAAAGGTGTGCCCTCACTGTAGGTCCTTATCTGCTGGGATATGGTGCTGATGTTTTTATATTCAAGTTGTGTTAAAAATCCTCTCAGTCAATATGCTGTAAACATAACTGAGCTACATAGTTCAATCTTTATCATCAACAGTGACAGCTAGACTTGGAGTGTATTGGAGGAACCTCAAAGTAATTTACAGGCACTAATGATAAGGAAGCATTAATCCTTATTTTGCAGGTGAGGAACAGCTGTACCAGACACTGGGGCTTTTGTGTGAATCACTTTGGAAGAGGTAGAAACAAAACCTGCATTACCTACAACCTCTATTACCTCTGTATGATATAAACAGCTTTCTGACAAAGCTTGGAGAGACACGAGTAGCTGCCTGAGAAGTAAACAGAAAGGAGCAATTTTCAGTGTAATCCTCTTAAAAACAAGTCTGGGATCTGTATGCAACTCCCACCTCTAGCAATGCCAAAGCCAAAATCCAGAACCGAAACAGCACGTGCTGGTTTTTTAAGGAGAACTTTAGTCAGGTGGGGCAATTTCTGTCCCTTTTTGCTCAGTCCATGACAGCAGTGCCTATCTGGCAATCGGTCTTTTTTGGAGGACTTCCTCCTTCTTATGTAATTCCAGGTATTTTTTGCAGCTTTGAGCTTTTACTGTGCTTACATGGGTGAGAAAGAAAGGAAGGATGACTCTGTAGAAGGAGTTTCAGATGCCTAATTTTTACTGCTGTACACACCATTTTCTGAGGTGTTTGGCACTAAGGGTGCAATGTATTGCAATGATTGATTGACTGCATTTTAAAAATAGATGTACTGTTCTGATACTGGGATTATCTGTTATCATTATGATATGGCAGAATTTTAAACAGCTGTGAAGCTGCAGCCTCCTGTGAACATAAAGCACCCTTCCCCATCCCTCCTGCCCATGTGACACACACAAACCAGACCACTTCATAAAGGAACCAAGCCAGTGCCAGCACCTGCACTCCCTACACGGTGAGTACTGCACCCCTAGGACCACACCAACGACTCTCTCGTGTCCCTTCAATTCCCACCACACATTCTTAGTTTGCTCTCAGCAAATCTGTAGCCTCCCCCTTTTCTTCTGAAAGACATGTGTTGGTATATGGGAGAAGCTTAGTTGTACTACTTTAAAGGCTGTTATTTTTAAACATCCTATATATTGTTTATCAAATCTCAGTTATCCAAGGGGCTGCAAATAATAGTGTGAATAAATGGCCGTGGGCTCTGGGCTGGGATAGAATTAAATCTCCTCCCAGTAGCTGGTAGGGGCTGTGCTTTGGATTTGTGCTGGAATGGTGGCTGGTAACACAGGGGTGTTTTAGTTCTTGCTGAGCAGGGCTGGCACAGAGCCAAGGCCTTTCCTGCTCCTCACCCACCTCACCTGGGTGCTGGGGGGCACCAGGAGCTGGGACAGCTCATCCCAGCTGGCCACGGGGACATCCCAGACCATGCGGCACCATGCTCAGCATATGGAGCTGGGGGAGAAGGAGGGAGGGGGGACACTCACAGTGATGATGTTCTCCTTCCCAAGTCACCGTGATGGAGCCCAGCTTTGCTGGGATGGCTGAGCACCTGCCTGCCCATGGGAAGTGGGGAATGAATGCCTTGTTTGGCTTTGCTTTTGCACAGCCTTTGCTTTCCCTATTAAACTGCCTTTGTACCAACCCAGGAGTTTTCTCCCTTTTCCCCTCCTGATTCTCTGCCCACCCAGAGCAGGGGAGGGAGCAGCTGTGAGGGGCTCAGCTGGTGGCTCAGGTCAGACCATGGCAGCAGAGGGATCTGGTAGCACAGCACAGTGTAAGCAGGTTCTGATTCAGGGCTGGCTGAGTGGCTGCAGCTATACAGAGACACTGCCAGCAACATGTTTGTGCCAACAGAAAAGAGCAGTTGATGGCACCTCCCCAAGGTCAGCCCCTCAAATTCAGGAGCTGCTTTTCTTCCCGGCGCTGTAAAGTCACTTGTTTAAAGGCAGCCGGTCGGCAACAATTAAGTGTCCACAGAAAACATGCAGGTTTGTGTCCTCTGGAAGCCCCTCCGTGCCATGCTGGCCAGTTGCCCCCATTACCCACCAGTGAGGCCACGAGATGGCAGTGGGGTGAGGCAGGCATTTGTAAGGGTCTCACTGAGGCCGGGCACAGCAGTGGCAGCCCGAGGGGCGGCCGAGGACAAACCCCTTATCTCAGCTTGTAGCACAGGTCAAACCCAGCCACACTGAGAGGCCACCTGACACTGCTGTACCCTTTTCCAACCCTTCCACCTCAGTGAGTGCAGCTCAGCACCCATCTGAGCAGAGACTCTTCCAAGGCCACCCACGGACAGTGACTCAGTTGCTGTCATCCTGACCACATTCTTGCCTTGAAGGTCCACACACCAATGTTTCCTGTTACAGCTCCAGGAACTTCAGACTCTCCAGCACAGCTTCAAAAGCACTTGCAACCCAATCAGCCAAGGAACACTTCTGGACGGAGCCTCCACCTCTGCAGATGACTTCTCACTCAGATTTAACTGTCTCATGTGCAATAAGCTAGGGACAGCTGGAACAGAACAAAATAATACCAGAACTGATAAAAGCAGAAAGCACCAGGAATTAATAAGCACATCTTTTTTCTTTTGAATTATGTGCCCACCAGCCTCCTCATAGAAGTATTAGCAACTGATGGATCACAAGAAAAATCTTTAGGAAAAACTGCAAGGCACATGCTACCCATTAAAGATTTAGTTACCTGCCAAATTACAGTCTTAGAGATTCAGATAATTTTTCACTGTTTCCTCAGGGAAAGAAAAACAAAATCCCCAAACAAATCACCTAAAAACCAAAACCCTAAACTTTCTAATACAGAAAAAACCCTGCTTTTGTCACCCTTTTCTAAATAAAAAAAGACAAAGTGTCCCCTCTATTTTGCAAGAATGGCAAAGGTAGTGACAAACTACTTACAAATGGCATCCTAAGATGTAACACTGTCTCTGGAGACAGAGTGAACACAACCTACAGAACACCAACACTCAGTGCAAAGACAGCCCCGTGCAACTCCACAAGACTGCCAATTTCTGCTTTAGTGTGGATGTGGTTTGGGTTCCTTACCATGTGTTTGAGGCAACTGAAGTGGGGTTTTCTTGGTTTATTTTGCACCTGCCTATTTTTAAGGTCACAGTCCCTGCTAAGGGAGGAAACTGTCTCTGAGGTATTGAGAATTAAACAGAGGAAAGAAAAATGCAGAGAAAGTAGCTGCCTTAGAGAGAACTCAAACGCTTTGTTTCCTTCCTTGTTCAATATGTAGTAAAAGAAAGAACTTTAGAGTAAACATTAACTCATACTCTTTATTTAAAACAATTAACGTGGTTCCCAACTTGACAGGACTTGTTTTTTTTAACTGCTCCAAGCCCTGGTGAGGCTGAGCTCTCCTGTGTCCATGGTGACACGTGGTGCCACACTTGGCAAGCCAAGTCTTTTGTGCAGGCAGCGTTGGGACTTGGAGAGACAGAGGAGGGGGCAGAGGGAAGGCAGTGAATGTTCTGAGAGCCTTAGAAATGCCAACTGAGACAGAAATCACACGCTGCAGAGGGCAAACGCTGCGCTGTGACCACAGACTTTGGTGCCAGTAACCAGAGAAAACCAGTGCCAAAGAGCTGGTGCAGGAAAGGCCAGGAGCAAAGACAAGGAATTCCAGCCCGGGGAAGAGGGGAAGAGCAGAACCTGCTGTTCCCAGCCTGCAGTGTGCCCTGCCCCTGGCCCAGCAGGTCACGCAATGCGGTCCCACAGCAGAGCTACACTCTGTGACACCAGCAATTCACTCTGGGGCCTTAGGTCCCCAAAGCCACAGAGGAGGAGCAGAGCCAGCAGCCATATGAAAACTGGCTTCTCTCTTCATTGCTCGCTTGCAAAATACCGACGTTATTTCTTTAAGCAACTGCGACCTGCTTTGATGCTGCACTGGCAATGGGAGTGTTCAGGTGTGGGCGTCAGAAGAGCATCATGACAACACAGCACAAGACCTTGCATCAGGAGTTGCCCTGTTACCTTGGCTGGGGTGGCACCCCTACAGAAATGGAGGGGCACTGTACCTCTCTGAGGCAGGAGTTAACAGCTGTTTCCAGTCCTGCCCCAGGCTCTGTGTCTGCAGAAGAGAAATGCACTGGAGGAGTTGTTGTCGTTTTCTCATGCAAGTACCATGAGAAATACACCAAGATTTTGGGAATCCCTCCTCTTAGTTTGCCTCTGCTCTCCTTGTCGTATCCCAGCTTATGATGGATGCCTATTCCTGCAGCTGTAGTGCCAAGAAACATTTTGAGGTGCAGAAGGTGTCTTCCAGGGCTTTAACTAAACAGATTATACTTTGCCATTTTCTCAATCTGTTGGCCCTCACAGTTTCCTTCCCATTTCTGCTCAACAAAAACACCTGTGGGAAAAATAATTCCCTGGCTCCTTCTGACATTTCCTTCCATGGGTTCTGTCTTTCACTGCCATCCATCCATGGCACAGCATCTCCACAGCATTTTCTAACCACACCTGCTCTCCTGCTGCACCCTTATTCCTAACAGTGGCTTTTCATTCCTTCTGTTTGTCCTGCTTTACCCTCTGCCTGGTAGGAAAGTTCATGAGAAGGCAGACACTTGCTTTGTTCAGACACTGGGTTAGAGGCAAGCAGCCAGGTTTATATCCTGCCCTGAACCACATCTCCCAAACAGCTCCCCTGTTTCCCAGAGCCAGTGACAGCACCAACAGGTTTCTGCTCCGGTTCTTACCTTCAGACACTCAGAACAGCTCAGGGCCAACACACTTCAGCACTTTGCAAAGCCCAGCCTTCCATCCTGCACTTTAAATAGGACTCCCCAATTTCTGACATTGGGATCCTACCTGTGTCCCACTATGTCAGATTAGGAAAAAGAAAAAAAGGAATTTGTCTTCTCCCAAGCTTTATCTTTGCATAAGGAATTTAGGATATACAAGACCCTCAGTAATAAAACACTGTACTATACACAGCTTGTCCTGAACTTTAACCTGGCACTCTACTATTGAAGACTCATTTGGGAATACCACTGTCATGTAATGCAATGTCACACATTTACTATATTATTTTGCCAAAAAGAAGATTCAAGTCAGCTTAGTTTCATTGAACTAAAACATGAAAAAGTGTCTTTGCAATAATAAACCTTCCCAAAATGAAATCTAGTAAGGAAAAACTCCCATGTGCAGAAAGACTCTACAGTTATTTAGTTAAGAACAGCCTCACAATACCATGCTTCTGTATGTTTATGTGGCTGGTCATTTGGTTTTCAAGGAATAATCTTATCAGTCTACAAAACTTGGCAACTAAATAGTAATTTTAATACCTTTCTCCTTCCATTCTTTTCCATTTGAAACACTCTGACTGGCATTGTGATCTCTAGCCACAGATGTGTTTATAGAATACTAGTTTTACCAGGACATAAAAGGTACCACTGAAGTTCTGGAAGGTGGAAAGTTTAAGAACTCAACTCTTAAAATCTTTCCAACCTCCTCTGTCTATCAAAGTAGCATTTAATTCAAAAGCATGTGATGTTTATCAAGCAAATAACCCCCCCACCCCACCCCCAAGTACTCCAGAAGCACCAAGTTTTAGAGAGAGTTGCTTCCAGAGAAACACCCTCCCTCAGTTCCTCAGCACATGCACAGCCTGGAGTGTGCAGTGGAGTTAAACATACACCTCAGTGCTTCATTGACTGGAACCTGCCATGAGTTATTTTCTGCTGTTACCAAATATGCCCACAGTTGTAACTGATGTGGTTGCTAAGCCTTAAAGAACTTGAAGTCTCTCAAAGATCAGACCTTTTGGGTTAGCAGTTATTTCATTTCCAGCAAAGCCTTGCACTCTGCTGTTGAGTGAGTGGGCAGCAACAGCTGGACAAAATGTAGAATACTGCAGGCTGAGGCCCATTTCAGCCCATTGGCTCAAACTGAGCAAAAACGTTTCAGCATTTTTTAATTTTACTGTTTAAAGGAAAAAATTACCTTTTTTTTCCTCTCCAGTTCTACCCAAAACTAAATAGCTGCAGATGCAGTTAAAGAATAATAGAGCTTTCGTGAATTTTTAATACAGTTCACTTTTATATTTAAATTTCAAACAAAAAGTTCATGACACCCAGCAAATCCAAACTGCTCTTTTGGTTACCTCAAGTTCTACTCATCAGTTATCGAATTTAATGACTTTTAATTCAATGTGGCCACTGAGTCAGAGCAGAAATGACTGCACCTGAGAGAAGCACTCACTTTGCCTCTTCCCATTTCCCATCTACTCCCATCAGGATCAGACCTAAGAAGAAATTCCACCAGAAAAGTTTTTCTCAGGAGGCTCCAACTGATTCTGCAGATTCAGCTAAACAAGAGACCCCTGCACATTTCTCCAAGCAGACACTCCTAATAATCTCTCTGTACAGGACACAGGGGCTGCAGCTACAGGAGCACAGGTTTGCACGTGGCATGTCAAGCCCTGTGAGCAGCCCAGGGCTTATTTTCACCCTTCAGGTGAAAATTTTAAGATATTTTATATGGAAATGGGTTTTAATTGAGCCAACTGCAATTCCACCCACACAGACCTGGCAATCAATTCCAGCACCCATAATCCATAAGCAATGCCCTGGCTGCAGTGCAGCACCAAGCCTGCAGTTACTTGGGAATGTGCTTCCAGTCTCAGGGATGCAAGGCAAATTCCAACATTTTAAGAAAACTGTTGCATGGTTCAGGTTGAAGGTGAAAATCCTGCCTCCTGTCTTCATCCTAAGCAATGCAGCAATTTCTTTAAACTGCTGAAAACTGCCTTGCCTTACCAAAAGTGAAAGCATGCTGAGGTGATCTGAGGTGGATGGCAGTGCCATCACAGAGCAAGTCTCCACGTACTGTGGGAGGCTCAGGGTCACCCTAAGTGTTGTTTCTTTGTTTTTTGAAGTGTAGGGAGAGAAAAATCAAGCCCCTTTGAGGTTTGGGATCAAACCCATCTTTATCTAATTTTTCATACTGCTCTTCCTGTGGCTTAAATCACTCCTCCCACTATCCACAAGACACTACTGGGATCAGTCCTGTGAACCTCCTCCTTCTCCCCCAGCAGAGTTCTGAGTGATGATCTCATTCTCCACTCGTATATTTGCTCATTCCATCTGTAGGCTGATAACTCATAAATCTGTCCCTTCTTTCATGGCTTGTCTCATTTCATCCTGTCTCATGTCTCTTCTTGGGTGTCTTGTTGTCAGTTATGAGTCACTATAACTCAGACTCAATTCACATCCCAAACCCTCTTTTCTCCCCAATTTACTGTTCAATATATGCTACTTAAAGTCCAATGAATACTCTGCCTCCAGAAAAAAAAATAAGGAAAAAAACTTCAATTCATACTTTTGAACAGTATCAAGGGAACCAAACATAGAGACCAAAAGTTCAGGAACTTCTGAAATGAAGGCTGTAATTGTTTTGGGTTTTTTTGGTTGGTGTTTTTCCTTCTCAGATTTGACAGCTGATGTACAAATAAGCACCAGGGTTCATTTTGCATCAGGAACTGCCTCTGCCTGGCCTGTGTAACAGCTGCCAAGCTGTAGCTTTGAAACAAAGGCATCCAAACTTCACCCTCAACTCAAGAGCCCTCAGACTTCCAGTCACCACCCAAGGCAGAATCCATGTTCAGACAAGGAACCCACACTTCTGCACTTTGTGCAACCACTGCCTTTGTTACCAGGTCCAGCAAACATCCTTTATCATCACTTTCTGTATTGGTTTTGTGGCACTGTTTCTTCCTATGCTCAATGCAGAGTGTTTTGGAATGAGGACTAGTGTTTTGAGAGTTTTGCAGATTTTTCCAATTAGGAAAAGTTTCTTTTAAAACACCATAAAAATTCTGACTGTGATAACATACTGATTTCAAGCTTTTCCAAAATTAAAACTAAATCTGTGAAATGTAATAGTCCTTCTGTCAAAACCAGACAGAATTAAAATCCACATCTCAAATGCAGCAACGCTTGCGAGTAGCTTTGTTATACTACGGTTATAATTTGTTTAGAAAATAGTGTGTCAGAATAGTGTTAGAAATATGAAAGGTTTGCAATTAATTGCAATTTTTTCCCCAAAGAAGGAAAAAAAAAACCTTCCTTTCTAAAATAGCTAGTTACTCATAGTTACTCAAATCATCTATAGTCAGAAATTTCTAAGAAGAAAACCTGAGTTTTAAAGTTTTCTTATTTTGAGGATCAATCACAACCTTAAATTCAGAAAGTCTACTTTCATCCCAATTGTGAGTACTTAGAACATTAAGTGAGGTCAGTAATTCGTGTCTAAGATACCCCCACCCCTGGGTACAGAATTAGGCCATAATTTCAGGCACTGTTCTTCTATCCACTGCAATGAAATTCATGCAAGGCTCCTTTCCCCGTCTTAGCATGTTAACTCTTCTGAAGGACCTGTGTAACTGAGTAGTAAATCACTTTTTAATCTGGAGAGTACTTATTTTCAAAAGGCTTCAAAGTTTAAATTGCTCAGATACAATTAATCTTCTTACAGGAAAACAGTATCACTCTTCCAAGTTGAACAGAAACCTCTCCCAAATCACATTAGGAGACTGACAGCAGTTCCCTGTTCTTACACAGAAGACTGCAGCACCAAACTGAAACTGAGGGTATTTCTCAAGGCCAATAATATGACTCAAGGTTCAAAAACACTTGGAAGAAAACCAAGAGCTTCCACCCCTGAGTGTACTGTTAGGGATGCCTCTGTGAGTAAGCACTTGCATTGGAGGTCCAATGTTGAAAAAAGCAAAACAAAAAAGACAGTGAAGAAAAAATACCGAAATGCAAAGTCCTACTAATGCCACACCCTCCCTCACTGCTCCCGTGTGCTACGTCTGCACTGTGTGCAGCAAAACCTGCTGCTCTGGGATTTAGCACCAGTTTTGCATGTGACTTATCTAAGGTTCACTCAGATGAAGCCAACTGCCTGAAGTCACAGGAGCACACGCTGCCAGAGCCATGGGGAAGCACACATAATAAATACCAACGTGAATAAATATCTGGAAGCTGATCCAATGTGTAGTTCAGGAATTACAGTAATATTCACAGGGACTTCACTGTTTACTCATATTGGCTTTCCAGTCACATATGGTACAACGTTTAACAAGATGATTTTTCATGTACTGGTGACATTACTGTGAAATGTAGGCCCTTAGGAGGCACCTCTGCTTCTCTGAGTTTGTTTAAAACACTTATGAACAAGAGATCGCAACGTTAATTACAGCAGCTTGATCATTGCAGTGAGATACTGTAGGATTGCAGTGGCTGTACAAGTGTAGGTTTTCTCTGCCCTGCTACTGAGGCACTCTGCAAGCACAGCTCTTACCTTCACAGCAGCTCCTCTGCTTCCCCCAAATACTGAGGTACAAAGGGACAGAGCTGTGTGCAGCCAAACTCCACACTGGTAGCACCACACAAACATGGATGTAACCACTGGTCACTACTGCATTGTCACTTTGCACATCCAGAGTGTGGCTGTTGTCTCATAGGAGTGTGGAAAGGGAATTGCACAAGTGTGCCCCTTGCTTCGGAGAGGCACAACAGGCTCACCAGACCTCGCTACCTTTTCTTGTATGTACCTGTAAAACAAAGAATCTTTTTTCTTGCAATCTAGGAATTCACAGCCTTTCTCTAGATTGCTCTTGCTATCCATCTTGAAAGTCTCATTTTGACACGGGCAAGAGCTGTAAGCACCTGGTTTTCTCTCCGCTGCCCGCAGGACATGCACCCAACCGAAGGCTCACACAAATGCTGGAAGCCTGGCAAGTGGCACGTGGGACCTCCGGGCATCCCTGGGAACCAAGCTGAATTTCATGCTCACTGTAGGCCCAACGCAGGACCTACTTCCTGAGGTCACTGGGATTTTAAAGTGCCTCGGCCCACCAGCAGAGGGGGGATCACTGCCTTGGCCCCAGAGCCCTGCAGAACATCCAGCAGCAGCCCCGTGTGTTGAGCCCGGAGCTCCGGCTCTGACGCGGCTCCTTCCCAGCCGGGCTCCCTCTTGGGGTGGCCGCGGGCACCCGACGGAACACTTCCAATCCTTGGCGTGACTTCTCTTCTGCACGGGGATGTTTTTTCACCACTTTGTGTGAGTTAACAAGAGCACGTCCCTTCAAGTGCAGGAACTGCAAGGCACAGCACATGAGTGCACTAGTTACTGGTGTAAGATAGGAAAGTGTAAATACCTGAAGGTCTTGCACATTAGTCTCCAGTGGCTCCTCTTTGTGTCTTTGGAGTTCATTTTGCCAGGCTGCTGCTTTGCCTTCCTGGGTCAGCCTGAGACGGATAGGCTGTAACAGCCAAAGAAAAAGCTATCAGAGTATGAATTCAGTCAGAAAGCACAAAGTAAAATAAACACTTAAGTACTGTTCCCCCCTACAGACTGTTCTACTGATGAATGTGACATACCATGCAGAGCAGATAAACAAGTGACAGCAAACAAACCGTGTCATTTCACAGAATAGGGTGGAAAATGTTTGCACTGTTCCTTGAAGCAGTGGTTTTAAATTTAGACTTTGAGATTTACTAGTGATTATTACACATTCAAACTGCAGCTGACACTTCACCTTCCAAACAGAAGGAACCACCCCAGACAAGAAGGTGGCCCCTCCTTCCTGGACTCTAATACATGCTCAAACAGAACAGCAGCGGGTCAGAACACAGCCACACACACTTCTTCCTCTGCACTGCTCTGGATGATACCTGAGTGCCTGAGCAACAGCTTTACAGGACTTCAAAACCAAAGGCGTTTCTCTCTGAATGGTGCAAAGGCATGAAATTGTGCATGAAATTCATTCATTTTACATTTCCATGGTTCTGTGGACTCACAGCCTTCTCCTGCTCTGACAGAAACTGCATCACAGGTCTTTAGTAAATTCCCACTGAAATCAAGTGGAATCCTGTCCCTGGCTTCAAGGAGAGCTGGAAGGGCTTTTGTGTTATTTTAACATGTGGCAAACAACATCCTTTTCCTTGGGCACCATAAGATACTGCACTTGGCATATAAATAACTGTTTGACTAAGTAAAAGGATGCAAAACTTCTATTTTTAAAGCAGCAGCCCTTTCAATGCCTACAGCCCTCCAGGCAGCTGCATCACTTTTAACAGAGCAGCAGTGCAAGAGAAACTGGAAAAAACACCACAACTCCAGTATGAGCAAATGACCTGATCTGCCACAGGGATCTGTGGCAAGCACATCTTTGCTCAGCATTAGAAAGTGTGAGCACTTTGCAACTCTCCATAGTCAAAATGTGATGCCCACAGTTGAGTCAAGTGAGTGGTTATGCCATAGGACTTTTTTTCAAGTTTAACTAATGTTCTCACAAGGTCCAGAGAGCCCCCTTTTTGCATTTTCTGATAGAGACAAAATACACATGGGATCAGAAGGGAAGTAAATGGGAAGTCTGGGTTACCCTACTTCCTCCTTTCTCAAGCAGAACACAAATTTATCACTCTCACATCATGATTAAGTTTTATTACCTGGGATACTGTTGAGGCTTTCAAGTCTTAGTTCAACTCCAGTATCAACTGACAAAGCAAACTCCGGCCTGATTTACACAGCCTGCAAGGAAGTATTAATGGCAGTGCAGACAGAAGCAAATACCTTTATCTGTATCATGATTTGCAGAATCACAGCCTTTGCAGCCTGTAGTGCTCATCTGGCAATTCAGAAAATCCCACCTGCTATTTGTACCAGACTGGGGATGACATCCATGAGGAACACGATTTCAATAAAAATTCTGACCCATGGAGTGACTGTGCTACTCCACAGATCCGCTCTCTGCCAAACGCAACTGGTCCAAGTCTGCCATCCTGTGTCCCACCTGCCTTTCCAGTGACCTCGTACCAGCACCCTCACGCAGGTGAATCCCCAAGGAGCCTGTTCCAGGAAGGGCATCTAATGCTGCTTGTGGAGAGGGCAGGTGGGGCTTGCAGCAAGCCCCAGCTTGACCGTCCTGAGAAAATGCCACTTCTTAGCCAGCCCCTTTCCTTTAACGTGTGCACAAGGGGCCCAAGTGCAGCCACTTGTCCCCAGCCCCTAAAGAAGAGGAACAGGGGACTTCCAAGGGCTCCAACAAATAAGGCTTTAAAGACTGTGAAAAAATGAAATGCTAAACAAGAGCAATTTGGTAGTGTTGAACGGAGTAATGATGATTTGAAAAGGCAGAACTTAACATTTAGAATCTGACTGAAGGGATTTGGACCTGACTGAGCTCCCTGGGGATTGGAAGTGCAATGCCAAACACACTGACTGGAGGTGGCCACAAAGAAAACGGGCTGGCAAAAATGACTGAGAAATAACTTCACCTGCTTAAAATGCCTATGCTGCTCTGGCATGTTTCACCAAGAAACTGTTCACAAGATTCTGCCTTGAAGCTTACACTTATTACTCACATGTACAGACAGCACTTAGGACAAACCATCTGTATTTTAAAGGCTGGAGACTGCGGCATGGAAAAAGAATAATGTCCACCCTCTCCTGTGAAACAGTGCTAAAGACTATCCAAAGTAAACGGATGATTTGTGAACTAGTACACACTGGGTTCTTATTTGCAGTGAAAACATTTCTTTCCTAATCCCTTTAGGACTAGAATATCATTAGTCTAATTAAAGACTATGTGCCTTTATTTCCCCCTTCTCCCTCGGAGCAAGGCCACACCGATCAGGGTGTGTTCATCCTGCAAATCAGTCTCTCTGAGAGGCTGGATGCACCAGCTCCAGCAACCACTCACACTGCTCACGGAAAGTAGCACGACACAAGCCTAATTAGAAACTAAACACTGGTGCTATCTGCAATGATTTGAGATGGAGTGAGCTCATGCATGTTTCAGGAACCTTTCCTGCTGCACAGTAGTTCATGATAACACCCACCTCATAGCTCATTAGCAAATCAAACTATTATTCTGTATAAATAATGCTTTGCTCTTTTCCATTTTACAGAAGCCCCAGGTCTCAGAAGCCTCCGTTACCCAGCACACGTGACTCAGTTCTATTGGAACAGTGTAGGGAATGGGAAGCAGCCCTGGCTGCCCAAGACCAGCAAAATGGAAGCCAACACACTGTGTACTTTGCTCTGCTCTCTATACAAGTAGCCCGACTCAGCCTCAAGACATTGTACACTGAAGCACATACTGGCAGAACACAGGGCAACTCAATCCTGCATGAGGCTGTCCATGGACTGCCAGTCCTTGTGCGTGGGACTGACCCTCTCCCTCGCTCCTGCCTGCAGAGAACAATGTGTGCCACGACAGAGCCTGCACTGCAACCTCCAGCCACAGCCAGGCTCCAGCAGGCAAACCTGGCACAGCACCGCACTCAGAGATGGGACGTGGGGGATGTGCAGCTGCTTGGCCACACGGCTCCTCGCCGGGGAACGGGGCAGCACAAGCACGGAGCACAGATGCAGCCCATGCCCTCTCCTCCGGGTGAGAGAAACATTGCCAAGCCACTCATTTCAAACGGGCAGGCACGACATTGGGGCAGCCCTTAAGCTCCGGTGAGCAGCCCCAGCTGCACTGCAGCCAGCCAGCAGAGACGCCACTGTGCCACTGCTCTCTTCTCACAGCTGGGCTGCATCTCACAGTCTGGGAGGAAGGTGCAATTTTACAGCTGTGTGGAAAAACCCTTTAAAATGCTGGCGGGGGGATGCCTAATGATGCCACACTGCTGCTGCAAAAGATCGTATGACCAGAAAACACTGCAGAAACTCTTCGTGCCAATGAATGAGCATTTAGGCAAATAATTCTAAGCTGTACAGGCAGATTTTGTGTCATGACACTGCCATTACACATGCCCACCCTGCTTCTCTTCTTTCCAAAGGGTGCAATTCTGATGCTTTACCATTAGCTTTCTAGCTGGAAGGTGACAGAACTTGAAAGACACCAACAACAGACACTGGAAGATTAAGCTCTGGAATGTGCAAGTCTGAAAGCATTTTTTTTAAGGAAGGACCAAACACAGCCACGACTTGGAAATACAAATGAACTGTACCAAACTAGAAAAGGTCCTCTGCATTACTTAATAACCTGGGAAAATGCTAATGCTGTATTTTGTTTTTTGAACACTGCAAATATCTTGTGAAAAGCAAGTAAACTATTCCTGATGAGGTAGATATGCTGTGCTTTGTGAGGTTCTGGCACTATCAGATAGCTCACTCACATAAACACCATTTCTACTAGGAAGCTTTTCTCCATTCTGGAGTGCTCTCACTGCCGTTCAGTTTTGCTCATACTATTATTGAGAAAAACAAGTATTTCCCAGGACTCTCAGAACTGTTCTGGACACTGGAATTGGGACTGAAATCCATACCCATAACACACTCAACTGATACCCCAGAGCCAAAAGCATACACTAACTTGGAAACCAAAACTAGTGCTACTGTCCCATGTGTGATTTCGCAGTGAAATTCTGATTTTTGTTTTAAGAAATTTACAGCCCTTGGTTAAAAGGTTTGGGGTTTTTTTCATAAGAGATTCACTTTTATCTGCAGACGAAAATGATCTCACTTGAGATTGATTAGTCTGACAAATAGAGCCCAGAGACATCTAACAAGAGGGGTGTCTGATGCAGAGAACAGGACTGCCAGGATTTTGGTGCACGGTGTATAAAAGCTGCATGCTCCTTTAGTTCTAGGTTGGTTTGCAGGTTATAAGCATTATGAGCAGGCTTTTTTCTGAGAAATAATTGCTACAGACCCAGGGCAGTCTGGTCAGCTGAAAACCAGCACGGGGCAAGATCGAGAATTGAGAACTTCAATTAAGGCTCAAAACACGTTCAGAAAGGTACAATCTTTAAAAGAAATACACATGTTCATACATACATAACGTATGTATATGTGTGTTTGAGATTGCTCTGTATTTCTGGCAATAACTGAGGTTGTTGCACAGAGAACAGTAATTTGTCCAAAGCAAACCATAAATAATGAAGGCCAGGACTTTGACATCGGATCTGTGGGGGTGGATTTTTGCACCCCTAGAGATTCAATGGCAGGATCAAAGTTTAGGAAAGCCAGAAATACACTGAGAATGTGAATACTGCTGAAGCCCAGCACCTGGTATTTCCAGTGTGGGGAAGGGTCTGCTCTCACTGCCACCCTCCCACTCAAGGGCCTGGCAAACCACCACATTCCTGTCCCACCCTGCCTACAGCAACCAATTCCTACTACACCCATCTCTCCCAGTTACGAGGTAGAGACAAGAAACAGAGCTGGCACTTGGGAGCTTCACCTCTTCTGACTATTCTGACAAAGGAAGTTTGAGCTAAGCCCCTCCTCCCAAGCCATATAGCAAGCTTATGTCATACGCCTCGTGTTTTTTGGACTTCCAAAAAACAGTGTTTCTTTTTATTTCAGCAGTTCTGAAAGCCATCAGAGAAAAACCACACCCACTGCTCGTGGTGACAGTGGGGCAGGGCAGAGGTGCAGGCTCCTGCTGGGGAGGTTGTGCACAGCTGCTGATGCCAGGTGGGCACGAGCTGCCACCGAGTGACCTCCCGCTTGTGGAGGATCACGGGGAAGGCTGGCAGGTCCAACCCTGTGCACGGTCACTGCAGGACAGGCAAGGGTTGATCACAGCTCTGTACTGCTGCCCTGGTACCCTCCTGAGAGCTTGCCAGGCTCACGTTTGAGTGACTGCAGCACATCTGTGAGCTCTCAACACGGACGGACCATCAGCAGACGCTGCAGACACTGCCCTGTCCTCTACAACTCTCCAAATTGCTGGCCTGCCTCTCCTCTTCTAGAAACCTGCAGGAAAAACCCCTGGCACTCTCCTGGACAAGTTTTGGCCATCCTGCTTTCCCCCCTGCTCACTGTTGGTGAGGCAAGGAGGGAAGTCTGTGTCCAGGGGGATCTCTGCAGGTGCTGTGCAGTCAGACACCCTCCCTGCCCTTGATACAAGAGAATGTGTTGCAGTAACAAGTGGGAATCTTGCCTTCAGTCGTGAGTGAAACACAGCTCCCATTCCTAAGGAATGAAAGGGAAAACAGTGTGGCCAGCATTATGGACAGGTACAGCCTCAGTGATGTCCCCCAGCTGCCTTAATTGGTGGGAGAAATTCAAAGCCGATCAACAATTCAGCTGATTTCCATGGAAACAGGATTTCAGCTTAGGAATCAAAACTGCACGAAGGCCAAAAACGCCAAACACAGATTATAAAAATATTTTTCCACACTGGGATTCTCAAAGTAAGAGGCAAATAGTCAAACATCATAGAAATAATGAATTCACATGGGACTCATTTTTCACCATTCACACTATCTTTTGTTTGCACAGTGCATATCTACCTTGTGTCTACATACTGAAATGTTCTGAATATTTCATTAAATATCAACACATTTTCATGGTTTTAATACCTCCAGCAATGTACCAGCACAAAGTGCCTCTGTGTGGAGAGGACGCATCAGAGTTCAGTTCAGTGTCTCACTACAGGGCACCTCAATGATCTGGACTTAAACTTGGCTTATATTTTATTTAGAGGAATAGCTGAAGATATTTTTACTGCATTTCCCGGTGGAAATAGTATCAGCAGCCTTCCCTGCTTCAGAACCATCACTTCTCTTGAACCACCAGAAAAAATGTATGATTATTCCTCTGGAACACACAGAGTGTGTGATTCCTCTGAGCAAACCAGGCTCACTGCTGTACTTTTGTCTTTGCAGTAACTGAGGCTCTTACAATAAATATTTGCAGGAGCATTTAGCAGTGGCAGTGGCAAAGCTCTGTAAGAATTAGATTATTTTGTAATTTTTGGTATTTCACTGAAGGAGGTTTTACAGTCCCCTTTCAGTTTATGTAATTTCTCATACCCTACAAAGCCAATCCAACAGTGCAAATACCCAGTTCAGCTCTAAGGACACCAAACAGACTGTGGTGTTCTGCGTCACACCAAGACTGTCTGCAAGGGCTTTTTCAGATCATAAAGTCACATGGAGAAAAGGTTACTTCTCTATGGGCACTGTGCAGTGTTAAGGACACAAGACAGCTCAGATTTTAAACATCTGAAAATAAGAGAAAAAGTTTAGCAACTTTGTTTTTCAGCTCTTAAAATAATAAACAGATTTGCTCTCAAATTAAAGAGTAGCAAAAAAAAAAAAAAAAATCAATAGCTTCAACTGAGATTGCTGAGTCCTTTCATTCCATCCTGTAACAATTTCATCTGGCACATAGGTGGTCGTTTGTTCATTTGAGGGTTTTTTTTCCTTCCAGATATCTTTATTATTTGGTCAGCTCTTTAGGGTGGCTGGGTGTTTATCCATTAACTGTTCAGTTTTAGGCCCAATTTTCTGTTTGAATAAAGTATATTCACTGCAGATATATAATGAAACCTAGAAGAATACTTCAGGTCTATTTTTTGTGCTTGGTTTTATTCTTTCTCCATAACCCTGGGTTTAAGAAACCTTCAAAGTACTCCAAACAACAATGTGATGTGTAATGTTTTAAGTCAAGGAATGAGAGTTTCCTGAAGATAGGTTCTAATGAAAGTCAGGGGGTTTTTTACACCTCCTTTGGTGATGCCATTGTATTTAATCACTTTTAACAAGCAAGGTTTTTAGCAGCTAGATGAAGTGTACTGGATTAGTTTAAGAGCCGTATCTGTCTCAGATTTTTAAAACTTGTTTTTCTTTGCACTGAAGCAGAGAGCTAGGGGATTGGAAACTCTTTTGTACACTGAAGTGGTTTAACTGTGTCTGCTCACAGAAGAAGACAACTCTGATTCTCATGGGTCAAGAAAGAGAACAAACAAAATCTAGATTCCCTCCCTACATTAGCCAGAAGCACATATTCTCAGGAAAGAAACAGGACAGAAAACATTAGCTGCTGTACCAAAACTGTACAGGCATAAAACAAAATCATTCCGGAAATCTGAGACCCAAATCTCTTCAAAGTTTATGAAAAAAGAGCCCATGCACTTAGAGCTAAACTGGATGAATCCATCACTTGACTCAATACCCCAAGGAAAATGTGGCACACAGTATATTACGTTAATAAAAAACAAACAAATGTACAGCTAATAAGTCTGAAAACTCAAACCTTAAGTTCCTCATTATAAAAGCCACAAGTGGCTTTCTGAGCAGGGCTACCCAAACCACTGTGCTGCATCCCTTGGGACAATCAGTTTTCCTTCTCATCTTCTTTGCTGCTTTTGTGCTGAGGTATAAAAGTTCAGTTGTCTGGGGCCCAGGCACTTTGAGGCAGCTTTGAGCAGCCACCAGCCCAGTGATGAGATGAGCAGGGGTGAGGAAAGGCCAAGGTGAAGTCTCAGCCCCACAGACAGTGTTGGTGTTTCACGTGCCCCGGGATGAAATAACAACATGAGAGGCCCCTATTCTTCGGCAACATAATTGGGTTTTCTTTAGAGAATGGTGTGGAGAAACACAAAAGGAGGGGTAACACTGAGGTCAAGCTCAGACACATGAACTTCCTGGGGCCTCATCCTCCTGCTCCTCCTCATGTGGCAGTGCCCAAGGGTCACCCCGACCCTCCTTCAGGCAGCTGTGCTTTTCATGCCAACATTTGGTGGCTGTCCAGAGGCTGCTCCCCCAGACACACCTGAAGGCTGGCAGCTCGGCTCTGTACTCCTGATTCTGCCAAGACATGCTGAGCTCCAGAACAGTCTGTTGCTTGCTGCTCTGCTGAGACAGGCCTGGCTTCCCCCTTGCCCCTCTCACCTGCCCAGGAGGGGAGAGCCCACGGGGCCCCAGCCCCACACACAGTCCCAGTGCTGAATAAACCCTCGTGGCTCTGCTCCCTGCAGCCCCCAGTGTTACTTCCCTTTCGGGCACTGCTCCGATTCATCCCTCCTGAGCCTGTCTCTCCCCTGTCCCCTGGACTCATTTTAAGCACAGCCTGTGTGTCCTGCAAGAGTGGCCATTGTTCTGCTCCCTTCCCTGGACAGCTCAGCTGCTCTTGTTCTTTCATTCATTCCTTCAGGGTTAGATGCCTTTTTCTCAGCAATTCCTCCTATAAACTGGAATCACATGTGCCACAAATGATCCTGTCTCTAATTAGGAGATCTTTCATGTCTCCAACGTACATGTGCATGCCAGAATTTTCGGCCACACGATGCAAGCATCTAGCTTCTCCTCTGCTTCTTGCTTTTGGGATTTAGAGAAAAGCATCCCTCTGCTATCTCCTGCGTGCTCCCCAGCTCTTTCAGGGTCTGTGTATTCATTCCTGGCAATTTTATGTCACTCTTTCAGTCTGTTCTGTGAAAGCATGAAAAAGCCACTGCATCTTCATCTTGACATTTTTATTCCCTTTGTCAGGTACGTGTACACAGACACAGCCCTTCCCCACGCACCTGGAATCTTCTTGACCCGGCAGTTCTGCATTCCCAGGGCTCTGCTTCCTTGCAGGGGGTTCCTCTGCCTATTTCTAGGTGCTGTTAACCAGATTTTTTTCTGCCAGTGGTTTCTCAGCCTGCCTGATGCTAACCACGCACAGCAGGCTAGGTAAGTAACAGGAGGGCTCCATGTTTGTGCAGCAGACTGTAATATGGCTATTCAGAGAGCTTTACTACCTACAATCTGTGGATATTACAGTCACTTACAATGGGAGTGAAATATCCACTGTTTCCAACTGTCGAGCTATGCTTCTCTTTCCAAGTTCCAGCTGGGTTGCCACAGCCACTGTGACAGGAGGTGGTTCTCACAAGTTTGGCAGACACCTCCAAATCTCCTCAGTGTTCTCCCTCACCTCCCTCCTGCCTCAGTAGTGCATTTCTCTTCCTAGACTTCTAATAGTCATATTTAGGAAAACTACAACATTCTCTCTTGGCTCTTTTCCTGAGGAGAAGTGATAGTGTCAAGTCAGTCCCAACTGCAGACAAACACACTTGCTTGAAAAACTCTGGAAGCAATGCTTGAACCTAACAAGTGAGCTGGCAGAATGACTTTTCTGTTCTGAAGCACAGCTCCTCAACTTCGGAGCAGACACAACCTGTCTCTCCATTTATTTGTGCCTCCAAGAGCCTCTGAGCCGCCTAAGCTGCAGGGAAATGATGTTTTAACCAAGCACATAAGCTGTGAAGTGCAGCGGGGGGCTGTGCTCTGGGAAGATGCCAGAGCCCCTGAGCAGAGCCCTGCAGAGCCCCTCAGGGTGGGAAGCTCCTCGGAGTCCCCTCCAGGGGTGCCCCCAGACAGAGCCCCGGGACAGGCACAGCCCCTCAGTGCTGCCCCGCAAAGCACTAACAGCCTGCTTAAGGCACTTCGGGACAGCCAAGGGCTGCCAAGGGAGATGTCAGAGTGCCCACCTTTGTGAGGGGGCCACAACCTCCCCTGGGCACACAGCGCCCACCCAGCCACAGCATCACCCCACGCCCACGCCACCGAAGGTGCTGCAATCCCAGCTCACAGGGCCCCTCTTGGAAGTGCCAGTGACAGCAAATCTGGGAGCCAAAATTTGGGACTGGTGCAGGCCTTTCTGTTTGCAAATGCAACCTTCAGCTCGATGTAATTGGGGCTAAAAATAAGGCAATCCAAGGGTTCCGGTCCCGCACTGTAAGGAACTGCAGGCTCAATTGTTTGAAGAAGGAAAATTGCATTCATGAGACTGCATCAAAGACAAACAAAAAATCAGTTATTTCCTCTTGAGGGCAAAAATTTTAGGAGGCTCAGGCTTTTTCAAGCAGCCCTTACTGTGGTTTAGAGGCAAGGAGATCTTATAGTCAGATTTAATTTATTAACAAAACAACCAGAAAAAAAGAGAAGTGGTCACATGAAAACTCCAGTGCCTGAAAACACTCAAAGAAAACCAAATGTAGCAGTTCCTATTACAAAGTGGAACATGCACCCAAGCTTGCTTTGTTTCAGAAATAAGCTGCAACACAGACAAGGGAATGCCATCCCCAGGCAGGAAACCTCCTGCTAAACTTCAGAGGCACCACCATTTTTAATTCCTTGGCAACATGTACACTTGTCATGACTGCTGAGATGCCAATCATTTCATTAGAGCAAAAATTCTTAAGCCAGGGAATACTCAGAGCAAGTTATGTCAGTCCCAGTGTCTCATTCCAGAGCCTGACAGTAATACACTGCACAGCTGTTACAATGAAATCCAACATACTCTTACAAGTATTTATTCTCTCACGTTCTTTTTTAATAATTAATTGTTTATTGTGGTCAGTTTACTAAATCTTAACTTTAAGGACACACTATTTCTGTGTCCAGTAATTCTCAAGAGAACTGAATTTAAAAAAAGAGCAGAGAAGCCAGGTAATTGCTTGAACCCAGGCTGTACAAAACCAGTTTTGTAGATATACCCCTGATCACATCATCCATCTTAACCTTAACAAGATTTGTACATTGGAGTTCTTGGAACAGATCATGTCCTTAAAAATACATGAGGGTCGAGAGGGAAGATCTTAATTTAGTTTCTGATCTTGACATTTATTCTGAGGTCTAGTCCTAAAGAGATATATGTATTTCTGGACCTATGTACATCAGAGGTAGCAATAGAAAGTCACTATTTTCTTAGTAAGAACCATCATCTCAAAACCAGACTGATTTTTCACTCTCTTTCCATTTTTTCTAAGATTCTTTTGATTATAATCTATTGATTTTTAAAATGCAGTGCCAAACATACAGATACCCACATCTCAGCTTTTCAATAGCACTGGCACATAATTAAAGACATAAACCAAGACAGAAATCAGTAAAATGAAAGCACTTCCTCATTAAAAGTCAGCACTCTATATAATGATTTAAGGTCTTGAAACTCCCCCCTCCCCAGTACCTTTTGAGCAGATATGCACAGCCTCTGACTGGTGTCCCCAGTGCTGCAGAGACAAACGGGCTTTGCAGCCAGCAGACACTCCCTGCTTTGGACCAAGCTGTGAGAGGAATCAAATCCTAGACTCCAAGGGCCCTCAGAGAAAGTGTGGGCACAGCAATGCTCTTACACACCCGTGACACCCCAGACCAACATTTCAGCTCATCTCACCTGTCTCAGAGCTGCCACAGAAGATGCACAACCCCTGAAGGTAAAGGTCTGTCCCACATGGGGCAATCCAGGCCACCTGACAGACTGATACACACGTGTGCCACACACACACTCACCCACACACGTGTTTCCTATGCAAAACAAAGCAACACCACCTTGGGCCAGGGCTCCCGGGCAGCTTTTTCCTGTTCCTGCTGCAATGCACAGTTGGGCCAGGCAGGCTCCAGATCAGCAGCGTGGATTCACCAGCCCAATGGTAAATTTACAGCAGCCATGTCCAGAAATAAGGCACTGATGCAATGGTTACCGCAGTCTTGGCCTGTGTTCACTAATGCCTCTGGTGCTCTGGGTGCACAGTGTGGTGCCAGTGTCCAGCTATCCTTCTGACCTACAGCATCTGAAGCTATAGCTAAAAAGGAAAACATGGATGGCTTTGCCTTTACTGCAGAAACAGATCATAGGAGGATACAGGATAACCAGATGCAATAAATAATAAATAAATCTGCATGCTGTTGATCCCCCCACAGTTGCTGCTGACTGCTATGCATTCTACAACAAATGTTCTTTGATGCTAGCAAGAAAGACGAGCTGCAAAGGCTGCAGGAATGCTTATGCCTGTAACTGCCTTAATTATAAACTTGTCTGACTGTAAACAAATGAAAAATAATGGTTTGTATGCTCTGGCCAAACTCCTAAGGCTACAAATTGAGCATTCCACTATTTCTCATAAACAGCATTTTGTATTACCCTGAATGTGAACACGTGCAACATGAACCACTAACACACCTTTAGAAAGCAAGGTTCCTGCTTTGTCTATGACCTGAAACACAAGCAGGAGAAAAGGACTCGTCTAAGAGAACACAGTGACAGCCCATGGGAAATGCTCTTGGTACAAACCCCCTGTACTGCAGGCAGGGAGCAGAGATGCTGATGAGAGCCCAGCCACCTGCACGACACTGATGGAGCAGGCAGGGAACTCCCTGGAAGGACTGCATTCATGGAAGACAGTGGACACCACTATCACTGGGACAAGGCAACTGCACCAACTGTACACAGGGCAAACATTTCAGCTGCTTCTCAGGAGTTAAGCCACATTACATTCGTCCTACTCACTGGTTCCTCCTTTTCCTGCTTACACTAACACTTATTTTCCACATTTAAAACATCTCTGTTCCTTGGCATTTATTTTCAAAAGAATAAAGAAAACATAATACATGGTTTCACTTCCTAATACATATATATCTATATACATACATATATATCTATATATATCTATATATATATATCTATATATATCTATATATTTAATTCTGGTAGTAAACTTGGGCTTATTCAATCTGCTTTGATTATTTAAACAAGTGTTTCATTGAAGTCTTCTCACGAGTCATTGCTCCTACAGACATTTCAGCAGAGAGGTCAATGCACACACAGGATCCTCTCTGCCCTAGAATTACACATTTACATCAACTTCCATTTTACCATCAAGTGGCTCGGGCTTTTTAAAAATCATCTTACCTCAAGTTTCAGAAGACTCCTTGGACTTCTGCAGACAGGACACATTCTTCTTTTGTCGTGCACTTTGAGTGACAGTTCAGACGAGGGAGAGCTTTTCCAGGGTTAAAACTCAATGTTTTGCCGTGAATTTCACACTCCTGGCAGGGCGACCACATCCAGGCTGCTACCCTGCAAAAAGAATGAAAGCAAAACCCAACTTTCACCAGGCAGAAACATGCAAACAGGTATCAACTAAAGCAGTAAATGTCTGTAAGGGTTTTCTTTTCTCTGCTTTTGTGACTCTGTGGCAGAGTATCAGTATCTGCTGCAAAAGAAAGGCTGCCCGAACGCTGCATTTAGATCTTGAACACACGAAGAGGCGCGTGACGCCAGTGAGCAGCTACAATTCGAGAGTCTCCTGAAAACATCCCTTTTCCCACCTGGGTCCTGCCTGTGTTGGGGGCAGGCAGGGGAGAGCAAGGCTTTTGTTTGTGCACGCACTTTAACTTTGTAAGAGCCGCGATTCTGCAGCAGTTCCAGAAGCGACTCGGGTGTGCCCGTGCCTTCCCCTCAGCCCACTGCCGCAGCCGGGCCCAGGGCGCCCTTGGTCAGGACCCTGCCCCGTGCCCCAGGAGGGGCTGGGACGGGCTGTGACACTGCTGCCCGACACGGGGGCACGGGCTGGGGGGCAGGGGCACAGCCCCCAGCGCTCCCACGGGGACACCCAGCTGCTCCTTGGCTTACGAGGCACGGGGCCCGCCAGGGGACAGAGCAAACCCGACCGATGAATTACCCGCTACAGGACCGACACCGACGGCCCCTCGAGCATCCCCGGAATATCCCCGGCCGGGTTTCCCTGGCTGGCCTGTGGGGAGGCGCAGCGCTCGCGGCCCCGCACCGGAGCCTTCCCCGTGTTCAGGACGCTGGAGAGCTCGGCCCGGCCGGGCCCACCCTGCGGCTCCTGGGGTCACTGCTGTCCCCGGGGGCCACTGCTGCTGCTCCCGGGGGCCACTGCTGCTGCTCCCGGGGGTCACTGCTGCTGCTCCCGGGGTGACTCTGCTGCTGCTCCCGGGGGGACTCTGCTGCTGCCCCGGGGGGACTCTGCTGCTGCTCCCGGGGGGACTCTGCTGCTGCCCCGGGGGACCCGCCCCGCGGGCACTGGGGATGCGCACGCCCCGCAGAGGGGGGTGCAGCTCCTGCTGCCCTGCTCACACAGATGCTGCTGGACACCTCCCGGACCCCTTGAGGAGTACTGGAGTAACCTGGCAATTTAATCTTCAGGTGTTACACTCCAAGATTTACCCCCCCCCCGTATCTTTGATAAAATTAAATGTATTTTTATACTTACATTTAATAAAACATATGAAATATTAGATTTAACTGTAGCCATATAGAATACACAAACACACAACTTTCTATAGCAACACACACGCTGCAGTTGGAGTCAGCAAGCGATTTATACAGAGGCAGAGTGATCATTCTCAATCCACACTTCGAAACGTGTGGCTCAGAGCATTAATGCATACTTTTAATTACAGTGCCAAGCAGATGAGCACAAAACAGCAGCTATCATTCCAGAACTTTACAGACACGGTTCACTATTTGAAAAAACCCTTCTCAGATGAAGATTTGCTTTATGCAAAAGCAGCAGACCCTTGATCTTATTTGATGTTCCTTAATTTTAAAATCAAATCACGAATTTCACAAGACTCAATACTGTCCTTAAAGCCTTGGCTTCTGCAGTTACACACTTACACGACACTTCACAAGTTTTAAGAATAATTGTGTCTCTAACCTCATGTTTTATGCTTAAAACACGTATCTCAGCAGCTCAAAAAGCACCCAGCAAAGAAACTCTACAGTGCTTTAACATCTTCTAGCGTACAAACCATGCCATGATTTTTGAATCCAAGCTAATATTTTTCTAAATTAATGCCTGAAATGACTAACAGTGCATTGTGAAGGCCAAGGCCAGGACAGCCAACAGCATCAGCTCCTGGCACTGCTTCCACCTGATGGTCAGCAAAAAAATCCTCACACCTTGGGGAGCTGGGCAAGAGCATAAGGCTCCAAGGTGCCAGTATCCCACAGGACAGCCCCAGCACCACCCTGAGAGGCCCCTGTGCCACTGCCCAGCCTGCCCAGGGCTACCGTGCTGAGAAGGGGTGAGGGACTGGAGAAGAGAAGGCTTTGGTGACAGCCTCTCCACACCTGAGACACCAGAGCAAGGCTGGTCGCTCTGGGGTGGGGCAGGAGAACAAGAGACAACACACAGAAGTGGAAATACGAGAGGTTCAGGTGGAAAACAACAGAAAACCTTTTTATCCTGAAGTCAGCCCAGCAACGGAAGAGGCTGCACAGAGAGGATGTGCAGTCTCCATGCTCCAAATTAAACCTTGAGCAGCCTGGTCTGACCTCAAAGCTGACCCCACTTTGAGCAGGAGGCTGAATTAGATGCCCCCCAACCTGGGGGATGAGCCTACGACCATCCTGTGCTGCTGGCCATTGCTGCCTAACTGGAGCTAGTCTCTTTTCAAAACATCTGCTCTGTTCACTCCTTAGAGCCTCCCCTTACTCTGAGACCCTTCAGGCCCCGGAAAAGTGTCTTATCTGACACCAGTGAGAGGTTTTTTTAAGACCCCACAGTTTCAGACACTGGAAGAACTTCAGCAAATACTCTACAGTCCACGACTTTGTTTTGGACTGCATTTGTTCCTACACAATTAATAACCCCCCTACAGCATTAACATGCAAAACAGAGCAGTGAAATACCTGTAAAAGAGTTTTCCTCATCAGGAACAAAATACAACTTAGTTCAGGACGTTTTTCCTTATCTTTTAGAAGTTACAACCCCATACCTGACCTTGATATGTCCTTTCTCATGGAGGTCAAATGAGCTACTGAGACTGCTGGTGTAGTTCCACAATTTTCCCGCAGATATTTTCAGCTCCCAAAGCATACTGCAGAGATCAAGAACAGCCCTGTGCAGGCAGGCAGCTCCCCCACAGAGCAGAGAATCAAAGCCCGGCCCGTGAAGCAGAACTCCCCATATGTGCCTGTGTTTATGGTCCCCCCAGCCCTGAGTGTGACACCACCAACACAACAGTGCACAACTTAAGCAGCAGTGTTGAGCTACCTAGAACCTGAACCATCTGACATTCCAAAATGCTCAGCTGGCTCTTACATTCTGGGGACACTTTGCTACTCAAGTCTAAAAGCAGCACAGAGTGAACTTGCAGCAAAACACTCACTGGGACTAGTAAGAAATACACAGCTCTAACAAACAGGCTGCCCCAAAGCAACTCTCACACACAGTTTGCACAAACCTACCGTACCTTTATTAGAAGCCCACCTTCCCAGAGCAACCACTTCAGCTCCTGGAATGCTTCTGCCTCATTTTTTTGTCTTGTCCACCTGGGTCCCAACTTCATTTTGTCAGTGTATCCAGGAAAACACCAAATGGACAAATCAGGTTCCTACCTCTGCAGTTATTATATAACTTTATTATTATATTACTGAGCTCCATAAACTATTACGGGGTTCCAAACCATGGCAAACAAATCCCTCAAGGCTCACTTAGAAAAAAACCCCAAAAAACCCACAGGTCTGAGCTTGCCAGACTGTCTGCCTCTCACATTCACAGAAACCCGCCTCAGAAGAAAACAAATCTTTATTATGTATGAGGTACAGACCATCTGTGATGGGCGCTGAGAGCCAACTTCGAGCGGGGAGGAGGAGAGTGTTCCCAACTGCACTCACAGGCAGGAGCTGGAGGCTGAGCAGCTCCTGAGAGCAGGGAGAGGCAGTGGGTCAGGGTGAGGGATGGACAGGCACACTGTCACACACGGACTGTGTGCAGGGGCACAGCAAGACCCAAGAAAACCTGGTGCCGAGAGTAAGACCAGCCCACAAAAAGAGCTTTCTAGGAGCACTGTTCTCCTGTCACAGTGGTGGGAGGAGCACGTGGAAAGTAAGGGATGATAATATTCTTACTCTGCTTCTCATACACACCACTGAACTCCTCATGATGTAGGAAGTAAGAATAGCAACAGCAGAAAACTGGTAGCAACAAAGAATACAGGAAGGCTTTCTTTCTTACTCTTGAAGAATTAAAACACATCTTGCTGTGTTAGTCTTCCGAATTTTGTTAATCCTCTTGACAGCTCTTTTCTCTACTCCACTACACGTATCTCTATTAGCCATTTACTGTTATGCATGCCACACAGCTCAATGCTGTTTCATTTCTGAAAAGGAAAAAAGCAACCTTGGTTTTTAACCCCTGAAACTAGAGTTACATTTAACCCTCCGTCAAAGAAACCAGAAACTGCCCGAGAACATTTTCTAACATCCAGCAGCTTGCGATGTCTGCGTTCGCTAGCAGCTCAACGAAGAGGAGACAGTTCCATGGGCTGGAAATGGGCTGTGACCAGGCAAAGGGGAGTAAACCCTTCCAAGTGACTGTTACTGATTCTGTCAGGAAGCAAATGTACTCACGGCTCTCTCAATCCAAAATCATCCCAACTATCGGTCCCGTTACGCAGAAGTCTGCTCGGTTTTTGGACACCGCAAATGAAACCCTGCTTTCTGATCTCCCTGGCTAAAACGCCACTCATCTTTCTGGGGCCAGGCACCACCGGGAACCTGAGTCTATACATGGGCTGATGCTGTAGATACTCACTGCCACTTGAGCTGGGCTGGCCCTTGCCGTCGCGCACCCAGTCCCTCTCGCAGGGCTCTGCTGCCGCGGGCAGGAGCTGGGGGCTCTGCAGGCTGGAGCCGCAGCCTCGGGAGGGCCACGGCAGCTCCGCGCGGAGGGAGCTGCTCCCTCCCGGCGCTCCAGCGGGACCTGCGGGCTGGCAAGGGAGCAGCTCAGGGGCAGGCTGTGCTGGGCAAGCACTGATCCCCAGGGCAAGGCCGGGCCGGGGAGGCTCAAAGCACCGGCAGAGGTTTGCCAGAGGCGGCCTGCCAGCTGCAGCTCTGCTCCCGCACGCAGCCCCGCCGCCCGCGGCGACAGGCACGGCTGCACAGAGCCGGACCGAAACGGCCCTTTGCAGAGGGCCACGAGGACACCGCTGTCACTTTGCTCAACTACCACAAAAATACCCTGCTTAAACGTCCTCGTTGCTGTAAAACAAGGTCATCTGTGCACACACGTACCAGGATCTGCAGAACACTTACTGACTGCACCCCTGCAGCTCCACGCCGATCTGCACGGTCCAGAAGAGCTTGCGGAAGGAATGCCTTGGTATGCACGTGTCCGGGAATAGGTTATGTCTGAGCTGGGAATCTTAAGTTGTTTCCCAGACTGTTCCTGTATCCAACTGCAACCTGTTTATTTTGACCTCAGTTCTTAGAAACTGTTGATGACACGGTAGAAATATGCTGTGTGTTCCAAGAGGCAACAAACAGCCCTAATGAGAGCACACTCCATCTGTGCTGGCAGAGCACACAGCCCAGCCTGGAGCTGGGATCCTCCTGCCGGGCGCAGGGGCAGCCACCCGACCCCCCCTCCCTGAGCCTCTCAAATACAAGCTTGGAGGGGCTCTTCCAATGTTCCAAAACTACCGCATAAAGAAAGCTGACTTACAGACTGCCCACTACTCTCCAAAGGTAGGAGGTAAAGCAGCAGAGCATATGGCACTATTTACAGCCAGCCAACACAGTGCATATTCAAGGGAATTTTCCATCAACCTCATACTCTGCAAAAACGTACATTACAGGAAAAATGCATGTGGGGATCCTTTAATTTCTCTTGCATCTTCTCTTATATGATGCAGCTGTGGAGAAACACTCACTGGTATTGGTAGCATGAGACTGAGATCCTTCCCTGTCACCGAGGCCTGGTACCAATTACCACAGATTCAGAGGCACTATATAAAAGACAGTGCTGATTTGTTTCTAAATTTGTATCTTGATTAAACTGTCAGGCTACAGCACAAATGCAGAGCGTACCTGACTTCAAAATCCTACTACAGTGCATTAGCCAAGAAGTGCAGTACAATTTAAAAAATTCATAAATGGATCAATACTATGCTTTATGTTTAGATTTTACATTTTGGTCGTGTCAAATGGAATAGAAGCAGCATTTTACATTCAACCTGCAAACTCGGTGTGTTCTGAATAAAAACTCCATGTGAGGAGAGCCTGGAAGCAGGATTTTAAAATCCATCAAGTTGGCCAACACACTAACAACTGCAACGTGATTTTCAAAATTATTTTTAACTGTACTTTGGTACACAAAAAAGCAGATGTGACAGGCCAAGGGTCTATTCTAAAGAGCACACATTAGTGCTTTTCAGCATTTACCCCTGGAAACGGAGCAGGGTTTAGTCTCACCCTGTTAAAGTGAAGTCATTTCCTCCAGAACAGCTTCAGTGAGACTGAATGTGTTTTAACCATCCCGAACTTCAGCCTCTAGGATTAGTCTGTAAGCACACACAGACATTGTGTCTAACCGAAGAAAAAGTCAACACAAATACAGTGCAACAAAAGTGAGACCAAACATGCCGCACTTCCCAAAAGCACTCAGGGGCTGAACTGCCCTGATTAAAGCTGCTGTTCTGTCCTATGGCTCTGAGACATCCACAGAGCGCTGAACCATTCTGCACAAAGCAAAGGCAAGAACAAGCAGCTCAGGCTCCCACCAGGATGACAAGCCACTGCTGCCCCCGAAGCTTCTGCTTTTGAAACCAATGTTCTTGTATGTTCTGACACAAACCTTCTCTACTTGCTTTTACGTGGCGCCCATGCAGGAAAGTAGCTGTTCTAAATTAATTAATCAGCATGCACCCCCCTCAGGAGGGGGAATACACGACAGAAGTATTACACAGTGAAGTTCAGGCATATTTTTATACCCTCAAAAGAGGGTAATTGATCCTCCCCTCTCCTCAGTTTCAAATGTGGAACTTGGCTGCTACGGGTACTTTCCCACACAAATCAAGCTTTAGCTCTTTTGAATTGAAACAATATGGGATGATTATTGTGGGAAATTTTTTTACTGTTACCGTAATTTAAAACTTTCTGTACCCAATTTTGCATTTTCTATAAATCAAAAACCCATTTCACTCAGGGCTACAATTAAACAGAGGAAATCAAAGACTAACTTCTAAGCAAGTCTTGCTATTAATCATAGGATGAACTAGTAATACAACTGCTTTTACTGCAGCTCCTTTCTGCCTGAGAACTGCGTTTTCATGCCGAGCTCAAGTTCTTTGGAGGGGCCTGTGGCACAGATGAGAGGAATTCCAAGTGACAGCGAAGGGACAGCAGCGTGTGCCCTCTCTGGGATGCAGAGGATGGGCCCTGTCCCCCCAGCCCCTGGCCCGGGGACAGGCAGGAGCCTGCCCAGCAGGGCTGCACACACAGCTCCTTCACCAGGAGCAGCCACAGCCCCACACCTCCCAACTGGAAGCAGAAGCCTTCTCCTTTTAAAGCACAGAATGACAGAAGCAGTGCATTTCAACATCAAAATCTTAAAATATGACATACAAATGCAGAAACTGAAATAGGAGTGCAGAGTAAAACCACGTGGAATGTGTAAATGTCGGGCTTCTGTTTTTCTCAAACTAAGTCAGAAAGAAATACTTTTATTTTCTAAAAAGAAAAAATGCATCTTGATTGCTAGACAAAATAAAATACGAACGCCCAAATCAACAGAAACATGTTTCACCCAGCTGTCTTTATTTTTTCCCTCTATCTCTGTTGCTCAAAGAAGATTTTTTGTCATTTTTTTCAGACCTTTAGGGAGAGGTTCAATGCCTCATGACGTTGGCCTTTGTGAAGATCCTACAGAGACACAAGTCGCTGCATTACTTGCAGCAGTACATTTACAGTAAGAAGTGATAATAGTAACACGTTCACAATATGTATGCTCAAAATAAAAATTGCCTTTCAGTTAAACACAGTCTGCAACGTGTATATTCCATGCTGAAGAGGAACCTCTTGCTGACTGCACAGTAAAATGCCTTTTAGGCATCTTGCAAGAATTTCCATTTTTTAAAAATCAAAAGAAACAGCTGCAAGGAGTTCGGAGAGTCACAAAAACCTTTCCAACACTGATTTACTGCTCAAATACAGTGATGCATTAAAACACAAATGGAAAAGTTTTTACCTCTGAAAAGAACTAGATTTCAAAAGTAAATGACTTACTGGGACTACAGATCGAAACACTGTCTTCTCGTTGTTTTTTTCCATAAGAAAGAATTCTCGTGTACTCACGACTCTTGTTCTCTCTGGCAATGAGCTCCTGGAGCAACCAGCAGCTCTGTTTCCCTGAAGGTGCACTGGCACCGTGTCAGTGTGGCTGTGGCACAAGGAGCCCCCAGCTCCTGACCCTTTGGAGCACCCCTTTCACCGAGGGCAGAGGGGAACTGTCTGCCCTCCTCTGGGCTGAGCAGCAGCCAAGAGCAGGCACTGACCACAAAGGAGGGGCACGGGCAAAGCAATGCCTGCAACAACAGCCCTGCCTACCAGGAATTTTGGGAAGACTGGATGTGAACTATCCTAAAGAGTAAAGCAAAGTGGGGGAAACCCAAAAATCAAACCCAGAAGTTTGGAGGTCTTGTGCAAACAAGCACAGAAAAAACTGGCTCACTCACTCCACGCAGACAGCTCCAATCCCTGCCCAGCCCCACAGTCCGACTGCAACATCTGTCCCTTGTCTTTAATTAATTCCTACCACTTGATCTCAGCCAATACTGCACCCGAGGCAGTGGAACTCTGCCTGCCCTGGACTGCTTGTGCTCCCTGTCATGCTCAGGACATCCACGTGCAGCTGAGCCTGGACATGGGAAGGAGAGTCCAGCACCACAGTGACCAAATGCTCTCCTGAGGCAGCTGGAGATGCTGAAATGAGCACCAGAACCGACCTGGGGCCCAGCAGCACTCACCCAAAGATTTTCAGAACTGCTATAAATCAGGCTAGAGAGCTGACAAAACCGGGCAGAGGATTCCTATGAAATATTTCAGAAAGCTCTGCCTGCAGAACTTCTGTATTTGCACTTGCGGATCAAAGCACTGCTCCCCCACACAGTCCCTGTGGCTGCAGACGAGGGGAGAGGGGATGAATGCAGAGGGAGCAGGGGACAGGACATGGAAGCAGCAGAGTCTGGGACAACCAGTGGGTGCAAGAGTCAGTCCTGTGCATGACCTCTGCGGGATCTGATTGTCACAGGCACACTTACTGAAACCTAAGGAAAAGTAAACCCCGAGAGCTTTTCCAGCATTCCTTAAGCACACTGGGGTCTGCTGAAGTGTCCACACGGTGGAAGCAGGGTGGCTCGGTGTGATCAGCCCAGCCTGGAGCACCATGTGCCTGGGGCACCCCTGGAGAAGGGACACTGTCCCCAGGGGGACTGAGCACACACTGCCTCGTGCCACGGGGCACTGCAGGTCACTGGCTCCCACCAACTAAGCTCCTGCTGCAAAAGAAATAAATCCTGAACTCGACTACATTCAGGCAAGCAGGAGGGTAAAAGGAATGGAATTGTCAGAGAGAAAAAAATAAAAAAGAGCCAGCAAACAAAATATTTAAAATATGCTTCTGTCTTCATTTTTTTGAAAGTTCCTACCCAGCTGTCTCTTCTGCAGGGAACACATAAAATGTTATGATTTTTAAGTTTTAGTTTTCATGGTCTTTGTTTAGTATTCTGTAAAGGGTCACAGATTGGGGGATTTAGGGTCACTGGATTAGGGCATTTTTTTAGTCAATGATCTAACTAACTTCTCCATATAATCTTAAAATGCTATCAACATACTGGCACAGCACAATCCTAAACTAGAAGGACAACAGACCAGGCAATATCACAGCATCTTTCTCTCCAGCTGTTCTGATCAAACTTGGACTTGTGATTTGGGGTATATCCATGCAGATGCTGAGTGTGTTGCAATCTCTCCTATTATTTAAGAATGCATAAAACAGAGTAACTAATTTACAAGATGATGGTGATAAAAGAAACCTCATGGCAAGTAAGAAACACAGCACGTAACCATTCCACTTTGGTAAACAATACCACCAAATTTTGGGAGGCAAGAATCGCCTCCAAAGCTACAAGTGAAGGTGTCTGTTCAGAGGCAGCCAAGGACTAGAACAGCAGCTGCAACCCAGACCTGGACCAGGAGATGCCCCTCGTGCAAAGCAGCGCGCAAACTCTGCAGGCACTGCCCTTCAAAGCGGCCACCCCTCTCCCTTCCCAGCTCGCTGCTCTCTGCTGTGCACAGCTTATTCAGACGACCATCTCTCACAGTTACCTCCAGCTTACAAGGGGAGGTGCTGAGGCACTGAAGGAGGAGGAAACTTGAAGAGGCTCTTACTGTTACACCCAAGGCTGAGTGGAAAAGAACCTCCCAACTTCTCACTCGATTTCCCAGACAAGGGCACCACAACTCCCACGCACAAATACTTCAGCAAGGCCTAATTTCTGGACAAAAGCATGCCTAGATGCATATTTTACAGATTAGAGGATATTATATTAAAGGACAGAAGTGCAACTACATAAACTCCCTGATCAAAATAACCTGCAGTCCTATAAATGTTAATTGTGGTGATTTCGACGGCACAACAGAAATTACTCTTTGTACCTGATATTTCTCCCAGTGGCTTCTACAGTAGCAGCTCACAGTACATGAGGGGTAGAAAAAAGCCGGGGGCAGTCTGAAATGGCTCGAGCGAGACTCAAACTGTGCAGGCCTCGAACGAGCCATCTGCAGAGAGGTGCAATTCCTGCCCCGGAGGGAGGCTTCGCTTCCACGAGCTGCCACTGCCGGCAGCAGCCACCCCGCGGCCACTGGCCACCGGGCCAACCTCTGCACAAACGGACTCTGCAAGGGCACTGGCTAAGTGATTTTTCACTTCCAAGCCTGGTCTCTTCACGTTAATTGAATTGTGAGACTCTTCTATTTGTTCTTCCGCTATGTGCAACCTTAGCAGTGCTGTAGGCAGAGGAGGCCCGGCCCGGGTTGTCACAGGCCAGCCCCCAGGGGAGGCGGTGAGCACACCGCACCCTGCGAGCCCGCGGCCACACCCGGACAGCCTCCGGGCACACTGCCTCGGCAGGAGCCGCACCGAGGGCAGGGGCTGGCCACAGGCGCTCGGGCCCTGCTGCGGGCGAGGCCCCGGCGCAGCAGCCCTTCCCTGCAGGCCCGGGGGCGTCCCAGGGAACGGGGCTTGCCGCAATTGCTGCGGCAGCCGCGGCGTTCGGGCGCTCCTGTGCCCGGCCCAGATCCTTACACGGGCGCGAACGGCCGCACCCAACCGCAGCTCCCTTGGGCAGAGAATGAGGCCCGTGCCCCGAGTGCCTTCCAACCGGGCAACCCGCAGAGAGGAGGCGGCCCTCGGGGATGTCCCAGCAGCCGTGTCCTCACGGGGCTGCAGCTCCTGCGGGCTGGCTCCTGGCTCC
>VXBA01005746.1:988-41638 GCA_013399895.1 Serilophus lunatus | reverse complement strand
GGCCCCGCGGCAACAATGGGCGGCTGCGAGGGGTGGCACGGCCGGCAGCGAAGGGAAGGGAAGGCAGCAGGGCAGGCAGAAGGGAAGGGAGAAGCGAGGGGAGGGAGGAGGGAGGGGGGAGAGACGGAGGGAGAGAGGAGGGGAGGGGAAAAAGAGAAGCGTGTTAAGCTTGTCTGGTAGTTAACAAGTCTTGAATGAAGAATGTTAGCAAACAGACAAACAGCATGTCTGATGCATGCTAATAGTCCTAGCTTCACCGCTGACACTATGAATAATTCAGTAGAAAGGAGGGAAAAGAAGACGGGGGGGGGAGAGGGGGGGGAAAGGCGCCCTCCACCCTCCCCTTCACGCTCCCAAACGTCTCCAGAGGAGACGGGAATAAAAAGTGTGCCGCAACTTTCCCCTTCCCACCACCCATCGCACAGAAAATATTCAGCAAAAAGGCCGCTCAGGCACCAGCCCTTCCGCCAGCGCTGCACTCGGAGATTTTCGAATCCTATTTCTGTTGCCTATTAATCTTCCCCCCCTCCCTCTTTACCGCCTATTTTACTTCTTTTGTCTAGGAGCTGGCACCTGTCCCAGAGACGGCATTTTACTGCACATCCCCTTTTCCCTCCTCGGCAGAGAAGAGAGGGGGGGGGAGGAGGTCTGCAAGGACCAAACAGCCTGTGTCCCCCTTACCTCCCCACCCCCCCAATATTCCCATTTCAGCCATGCTCCAATTACAAGGGGTTTGGAGGGATATCACCCGCCCAATTTCATATGGCGCAGATACCTACGGCCATTAAAAAATCTCTCTGTGAAAGAGCAGGAGAAAGGCAGACCGAGCGAGCGGCTCGTCCTCTGAGCAGCACTGTGCACCAGGGCTCGGGGGAGGAAAAATCACAAGTAAGAGCCTCCATGCTTCTCCCTCGGAGCACACAAACCAGCAAAGCCCTAGTCACTGCTCAGGCAAGGGAATCCATTTCCTTAACGGAGGGGAAAGGCAGAGAGGGGAAGGGATGAGCGGAGGGGAGAGCCCTGGGCGCTCTGCCCTCCGCACTGGATGCGCAGCCCGGGAGAAGCGACAACCGGCCCCGCTCGGGAACGCTGAGAGAGGAGAGGAGGGCTCGGGCGAGCAGAGGAAAAAGAGGATCCTATTTGCAGCATTTTTAAAAGTTCTGCTCTGGCAAAGGCCGTCTGAAGGGGAGGCCCTTGCAGCAGGAATGCGAGAGCAGCCGCCTTTCCAGAGTCCGGCCTCCCCCTTGTGAGCGACTGGAGCAGTCTGGCGGAGGAGGAGGAGGAGGAGGAGGAGGACGTGAGCCAGCGAAACGCAGCGGGCTGGAGCTGCTGCTGCAAGCGGCAGGGCCCTGCCCGGGCAGGCTGCTGCCATCGCCGCCGCCGCGGGCACACGGGGCGCCGGGACGGGATGGCACAGCCCCGCCACGGGCAGGGCGGCCGGGGCAGCCCTTGGTGGGGCTTCTGCGGAAATATGTGCCGGGATTGCAACGGGGAGAAGGGGCTCCTCTTGGCCTCACACGCCTCCGCGTAGCACACCAGTCCGCAAGGATCCCGGTCTGCAGCGCACACACAAAACCAACCCCAACCCACCGAGCCGAACGTGGCTATTTGAAAAAGTCAATGCTGTATGTGACAAAAAAACTTTGTGATTTTGTTCTCTCCTGCTCTTACTTCCAAACCAGCTGCACAGCCAAGCTCAGGCTGCTTGGCCCTTAGAACTCTCTTGGCACCGAGTCAAAAGCTGATAAGCATTTGGGCGAGACAGCTCAACTGCTGTGCTGGAAGAAAAACAGCTGCCATGATTGCTGTTTGATTGAGAGCCTCGCACACACTCACAAAAAACATACCGGCCTGCAAGGACGGGCCGCAAATGCCTGAGGATTCAGCTTCAGGGGATCAACACACATTTCCTTAAAAAAAAAAAAAAGAGGAAAAAAAAGTTTTATATAGTTTCACCTCCATTCTTCCTCCTTTTTCGAAGAAAACGTACTGCGTCGATTTGCTTTTCTTCCCATCCCCCCGCCACAACCTCAAGCAAACTCAAGGAGTTGTGCCAAAAGTCCCGTTGCTAGTTACCAAGTGCATTTTTTTAAACGTCCCTTTGATACTTTCTTTCCCTCACGCTTGCCATGGAACGTTCAAGTAAGATAATCTTTCCATTACTTACAAAAAAGTAATTACAAAAAGTAACTTCTAGCTCAGCGTTCCTTTTCCTCTTTCTCTCTTAAGGGGCAAAAGGAGGCAACCGAGGGGGAGAAGGATGATTTTTCCCTCTTTGCCGAGTCCAACATTTGGCTTTTTCCATTTGTGGCAGATCACTGTAACGCTATTGTAAAACAACTTCCTGCCCCTTTTGGCTCACGTTCCAGAAGCTGCTAGGCTAAGTTCACAGCACAAACTTTTTTCCCCCTTGCCGAAGAAGAGAGACAAAAAAAATTCCTGCGAATTAGTTTCCCCCTTTTCTGGCTAATGGACTCACAAGGTGAATTTATTGCAGCTCCTTAAGAATGTTACACAAGAGACGTCGGTATCGCAGCTGGATAATTCATAAACTGAAAAGGTGGGGTCGTTCCAAATATATGTCTGTGTGTGTCTGTGCGTGTCTGCATTTTCATTTTGCCACTTTGAATTGTAAGTCTCAGTACCATCAGGTGGATAATGAGCTAAGCTGCCTCATCTGCCGTACTAATTTGTGTATCTCTCATAGCACAGATCACTGGCTCAGATCATACAGCCTCCTGCTTTCCACTCTTTTGTGCTCTAAGGTGACCTGCATCTCTCTCGCCTCCCTCCCTTCCCCTAAATGCTCAGCCTGATGAAAATACCCCCTGGAAGCTCCCAAACCCTCTCTGCTACAAGCCAAAAAGGAAAACTAAGGCCTCCACAAGTTGCTCTCTCACGGTCTGTCCCTCCCTCCCTCTCCCTCTGTTTCTCTCATAGCAACAGCATTTCTTGGTGCGCCTGCTTTGGCATACATCAGCATTTCCACCGTCCAAGTGTCCTTTTGCGTCACATCTCGCCATTTCACTCAGCCAATGAAACCTCCTTCTTCCAAGAAAAATATAGAGACTTTTTATGTTATTGGTATATTCAAAATTTTTTTTCATGTGCTTTTCTAACAAAAAATGTTGTCAAGCACTTGATTTGCCCTACACTGGAAGCCGGGGCGGGGGGGGAAGGCAGAGGGGGGAAAAGGAGGGAGGAGACTGTACTGGATTCAACCTTGAAGAGTCTTCTTTGTGGAAAATATGTTACCGCAAGAAAAACGGGATGACAGAGATACTTAACAAAAGTCATAATTGTCCCTCTGCTTCCTCATTGATTTTGCTTAGGCTATCACTGCTTTCCCAATGCACTTTTTAAAGCAGCTACAGGCAGCTTCAGCTGACTGCAAAAGTCAATCCGATGTGTTTCTAAGAGATTGTAAGATATTCTTCAGGAAAAAGAAAATACTAATTGATATTTTATTCCACTAAATACTAATCCTGAGGTGACAAAAAAAAACCGGCGATGGAACAAGAAAACCCCCAGACCCGAGTTTCTATCCCACGCGAAGAGGCTGCGGAACGGAGTGCAGGGCTGCGGAGTCAGTGGAGACTCTCGGAGCTGCATTCCCTGCTGCCCTCGGCCCCGGCAGCCAGGCTGGCACCCCCGGGCCCCTGGGGCCAGGCTGGCACCCCCGGGCCCTGGGCACAGCCTGGCCCCCCCCGGGGCCCTGGGCACAGCCTGCCCCCCCGGGCCCTGGGCACAGCCTGCCCGCCCGCCCCGGGGCCCTGGGCNGCACAGCCTGGCCCCCCCCGGGGCCCTGGGCACAGCCTGCCCCCCCCGGGCCCGGCCGCGGGCACTCCGCGCACAGACGCTGCTTTGGGAAGCCCGGGAATGCTTCAGGCTTTGCCCTGACCGACTTTTTTTTTAATGGTGTAAAACCTCAAAACGCTTTTAGTATTTATTTTTAGGGAATTATAGTAAAAGCATACTAAAGATTATCAGACATAGCCGGCAAGATATCCCAACAGTAACTTTCCCAGAGATTTTTATTTCAGGACGCCTAATAATTCTGACCTCTTCTAATAACTTTGGTCTCTATTGCATACAGACTATGGATGAAGAGATGTGTGTACATAAATTCTGGGTGGTTAAAAAGTAAAAGCAAGCAAAATTTCTGGATAACAGCCTTAGCAGCAGACAGCCATAATGTCCAGCTAAAACTCTTATCATTCTTGTTTAAAAATCATGGCATGACATTCCTGATAGTATTTATTTTAACAGAACACGTAGGATGAGAATGTTAACCTTGCACAGAAAAAGGGACGCTGCACGCAGTAGTGCAGTCAACAACTTTTAATGCCAATGAAGAATGAAAGACAGAGCATTTTTTGGGAAAGATCAGACTTAAGTAGGGAAATAGCTCAGGTCACAGTATTTTACTCAATCAGTTTTGTGAATGCTTTTCCATTTTCTTTCTCAGACACGATTTTTAGCTCCTTATTTATTTTTATTATTTCTCTATAAAATAAAGATCTGCTTGTTCTTTACTCTGCATACCTTCCCACGCCTTCATTTCTCCTTTTGTGGAAGCAGCTGAAGTCCATCCCTGCTTTGGGCCGCTCCCCACAGGGATAATTCTGGTGCATTTGGAGGGTTAGAAGTGCCTCACCTTTACACGATTATGGCTCACAGTCATCCCTTCAAAGCCACCCTTCCTCGAGGAGACACATTAATGCATTCTGTCTGCCCCCACAGCTGGGGAACTAGCCTGACAGTCAGCTAACTTCGGGGTCCTGCAGGACTGAAAAACAGGCGCCCGCTCGGCAAAGAGGAAAACAGTTACATCAAGTCCAACTTGCAATAAGCTCCACTTAATAGAAATGGAATTCCAAAAAGGGAAGTGGAGGAACCATTTTTACATTCATCATGCCTGAATAAATTCAAATTATGTAAATAGTAGTACGCCAATGTTTTCACACCACAGTTTATACCACTACATAATTTTATAACCTTTCTCCCTTTATCACAAGCTCTGTTTATTGGAAACTCATTATAAATACTGATGCACACTAATTTCTATTTGCTCCTGTTTTTACTCAGAGTGGCATGTCCTGTTCTTTTGTCTCAGTGTGCTGTGATACAGACATCCACACTGAGCTCACCTCCAGACAGATCAGGATTTTTTGCTTTCCAGACAATATTGTTCCTTTTTAATATGGGGTGGTTTCTAATCTAACAGCCTCCAGAAATATTTAATAAAACATGATCAGGTAAATGTTGGGTTGCCTTTTTTTACATAGTCTACTCAAATATATTTTTTTTAGCATAAAGTTACCCAAAAAAGTATAAATTCCTTTTTTTTTTTTTTTTACCGTATCATTAGAATAATTCCAGTGCATGCCATAAAAAACACCACCAAGAAAGCTTTACTTAACATTTAGAGAGCTTTTCTTTTTAAAGGCACTCTCCAGTAATTAAAACTAATAATGAAAAGCGATGCATGCAAGCGCGGCAGCGGTGCCTTGCTCCCCGAAGGAAGCACAGGCACTCCGCGGGGCTGGGGCGCAGCGCGGGGCAAGGCCAGCAGCGGCCCCCCGTGCGTGGCACTGGGGCAAGTTCTGCGGCTGTCGCGAAACTTGCGGGAATTAACGGCCGGGTAAATCGTGGGGCAAGACACGCAAGTCCCAAACAGGGACAACTGCGAGGCGATCGGGCCCGTAACAGCAAGGCTGAGCGCGCGGACATTCCCACAGCCTCCCCCTGGAAGCGCGAGGAAGCGCTTTGCAACCCCCTCCCTGCAGTGCGCTGTATTTCAGCCGTAACGCGCTGCACGAAAGTCGCCGTTGCAGCGGTGCCAGCCCGAGCGCAGCCCTGGCAGGGGCACGGGGGGGTCAGGCTTTGTTCCTCCGAGGAGGGCGGCGTTCAGCGGCGCGCTGCGGCGGCACCTTTGCTTGGTAAGGGCGCTACCGACACAGCTTCCCCTCCCAGCCTGGGCAGCAGCGGGTGCCCAGGGGTAGCGGTGCCCGGGGCTGGCAGTGCCCGGGGCTGGCAGTGCCCCCCCTCTCTCCTCCTGCCCCCCGGCAGTGCCGCCCTCCTGCACCTCTGCTCAGCGCCTCGCACAAGCAGCTGCTCGGGACTGGAGGGACAACATGAGAAAGAAAAAAATAAATCGCATATTACAAAAAAAAAAAAAAAAAAGTCGATTTTTACAGAATGATAAGCAAACATATATGATGAAATCTGTAATGAAAACTCAAAATTTCTCACGTCTAAAAGAGGCTTAAAAGACCTTTATATTGTAAATTACTTAAAGATTTTTAAACTAGTCAAGAGCTGCCCAGCGACTAAGTTCTCTGATATTTTTTTAATTACAAAGGAGCACAACAATCCTGAACAAAGTGAATTGCAATGCAAACACAAACTACATACAATACAAATGTCTTCCTGTTGCTTTTGGTAGCGAAATTATAGCAGAGATGAGGAATTTGCAGGAAGTGTAAGAAAATAAGAAGGGATGTCCGTTGCAGTACTGCTTCCACAGGGTAGTTCCAAGTACTCTGCACACACCACCCCGAGCTGTAGGGACAGGACTCCCAGCAGCAGGGTCTGTTCACGAGCCCAGCGTTAGGCTCACACCTATTTTGTGTGGCCAAACTTCACCACATTTCATCTCTACAGTTCCCATTCCTAAAATATATGGCACAGAAGGTGCACCTTACACTGATCACAGTGGATTGGCACTGGCAAATATAAATCCCTCTCCATGGAAAAAAAATTCCTAACGTGAACTATGACACATTATTGTTATAACAAAATATAACGCCAAGAGAATAATAAATACTTCCAGTAGGTTCAAACCTGGCAGAAAAATACAGGCTTCTACATTATGTGTGTGTGTGTGTATAGATATATATCTGCAGCAGGTATAACTTATAGTTGTGAAAAAAAGGCAATACTTTGTAGAATTTTGGATCTATGAACTGCCTTCCTGAGAGTCACTTGAACCTTTTTTTCCTTCCTGCCTGTCCTGTCACACTGACTGGAGTTGTCACACGTGCATCATTAAGTTTCATTATTGAATCACAAATCCAGATCTCCGTGGATTAAATGTGTGTCATAATTTAGTAAAGGGGATTTTACTGAAGTTTACTACAGCCTGACAAAACCCACACCAATGCTCCTAAAATGGACTTTTGGCTATGCTGTCTACACTAATAACGTGCAGTATGAAAGCTAACAGTGGCATCACAAAAACAATAAATTAAAAATTGGAGGGAATTGTGAAAAGCTGCTTCCAGATTTGTTCAGTGAACTGTGTTTTTTAATTGTTTAAAACCACTTCCTTTTCAGAATACTAAAAATTCCCAGGGGATATTAGTGACTAATCCATGGACATTTCAAGTTTTAAATGTAACCCTTTTTTCTTAGGGCCCAAAAGCATTTTACTGGGGATTTTCTATAGTTGATAAAAGCACTGACATATTGGATGGTCAACTCTTGAATTTATATTCCCAGAAAACGTTATCAACAGAAAAGTAATGCAATGCATTTTTCACGGTCCACTAAAATTTTCAAGCAAACTAGACAGTGTTTTTTCTAATGCAAACAGGGAACTCAGTAAGAGAACTGCGCAGGGGAAACAACTGGCCTGCTTGCCTCTTGGCAACAGGACAGTGAGACTGGGTTGGACACGGAGAAGTGTCCCTGACTCACTCAGAAATGCAGCTGCTTTTCCAAGGCTTTTGAAGCCAAATACCAAGATCACAGTTGATGCCTAAAGGCTGTGCTACTTCCACCATTTCTTTGTAACAAACCCAACCAACTGCAGCTCCCCCAGCCTTTTCCCCAGGCTCACACACCTGCACACAGGTACCAAGGTGTGTGTGTGAGCAGGGACAGCTTCACACTGCCCCAGGAAGGGGGAACACTATTACAGTGGGACTAAATTAATGTTCAGGGTACGTAACCCTGCTCTGTAAACATCACCCCATTTTCATGGTGCAGCCTAAAGATTGCTGGCAAAGGGTTACATTTGAGTCACGAGAGGAAAATGGCCCTTTGGCTTTAAAGCTGCACTTGCATGACTGCAGCACACGGGTATCCCACTCACACAGGGCAGCATTTGGACAGGAATCTCAGCTTTGCTGTTGGGTTCTGGAGGCTTTACTGGGCAGCCAGTGCCCAAACCTGAAGCAGGGTAAAGCCACCCGTGGCGAAGGCCCTTCTGTGAGTGCCCCGGTGTGCAGGGGCGGCCCTGCCTTTGTCCCTCCCCAGCACACAAGGCCACTTTGGGGCTGTCCTGCACGGCACTTCCCACAGGGGCTAGGGCCACTGGGAACCACAGGGATGGGATCCTCTGACTGCAGGGGAACAGCAGTGCAGTTTCCCAGAGGAACAGCCTTTTTATTTTTACAGGTGCACTGATGTCTGTCTTGTATTTTCTGCTCACCGTAACATTAATTTACAAACCACACACACAAAGGCATGACATGCAGCTATCTCTACCCATGCTGCTTTTTTAAACTTCCGCATGCTTCTTTTTACTCAAGTATTCAGTGGAAAGAGGCAGAAGGAGAGGTTTCCACTTAAATCAGGTCAAAAAGCATTCACTTCAAATGAATTTTGCTGAGTTACACTGGGCCTGAGTATGTATCAGGCAGCCCAATGTTTAGAAAAATGTTTATCTTCAAAATGTAAAGAATAATTTCCATAGCACGCCTAAAGCCTGAACAAATCCATGTTCTACGTGATTATTTTTTAAAAATGTTTAGGTTTTCTCTCCTTGAACTGATATATTGCAGCCCTTGTCCAAAGGATCGAGGAAATCAATAGGATAGCAGAAAGGGTTTAATATTACAGCAGAACAGTCGGGTATACACTGCTTGTTTCAGAGACAAGGCTGTGAAATAGGAATGGTTCCCACTTCGCTGCAGAGATCACATTTTGGAAATAATTTCGATACGAAATTTAGAAGCTCATATTTCTAAATTCAGTAACATCTTTTTCTAGAAAACGAGAAAAGTCTTACCCAGCATGAAGCTTTACCAGGTACACTGGCTGGAGACATCAGTACCAGAAACATTAGTGCTGAAGAATCACGTTCACTCAGTAAAATGGACTATTCTCTGCCCCTTCTATTACTCTAAACCTTGCCAGAGATAACATTCTTTTTTAAATATTAAAACCCAAACCAGCAACAAAACGAACAAAAAAAATCCTGGGAGGTTTAAGTCAGGAACATTTACAGCACGCAAACAAATCCAAAAGACTGCCCCCCTCACTAAAGAGCTTTCAGAAGAGGCGCTTGTACAATGGCAGCTTAGATTATCATATTGCATGCTGAAATATTCAACACACACTGATAAAAACTAGTCATCCTTTCCATCCCACAGGTAAGGTTCCAGTATCTTTTTGAAGAAAGTACTCTAAAATTTGAATATTGACCAACTATTTTCATAACTTTTTTTCTTTTAACCTCCAAGCTGCTATTCACATTCTAAAATTCCCCTGCAGCTTGTTCCCTCCAAAGAAAGCACAACCATATCAATGCTTTAAGGCAGAAACCCCTCCAAAATAATGCAACTGGTACTGCCTTGGCACTCTGTCTCCTCTGTAAAATCCTGAGAACAGAGCAGAGCAGCAGGACTGCAGAGCACACGGTGACAGGGGCTCACCGGGCATTTCTGCTCGTGAATGCACTCACCAGAACTAACTGACACTGGGGCGAACACATCTGTGTTACCCTGGCAGAATCCTATGCTTGTTGGAAAGTGGGGAGAGCAAATGGACCTTCCTGCTCTGGCTGCCGTGGAAGTGTAAAGCTGCTGGAGTGTGGGCAGCTCCTGTCAGGAGCACAGGCCCCAGCAGGGCTGCTCTCGGTTCTGCTGCAGGCTCAGCTCTGAACACAACTCGGCATCGCAGGGCCGCGGCACCCGAGCTGCTCAGCCCCTGCTCCTGCAGCACCAGTTCCTTCTGCTGGGCTGCAGAATGCACTGGGGAACGGGAGAGCAGCTCGTGAGGAGTGTTGGCCTGAGCTTACACAGGGAAGGGGAAAGGGGAAAGGGGGGATGTATGGCCTCCCCGAAATGGCTGCAGTGCAAGGACAGAGTTTCACCTCGGGGCTGCCCACGCCGGCAGCCACAGAAGCCTCAGAGCTTCCTATGGAGGGTTCCTGATTCTGTGCTGGCAGCATCACAAGCTGCCCCACCACACCCACATCCTTGTGCTCAGATCTAACCCGGCTCTGTTCTACACCACTGGGCTGGCACCAGCAATTACAGGTTTCTTGGGGTTTTCTTGATAGAATGAAGAAATGTGCAAAAGTAGTATGTTGGCTGAAGATGTGTGTTTACAACTACTGATCACAAAATAATTAAACTGCATTTCACAGGTTTTACTACTGAGCAAAGAAGAGCACAGAGATGAAAAATAACCAACAGCTTTTAGTGAAAGGTGATGGTTTTCCATCAGTGAGTCTTCCAGATAAATTATCTCAGCTTCCATGTTTATATATGCTCCCTAAAAATGAGATGCATCACATTCTGATACCACTTACTTCTCAAGCAAAAAAAAAAAAAAAGAGAGAGAAAGGAAAGAGACAAAGCATTTTACATCAAATGAGTGATAAAGACAAGGAAGTCCTAATTCTCTCGGGCTCAGCACTGAGTGCTCGGCCCCAGAGGGCCCTGCACACGTCTGTTAGTGCAAAGCAAAGGAAAAGTTATGGAAAAGGTGCTGGGCCACAATTTCTGAGACCACAGCTTTGTCTTTCCTTCTGGGCTGAGAAAGGAGGACCTCAGAGGCCCAAGTTTGATGCTGCCACTGTGGTTTCTTGCTTACTTTGAAGAGCAAAAATCGCCGATTTTCAGCAGTCTGTGCTTCTTCCTTTGGAAGAATCCAGTGGGGGGGTAACCCCCCCTCCCTCCGTGCAAAGGCTGAGAAGGGAGCAGTTGAATGACGGGGCAAGCCCCAAGCCACGAGTTCAGTTCAAGGAGAGGTCACTGCCCCGGCCATCGGTACTTAAGAGCTCCTTGGTGCCCTTGGAGGAGTCGGGCTCCCCCTGGGGCGGCGGGGGGGCAGAGCCGGTGCTGTGCCATTCTCTGCCAGCACGTGCCGACAGCAGCTCTCCGGGCCGTGGTGGCCCTCGGAGAGCGATTCCCACTGAGAGGGGAACAAAGGCCGCGACCCCGGGGTCAGAGTGTAATGCGGGAAGCACGACCCGCCTTTGTTCCCAGCAGCCTGTTTACTCTGCCTAAGCAAAGATCGCCCATACATTAACTCCAGAGGATTAGAAAGGTCACATCCCTCGGGAGGGAGCTCGCAAGTGGCGACTCTCTTCACTCACTAAATCATTTGACGTGCCCCCGTTCCCTCCTTGGTAAAGAGACACCTTAAGCTGCCGCAGCTCAACGCCACATTATTTGCAGAAGAAAAGTCCATACAAACTCACGTTTCAAAACCAGATTAACTTTCTGCACAACTACCAACTATTTTGAAGTTGTTTTTAAAGTTATCGAGTTATTTTAAATGAAAACTGCCACCTCAACATAATTTTTCTTTTTATATCTCCTTCTGAAAAAATCTGACTTGACTTATTAAAGTTGTTTGGGTCATAAAATGGTTGTTATAAAGTGACATTTTTGGCAGCTATTGTAAATGGGATTCTTAAAATATCCTGCAGTGTGTGGCTGGGCAGAAAAGTCGCCTGTTGCTGTAGACAGCTGCCAACGCCGTGATGGTTCACTGGCAAAGAGGGCAGCAAGGAAAGTGGACTGCAAATGCAGTGCCTACAGACATTCACATAAGCTGATAACTAATCTTTGCCAGCCTACATAAGCACTTCTCTTGGCTGGTAAGCTTTCTCTCATCAACCTTTTTTATAGTATCTTAGAACGCCAATATGAATGTTAACAGAAGCATCTCCTGAAACAGCTCGATTAGTGCTGCATTGGTAACACGGCCAGTTGGACAGCATGCCAGGAGTGCCTCCTTTCCTTTCTCACCTCCAATCCACTGGCCTGGTGCATGGTCCCAGACTCGGCCTTGCCCTTGGGGTCCTCATCTGTACTCATGTGGCTCACTGGGGCGCACGTCCTACACTCGGTTCTCAGCCCGGTTGGGACGAAAAGACCATGGGGAAGGGAGTGGTCTAGAGGGAGGTATTGTCCCTCCTCCACCCTCGGGCACAAGCACCTCTGCTGAGGCTGAACACGATGTTAGAGATTCCCCAAGCGAATGGGCAGAGCAAGGCCAGGCGTGGCAGGGCAAGCTTGGCATCCAAGCCACGGGCAAACGCTGCCGAGACCAACTCCAACGCACCAGCAACTCGGGGAGGAGGGACCAGGCTGCAGGAAAGGTTCTGGGCACCACAGCACCGAGGGCTGACAGGCAGCCAGGTGGGCAAGGGTAGGATGAGCACTGAGCAAAGCTTTCTATCGGGCTCAGGCAAACAGGGACCTGCTCCAAAAAGCAAATGCACTGCGCAGGAACAATTAGAACAAAGCACGCACTTAGGAATTGGTGTTTTAAAATGAAGATTGGGAACATAAGGTCTCAACTAATGAAATAAGGACAATTTATTGGCGCCCATTAGAACCAGGAAGACTGCACAACAGTTGTCTGGCAAGTCTGAAATAAGACTGGGAAACAAAGGGAGTGAAGAAAGAGGATGAAAAGCACAGCAGAAAAGATAATGGCTGACTGTGACCTTGAGCTATGTAGTCATGCAAAAGAGGAACCTCGCCCTCTCTCACCCTGTATGACCATCTTAACGTTTCTCGTTAGCTGCATTCTTGATCTGGGGTATTCATTAAAAAAAAAAAAGCATGCACTGCTTCTTCCAGCAGCAACTCCTAGTCTTTCCTTTTCCAGCTCTTGCTCACCTTCTCAGCAGCCAACAGTACACTCTCCCCCCAGGATGGGAAGCCGAAACAACACTAGAAAGATATGGACTGAGATGTCCCTTCTCCTGAACAGGAAAACAGAGGAAGCGTGACTGTGACCCAAAATTCCTGCATGGTCTGGTTTTTTTGGAGGGTGAAATAATCTTGACCCTACCTCATATTCTGAGATACATTCCCGTATCTCCTCATGCCCAGAAGTTCAGACAGACCCCAGTACCCTTCAGGTTAAAAAGAAGTTATTGGGCTTAATACAGATGGAAAAATCTATGACAAATCTACCATATTCATCATCAAATTGTCCCCTCTGGTCCCTTCAAACAGCAAATCCCATTAATCAATTCTTTTGCAAGTCAAGGGTGAAAGAGCAGCAGACAGCAACCCAGAAAGTGCTGAAATAACTGAATAAATGAAAGGCAAGCCATTCCAAGGGCACACGCAGGCTTTCGGGAGCAGCTCAAGGTGGGAGGCTGCGTTTCCTACGAAAATTTACACTCTCCTATCAGGAATGAAAGGGCAGCTGCCTCAAAGGTAGCCACAAATGATGATCCAGATTATGTGCCCATGAGTTCTGTGATTTAGTAAACTGTCTGGAAGGCTACTTTAAAAGATTATAACTTTAATGCCCAAGCAGGGATTACGTAACGTAGATAAAAACAGCACTGCTAATGTAACAAAAATAGGTCTTTTTTCACTTTGAATGAGTCCCCAGTAAACATTATGATTTAGTTGGCCTTTCAAAAGGGCTTTGACAATGTGACTCCTGAAGACCATAAAGAAAACACCGAAATCATGACTCCAAGTTGCAGTCACGATTAAATACGAGCTAAGCAGCCAAAAGCAAACTGCAGGAATGACAAGAGAAAGGTTAACAGCTGTGCATGCAGAGGCCATGCTGGTATCAACTTGTCACTTCAGTTTGTGGTCTGCAAAGACCAGCTGTAAAATAAGATTGCAAAAGTGACAAGCGAGGGAAGGTACTGGAAGGGTTTAACAACGTTCAATGAATATGAAACACGCCAAATATTTATTTTTCTTTTTAGTAACTGCTAAGGAGATTGTACTGCAGCGTTCTCAAAGGGAACCATCACAAGCCCATGAAAGCAAAGTCAAATTTGCCAAGCAGGAGCAGAGATGCCTGTACTGAAAATATTATCCTTCTAATACCCACCTGCCAGGGAAACACCTCCCTGGAATGCCCTCTGCAGTGCTTGTTGCCTCGTTAAACTGGAGAAGTAACAGGAGTGTGAGGGCAGGTGACCGAAATGGTGAGACACAAGAGGCTGCTGCCTGGGAGGACAAAGTGATCAAAGCCTTCCTGCTGACAGGGAACACAACAGAGAGCCACAGCTTGCAAGCCAGGAGCTGTGCCCTGACTCTCTCGCCTGTTGCAGTCCTGAATGGGAAAGGAGTCCATTAAACACGTGCTCCATTTACACCACAGCAACGTATTCTTTTACAACACGCAGGCTGAGCGTGGCAAAACTGGTGCCACAGTCCATCGGGCCTCAGTGGGAATGTGAAAGAACACGGTTCTACCCACAGCCTGCACGAGTGCAGTGCTCCATCACGTCCTCTGCACAAAGCCATTAGGGCCAGGGGACCTCCCTGGCCCACCTGCTGACAAGGACAGGGTGTTCCAGAAGGATCCAATGGTGGTTGCCTTCGCTCTCCACTCTCTTACCAATCAACCCTTTGTAAAAAAGCCAGGGTAGGCTTGGTGTTAATCACGCTGTGGATCTGATCCAATGCAGTAATTTCCACTTAGGTTTTCTATGGCCAAATGAAACGACAAAAAAAGAGGCAAGTTCACTGTAACTAAAGCAGATCCAACCATCCTCTAAGTCAGCTCTGGTGCCTGGTACAACGCTGCCAGTGCATCGCTCCCACTCCACAAAAATACTTGGAAACACACGTTTCCTTGCCACCTGCTCTTCCCCCCATCCTCCCAAATCATTAGCAAGAAGCTAAATTATAAAACATTGTTGTACTATATAAACACATTTCCTTTTTTATCTATCTTTTTCTCCATCCATGCATCATTATTTGCAAAACCCACTGAATAATTGTGAGAGATTCCAAGATGTGTCAGATCCCGGGACACTGCCATCCACATGGTGCTTTGCTACACTCAGCCTTTGGTCTCGTGGCTCACAATTCACCTGAGCTGTGAGAACCCCTCACCACCACCCACACACTGCTGCTCCCCAAAGGAAGACCAGGGTACACAGTTAAGGGATGATGAGCTCCCATGTAAGACAGGAGATGTGGGAGCAGATTCTGTAGCCACATCGGTGAGTGGGTTTACTACTGGAGAAGTCTCTTCCCTGGTGGTGTATCAGTAGAACTCACGTGTTTTCAAAATAAATTTGCAGCAGCAGGGGGGGGGGGAAAAATGAGTGTCACCACCATGTACCACAGAGCAACAGTTTTAACATCAATCCCACAGAACTGAGACTGTGGATCAGCATTGTTAACTGACTGCCCCTGTAAACCAGTGTGGACAGGGTCTTAAACCAAACAAATAGGTAGCTTTACTAAAAACACTGGCAACATCTCATCCCACAGGAGCTGTGACCTGAAAGTATCCCCTAAGCCTCATTCCAAGATTTATGCCCCTTTCATTGTGGCTGTAATATAAAGAAGTGTGGACAGAAGTACCCGTGTGCCAGCTCAGGCACTGGTGGTGTAGAAATGGAGGCTCAGAAGTAGGTACAGACCCACTCCAGAGTGCACAGCACCAGCCCCTCGCTGGCTATTCAGGGCAAACAAAAAGTCAAACCACTTTTCTTGTTACTCTCTAGAGCTGAAATTAGTTTTTGTTGTTCCTGTCGTGACTGATTAGTGAGCAGAGTTGAGAAGTCTGGAGCAAAACAAGGTGCAAATAAAGCTACCCAGCTCGAGTGAGGAGCACTGAGCAGCCTTCAGAAACAGGCACAACTAACAGGCTCACGTGCTCACTCGTTTTCTGATTAAGGAAAAATCAGGAGCTTCCTTTTACCTAAAAGAAGGCTTTGCTTTGTCTGGATAAAGGGCCCATCTCCACAGCCAATGCCCCCTGCAAGGCCAGCCACACTCTCCTCTTCCTCATTTTTTTTCCACTAACCATCAAATTTCCAAGTCTAGCCCTGAAAAAAATCCCAACAAATCCCCCATTTTAACAGATACCATGCTGCTGATTTATTAGGCAGATAGAAACAAACAGATTTGCACACATATATTTTTATTTCCTGTTTCATTTCAAATATTTGGTAGGCCTGATTTGGCTCTCTATTCAAACCAAAGTAAAAAACCACTGAAAAGCTGTTTTATGCTCAGAGCAGAGCCAAGCCCTCCAGATATTTCTTTCGAGAGTTTTACATAACACGTTGTCCATTGGTACTGAAAAAATACACTTATCAGGGGCTTTTCAGGGCATCTTCAGACAAGCCTATGGATTTTGGAGCAGCAATAGATGCCAAGAGAAGACAAGCTGAAGGAGACACCCCAGAAATTGTCTCGACCCTGAGGTTGTACGGATCTGAGTCTTTGGCAGATCTAACTCTGACTTTATTTAAAAAAAAAAGAAAAAGGCAGGACTTTCCTGCCCTATGTCACTCTCAAACCCTCAGATTATTGAAAGATTCAGATCACAGTATCTGCAGCCCAGTTAAAAATGATACTGTGCAGCAAATATCACACAATATGTCCTTAAGTCTTCTTCTTATTTCATACAATTTATTTGGTCAGTAATTTGGCAGTACATAGAACTACCTAGAAATTGATTGTTGCTATAAACTGCTTTGCATATTGTATCATCTGCTGGCTTTAATCCATTAGTTAAAAGGCACTGTAATTACACTACATCTCATATTCTATTTAACCAGAGAATATTCAATATGAATACAAAGTGATCAAACCAACTTCCTCCTGTATCTCAAAAGCTACTCATTTGTTTCCAACCAACCAGCTCCAGCATTCAAAAAACACAAAAATAAAATCTTTATGGATCAGTAACTTAAGCTCAATATTTTTTTGCAAATAACTGCACAAAGATATTATTGTTCAGCTATCATTTGGACTATAAAATTAATATTAAAATAAGCTGCTTTATTTAAATTTAGAACTAAATATGCAACGTGAATCAATGGCTTCACGCTACTATCCCTGCTGGAAGAACAAACTAATATTAAAATAAGAACACTGAGGTTATGCTGAGACACGTTTGGGATGACAACATATACATCAGGCAGTAGATTAAACAAGGCCAAATCCCAAGTCCTTTTGTGAGCCCAGCACCTTCTCCAGAATTATTCCCGTACAGCTCCATACCCCCACAGAAACACTGCCTCGAGCCAACGATGCCTCCACTGCTGGAGCTGTTGGCACTCCCGGGCAGTCCTGCATCCCACGAGCCTGCAGGCGCAGGCCGGCCCAGTGCTGCGTGTGCAGCCCCAGTGCAGCCCCAGTGCTGCGTGTGCAGCCCCAGTGCAGCCCCAGTGCAGCCCAGTGCAGCCCCAGTGCAGCCCCAGTGCTGCGTGTGCAGCCCAGTGCAGCCCCAGTGCAGCGCCAGTGCTGCGTGTGCAGCCCCAGTGCAGCGCCAGTGCTGCGTGTGCAGCCCCAGTGCAGCCCCAGTGCAGCCCCAGTGCAGCCCTAGTGCAGCCCCAGTGCAGCCCCATCCACGGGCAGAGCACACGGTCTCCCTGCTCCCTGCAGCAGTGGCTGCTCTGAGCCGCCCCCCAGCCGCTCAGCACACCCTGCCCGGCCCTGCCCCTGCCCGGCCCTGCCCGGCCCTGCCAGCCCCACACTCACTGCACACCGCCTGCCCTCCTCCTCACACAGATGCTCTGCGGCCAAGGCTCTGACCAGGGATCCACGGGTTAATGGAAGGGAATAAAACCAAACCGAGACAACACCACCCACCATCAAAATGCCCAGCCATGCTGCAGACCTTGCAAGAAAAGGAAAACGGTCAGCAGACAAGAGCCTAACAAAAAGCAAACAGAGAATTTAGTGCTGCTATTGCCTGGATACCAGCTCGGGATTTAGGCAGCCTTGCATTACAAGGACTATTCCCCTGAAAACCCAGCCCACAGTTCCTGCACTGTTTTCTACCAATACCACGTCCAAACTGTGACTAAACACCTCATTATGCTTCCCTGGCACTGTCTGAAAGCACACATATTGTACAATTTTCTGGGGCACCTAAAAGTGAAAGGAAAAAAGGGGCTGGTTTTTACCAAGCCATAATGAAACGATGAACAGCAAGTTCCCTGCAAAAGCTGCACCATCAGTAAATCTTTTCTCCCCCTTTTCTTTCTGTGGAGGCAACAGGTGACAAAATATAGCCCCAACCTTCATCTTTAAAACCAAGAAAATGTATATGGTCTGTAAGACATCTACACTAATACAGCCCTTTTAGTAAATTCGAATTGAATGAAGAGGTTTAACTGGGCCTTTATATTGGCTTCAGAGCATAAATGCTTTCCTTAATATTCCTTTGTAGAGTTTTCATTTAAAGAAAATAGAGCCCTCACAAGCACACACACAAATAATAACCAGGGACTTGAGGTAACAATCTGGTCTTAACAGATCTTAGAAGAGAAAACCCAAAAAACTGCATTTTCAAAGGAACTGTATGCCTCAGATATTTCACTATAATGTTTTTCCAATAACTTGCTAATTGATCTTAAATGCATGGATGAATTATGAGGCAATAACCTTCAATTTTCTTAGCTCTTACTCCAGACAAACATTATGTTCTGATTTATGAGTATCTGAGATATTTAATTTGCTGTTCATGGCACTTACACAGTTTATGCCGTTTATAAGAAGTAAGGATTCCACATTAAAGACTGCTTCTAGTTTCTCCTTTAGGCTTCACCACTTCAAAAGCGTTTCCCCCATCTATTATTATTCAGAAATAGCCCCCGTGTCTGCACTGGACATGCTGCTGGAGCTCAGGAGGCCGCGGCAGCGACAGATTCCCCCGCCAGTCCCCGTGCTGCTCATTAAATAATTTGACTCGCATATGTTCACGTGCAGCTGCTCAAGAAATGACTCTGCTGCATTCGGCTGCAGCCAGAGCCCCCTCCCAGCCAGCCTCGGAAGAGAAACCCGCCGGGCCGAGGAGGCTCCATCGCTGGAACACCGCCCGAGCCGCTGGCTGCTCCCTCGGCAGTGCCAACGCTGTGCCGCGGCACCGCACCGGCGTCTCCGAGCAAACCCCCCAGAACAGGCTAAGAACGGTCCGCTTCGGTGAACGCCCAGCCCGCAATCCTCGATTAACAGAATCTTTCTCTAAAAACAGCGTTTCCTGAAATATTTACGCGCTTAAAAAACAGCTTTCTGTTTTGGAAAGCTTTGCACTTTCTTCCCCTAGCAAAACAACATTCAGCTTTGCAGCACCAGCGAAGAGCTCCGGGTACAGCAGATGGTTAAAATTCTGCATCATTTTTAAGAGCCTAAGAGAAAGCACTGCCTTTTTTCGGGGGAGGGCGGGGGTGGAGGAGAGGAGAGAAATAAAGCTGAGAACAGCAATTTGCAGCCCTTTTTTTTTTTCCTTGACAGCAGCAAGCCCCGCCTCAGTCTGGCCCTTCCTCCAACCTCTGCTAACCTGAAAACCAGCGCCAGCCTGGCAGCGGGCCACGGATTCAAAAGTAAACATTATCCTCCTGCCATTTTTTTAGCGCTGTTGTTCATATTCCTGATCCCTTCTTTTTATGACCCCCCTTCGCCACAGCTGAAACCCGCGGCTTTGCCCCGCTCGTTCCGCTCCGCAGCCTCAGCCACCCTGAGGTGCGGATGCTCCTGCGCTCCGCGGCCAACCTGCAGAAGGCTCCGCGGGCTGTGCCCGGCCCGGGGCTGCGGGCTGTGCCCGGCCCAAGGCTGCGGGCTGTGCCCCGGGGCAGAGCCGAGCCGGGCGCACCTTTCCCCGTCGCTGGCCCGTGCGATGGATGGGGGGGGCCGTCCTTCCCCCACCGCCGCGCACAACGCACTCGCCTCTCCCAGCGCTGCAGCTGCCGCAGCAAATGCGGCTTTTGCCTCCACGGCTTTCCCCTTTGCTTGTTTAATTGTACCGGGAGTGCTTACAAACCAAGCCCATCCAGAGGCGGCCGCAGCCCTGCACCTGACTCTTTGTTGTCCCTATCCCAGCCCCATTCCCGGTGCCTTCCGCTCCGCGCTGCCTCCTCCCACCTCGGACTGCTCCTCGTTTGGAACGACGCTGTAAAACCCCGACTCATGGAAGCGGCTGCCCGGAGGTGGCTTTTACCGAGCCGTGCTCTGCACTGAGCGCGTAGCGGGCATGGCGCCAGGGGAGGGGGAGTGAAACAAAATAAATGAAAAAACAAAAGAAAAAAAAAAAGGGGGGGTGTGCGTAAGTAAAAATAAATAACCCCCCCCCCGAGGAGAGCGGGCTGGCGCGGGCGCAGCAGGCGGCGGGGCCGGGCGAGCACGGCCATGTTGTGCGCGGGGCANCGCGCTGCGCTCGGCATCTATCGATGGCTGGGGGCGTGTGCGCGGCCGGGGGCAGCCTTTGTGCGCCGCGGGACAGCCCCGGGCTCATCAATAATTGCTCGCCATCTCCATATTGAAATTGCGGGGCAGCGCGTGATTAATTAAGGAGGAGGAAAAGCAAGGGGCGAGCGCGGGAGGCCCGGCCGCGTTAACCCCTTCCCGCCCGCCACCCGGGAAAGGGAATTCGCCGGGAATATTAATTAATGTTGCTATTTGTACGCCGTTGGGCGACCGCGTGAGCCTCTGGAAAAGGCTCTGAGAAGCCACGGGCTACTGAACAGAATTTGCTCCAATCCGCTCATCATTTAGGGAAAAAGCCCAAACCTAAGCGAGACTGTAAATTACGGTATTTTCACGCAGCGAGGTTAACAGAGTATTTCCGAAGTACTACATAAAGAAACGCTGCCATTCACGTCCCGTGGAGCGCGCACTCGAGACGCGGCGGCCCCTGCGCGGCTCCGCCTGTCCCGGCCCGGCCCCGCTCCGCTCCCGGCCCGGCGCCTCGGGCACCCGCAAACCCCTCCCGGCCGCTCGCTGCCCCAACTCGCCCTCTTAACCCTTTTCCTTTTGCGATCCTACTCTTGTACAGCTATTCCAGGATTTGATCCCCGCCCCTTTGGCCATTTATTCCCATTTAATCTTCAATTCCCCCTTGGTTATTATTTAGCATCATTTGGAGTTTTTTCAGGCCCTTTATCTGGCCGGGGGGTGTGCGGAATAGATGGACTGCGCACTGAACTAAAGCTTTTGTTAAGCCAAGCACACACATGCATTTGACTGACTAACCCCCCGTTCTGCAGGGTGGGAGCCGCGGCTGTGCCGTGCCGGGCCGGGCCGTGCCGGGAGCTGCAGCGCGCACTTTGCCCGGGCCCAGCAGCCTGCTACCAGCGTGCTCAGCCTGAGCACCTCTACCCCGCTGGCTCTCTCCAGCACGTGTATCCGTGTTGTTCTGCGCGAGAACAGAAAAAGCAGGTTGCAGACTGACCCGAATCCGTTTATAAGGCCCCACGCCCAGTCCCCCGATGCCACTCAGCAGCTGCAGTACGAGCAATTTTCCCCATCTACATATTGACAGACACAAGTCAGGCACAACCCCGTTTCCTCGGAAGCACCTGGGGACTGCTCCAAGGGACAACTGAAACACCACTGGGCTGATCAGGGATGACAAAGTTTGATGGTTTTGGTCCTGCTGCCGATATTCTGTTAAAGTTTTTACTAGGGGAAGCCTGTTTATCCTTGTAATAGGTGAAACCACAACGGGCAACTCACTGAAGTCATGCTGACTTCCACTACCAGGAACCTTTTCATCCCAGCACAGATCAGAATAAAGTATATCCTACCATGCAATAGGAAGAGCAACTTGTTACACCCAAAGGTTTGGCACTTGAGTTGGCATCTAACAAAGCACCGACTGAGCAAAGCCTAGCCCACAAAGACTTTGTGAGGGCAGGCCCAAGCTCTTTAGATACACATTTAGGTCTAAGAAGCTACAGAATTCTTAGGGGAATATAATCTACCTATAAAAATGTTAATAAATACTCATGTTAAAGTTAATAAAAAACTTGCTGATCTTTCTTATGTTTGCTCAGTGTTGTCACAAGAGCAAGTAATTTGTAAAATTGAAAACTGCATATACCAAAATGTTTTCCATCAGCAGTGTCCTTATACTTTTACTGCTTTTCTCTTGTTTAAAGCAGCGTGGCATTGTCAGGCCTAATACACCAAACAGCCAAACTCAAGGATGAAACACAGCAGTAAGACTGACTTCTCATTTCTAAAAGGATTTTTAGGGCATGCAAAGATACACTTTTAAAATAAGTGAAGGCATACTGAGGGTGTGAAAACTGGCAACATTGGCAACAATTTCAGTATATTCTTTTCTCGTTCCTTACCTACACATTCAATTACAAACTTCCCACTATTACGGAGCTCGAAGAATTGGCGAGTGATCCCAAACTCCACGTGCTGGCTTAAAATGCTCTGTGTGTGGCTCGCAGCGCAAAGGACTATGAGGAAGCTACGTGGTTGTATCTTACTAAATTCTAATGCAGCCAGCACTCCCTTAAAAATCCCCCCTGCCTTGCGAAGCAATAGGTGGGGCCAGCACGACTGCCAGCTGGTACGACTGCCAGGTCCCTCCTGTGGTAAGGCTGCATTTTCAGTTGCTTAAAACCTTTGCCAAACTTAAACCGTTTGGCTGAAAATGTGCCTCCCCAGGTGTGTGCCTTGGGGAGAGCGTTTGAGAACCTCCACCCTGGCGAAGGCGTGACTCTTTGGCCACGCTGCCAAATCACAGAAGCCTCTTCTCTGAGAAGCTCCAGCTTCCCCCCCCACGTTTGGAGCAGAGGTTAGGAGGAGTGGCTGGGTCAGGAAGTGGAGTTTGCCACTTCATTCTGGCCAGGCTGTGAAGGTGTGAGAGCCTCAGCTCCTGTACACTGGCCAGGGACTCATCGAGGTCTAACAGGAGACAATCCCAAAGGCCTGCCCTTCCCAAACCAGGCAGCTGTCCTGGCTGCTGAGGTGGAGACAAAGCTGGACACCAGAGCTCTGCCACTCCAACCCACCTGCCTGGGCAGCACAGACCAGCATCCTCAGCTCGGTGTCTGTCCTGCTGGCACACTCTGAGAGCCCAGCGTTTGACTCCAGTATGGGAGAGCTCAAGCTATCAAAGCACAACAGAAGAAAACTAAGGGAGAAGGACATCGGAAAAGAGACGGACACTGGCAGAGCAGGGGAAGCAGGTTGGGTGCAGAAGGTGGGAATAGACTCTGAGCAGGGAAAATGAAACTATTTGCAAAAAAACCCCTGGACTTTTTGGTTGGGGAAGCAAATGGGAGCAGGATGAAAAGAGACAGTTCTGGGAAGCCAGGACATTGTGAAGGGAAAAGAGTGAATTCACCAACAAGTCTGCATTGTTTCTCTATGGAGATGCCTGAAATAGAGAATTACCTTCTTATTGCCATCAGCTGGCTCAAGCAGCACTGTGGGATAGATCAGAATATTGCACTCGTCCTGATGACTCATTTGGATCCTACTAGACTGCTACAGGATAAAACCTGTGTTTATGCAATTTGCTTTTAACCCCCCAACTTACAAAACCCAACTTGCACAAACACGTGCATTCACACACAGACACAGGCATGCTCGTGTCAGAACTGCACTAAAACAAGGATTCGTCTTGGTCAAACGGGACTAAAGAGTAGAGAATCAAGCAGAGAAAAACAGCAATAAAATCTGCTTTGCAGCAAGCAGCATTTCTTGCATACAGCCCTTACTCATGAGCCTGTATTCCACCTTTTCTGCTGGGGCCCAGTTTCAGGAGCTGGATGGAACAAAACAATGCAAATACCGGCAGCTACCGTATTTTGTATTCTCCTCACTAACAAGGTGCAGGTCCATGTCTTATTTACTGGATGCTTCCCAAAGTGCCCACCAGAGCCTGAACTAGGTTTTCCTGTGGCACTATTTACCACTGTGGTCCTTGGGTGCTTCTCAGAGAGGCTCTAATTCCTCCTCACAGAAATCCCGTGAGCTGAAGGAGAGGGACTGCCCACATTTGAAAGGCAGGATTTTGGCCCAAGCCTCCCCTCTCTGTACAGCACTGCAGATATTGGCACTGTGTGCCAATTCCCTGGATTTCACTGGCAGTGGCAAACCCTCAACCAAGGAGAATATGAGGAACCACATTTAATTGACTTATCACTTGAGTGTGTTAAAACCCAAAAGTAAAGTACCTGCCCTAATGGATTTCTGCCAAATACACACCCCTCATTCTTTATAAGGAACAATTTTAAAGCAAGTACTACCAGGCATTGGGAGGCTTAGGAAACATTTCCCATTATCCCATGTTAATAACACTTGTTTTATCAGTGCCATAGTGGCAGAGCAAAATATAAAATCAGCTTTTAAAACTATTTTCTGTCCTTTAATATCTTCATTTTCAGTAAATATTAAGATCAGGTGATGTTTGACTCATACATTTTGCACAGCTGGCAATTCCAGTAATTCCCGGGGGGGGTGTAATGGGCTGCTGAGCATTCCCAGTTTGTATCCCAGAGGATACAGAATGCACAGGCTGTGACTCACAACTGCTACAACTCATGACAGCTCAGGGTCCACATGGGCTGACTCAGGTGTTCTGGACTGAGGGCAAGTCTGACCAAGTGCCCATCAAAACCTTGGGCTCAAAAGGAAGGGGGAGAGGCCTCAGGAAATGCACGTTCCTTTGACAGTGCCTGAGGCAGGAGGAGCCAAAGCCAGGGCAGTTGAGTTTGTGGTTATTTTGGATGACTATCATTACAGCAACACTCTGTTCAGTTTGTTCAGCACCTTCTGAATTTTCATCCTTGAGTCTTTCAGTGTTTTGAAGAGAGCCTAGAGCTGACAATCATTACTCAAAGAGACCTGTATTACTTGAGTGCCAATGCTGATGTCCACAGGCACTTCTGGAAGACAACCTGCGTGGGAGAAATCCAGGAATCACAGGGCACACACTCTGGGAAGGTGAATGTGGAAGTATTCAGAAAGAAAAAAGCTTTTCCTGGTGAAAGAGTTTTCAAGAACTCACTACAAAGAGATGGAACCATAAATTCCTTTTCCACGGCACAGGAGAGCCTGAGCACCAAAGGGCAGCTGAGCTCTTGGCAGTGATGCCAACAGCAGTGACCTTGAACTAAGTGTGGTCAGATGACAACTCCCAACAGGAGACACACGTGCTTTAATGAAGAGCAAACAGCTGCCTGAAAACACCCTGGACACAAAGTACTCTCAGACTCTGAAAATGCTGATAACATCCGTTCCCAAACAGGGACCAGCATCTTGTCAACAGAATCGTGATGGCCTTCTGGGGTGCAACATTCTTAGTGCAGTGCTACAGCCTGAAACCTGCCTTGCTCAGGGCAAGCTTGACCAAGGCTGAAGAAACGATTCCAGGACAGAAACAGTTTAAGTAGTCCAAACAGAATTTGTAAAGGACTTAAGTATATTTTTGAAATTATTCTTCTGATCTGGAGAAAGGAAAAATTAAGTTCTTCCCCCAAAAATATTTTTTTGATTCTTGCCTCAGCTCAGGACTTTTCCTTCACAAGAAATGCACTTATAAAAAAAACTGCTGACATCACATTCTGGAATTCCAGCTGATGTACGTGGACAAGATCTCCTAAACCAACTGGAACCATTGGCTAATGTGTGAGCACTTGCAATGAAAGAAACCCCAAACAACCTGGATGTGAAAGGTTACTTCTGATAAAACTTGTAATTATTAAAAATCTGCTTCATTGGAAAAGGTACAACTCACCTCCCTGCACTTCCATAATTAGGGAAAAACAAATCTGGCAAGTGATCAAATGAAGAAGTAGGAAAACTAAGAATTAAAGGTGCTATGCTCACCGTGCACATCATTAATTCTGAAGGGTGAAAAGGGAAATGCAAAAAAAAGCATCAGAAATGAGAAAGTCCTGGAGCTTCCTTCTTAATGTCATTCCCAACACTTCACTGCAGTTAATCCTCTGTATAAAAGGCATATCCACGCACACATTGCAGAATAAGACACACGCTCTTGGGAAGCAAGGCTTATGCCTTGCCTTGTAGAAAAATAGGGCAAGAAGTTGCAAAAACTCCAAAACATTTCTCTGTTCAATGCATTATAGAAGTCAAAATCAACCACCCTCAAATTTAAACCAACCAAGCCAGGTGGTTTGTCCTAACCTTAGTTTCTTTCTTGCCACAACATCCCCTGTTATTGGAACAGGATGGGGTGACAAGCACTGTTTGTCCACTGTTCCTTTCCAACAACTCCGGAGGCTGGTGCTCACAGACTCCTTCCACAGGTTTTTTTAGTCTCAATAGATTACATTTTGAATCATTTTAAAATAAAGAGTGAAAACCGAGGTGGAGTAGTGAAATGAGTGTTGATTCCGTCACATGTTTAAGTGGATCCTGATATTTGAAGAAGTGGCCAAGCACACTCTGCCTGCTTGTCTGGATACAGATGCATCTGTCAGGAATTGGTGCACAAGCTTGTGTGGGACTCCCAGGATTGTGTGTGTTGGAAAATAAATCTGTATCGGTCTGCTCCCAATCTAAACGCATTTGTGACTGAAGCTCTCGCTTGCAGAGAGAAATGTAGCTCATCAAAATATGTTTCCAGGAACGGTAACTTCCTGAGTTCCTATACAAAGCCTAACAGGTGATGAAATAATAGACATCAAAGATTAACTCTACCACAACGCACTCCTACCACAGATCTTACTTTACTGAATCATTCATGCCTCATTGGCTTTTCTAGATCTCCTTTTACATTCCTGCCTCACTATTTTAAGATGTATTACCTTTAATTCAAAAACTGCCATTCTACCTAAACCTGCTAAGAATCTTCTATGATTAGATCTCATTGAATGAAGACTGTTGAGCATTATGGCTCTTCCATGGCTCAGTCTGAGGCAAGACACCAAGCACAGCACGGCATCACCCAAAATGCCTCCCCCACCTTTGCACTTGGCACTATCCACATGCCAAGCTCTAACAAAGGAGGAACAGGTTGGGGTTTCTAACTGAGCAGAAATAGTGGCAGACACGCTGACCTGTGTCCAGCTCGCACTTCCCAGTCTCCACACTCAGGTGCTACCTGCACCATGTGCACAACACAGGACGTGTTGCTTCTGTGGAGATGCTGCCAGGGACCCAGATCCCAGGGCGGATCAAAGCAGGACACAACTCCTGGAACCTGACTACTTTGCAGGGAATTCTCTGATTTGGGGCCGCCACAGAGGGTCCTAAATCTGCCTGCACATGCAATTAGCCGAAAATGAACAGAAAATTGCCATTATTTTGAAATAATTGCTGTGGTCTTTCCTAAAGGAACACTGGAGCTTTTATATCCCACACTTTTTGTTCACTTCAGATACACTCCCACTCCCCATTAAAAACTCCTACAAGTTATTTCCTTGGTCATTTAAGGAGCCTGGAGCATTCAGAACAGTTTGAAGGTATCCAAATGTCTGCACGGTGAAGTGACAGCAGTGGACACAGACCTTGACTCTGGGCCTGACCATATTCAGCACTGAGCAAAGACAAGGACTTTGACTCTAAAGCCTTTAGGGCAATGGCTCAGGCTGCCCAGAGTTCAGAGGAGATGCCTTGCTGGGCTCATTTAAGCACCAGTAACTCAACCAGCATAAGGCCATTTCACACTGTCAGCAGAGTCCAGCCCACTCGTACGAAGATGACCCTTATAAATCCAGAAAGGTTTCGCCCCAACTCCAATGTATTATTACATGCAAAGACAGTAGGCAGCAGCTCTTCAGAAGTGCTGAGAAGATGCATGAGTCCTTTTTCTGTTTTAAACCCCTTTGAACAGGACATAAGCTACAGTGACAACAGACTCTGTAACCCTGTTAGTCGGACAGTGTTTGCAGCCCTGAGATGCTCGAGTGAAGTGTGGGAGCCCCTGTCCCCAGCCCTTGCCGTAGGGGCAGGTGGAGAACTGCCCTGCAGGAGCAGAATCACACAGTGCCCACAGCCTTCCCCTGCCAACACCACAACTCCAGCTGCCCCTCACTCACTGTCACTGGGAGTTAGACCTGTGAAACCATCTTCCACATACTGAAACCCATGGCACTTCTGATTACAGGACACCGCTGGCATCACCAGACTCACCAGCCTCCTGGAGTTATGCAATGCTGACAGAGGAGCTGATACAAACTAGGTTGGCCTCAGCATTCGAAACCCACTTCCTTTGGTTATCAAAGGTTTTGCTGTGCAGAGATCAGAGTGCTAGTCTAGGTAGCGTTAAACTCCCTAAAAACATTTCACAGGTTTCTCCTGCAATGGAATGCTACAAGTTTCCAAAGTCTGGTGTGTCTCAAGGCTTTTATAGGCCTCAAGTTGTTACTCACACTCAAGTGACATTTTGTTGCTATTTCACTGTATTACCAGATCCTAAAACTGTGCTGCTGATCTAGGACTTGATACTGCAGCTACTACAATTCTTTATTTAGGTAAAAACCACATTTGAAACAGGTAACTATTTTTCTGTTACATTCCTGTTTTTCTGAGGAAACAGACAATTTTGCATGCTAGAGATAGTCAGGAAAGGGCTGGATTAATGCTAAAAAACATGCATGAAAAGCAGTTTCTCTGGCTGGCATCACCATGCTGCTAGACATGGTAGCAACAATAAATCCACGGCATGCACACAGCACCAGGATCTGTACCTGGGAGCTCACACAAAAAAAGCCTGTTCAGCAGAAAAGGGCCAACTACATTTGGATCCATAATTTTGATTCGTTTTTGCTTTGCATAGGTGATTATAAAGTGCCTTTCAGAGCCAACTATTCACCTGCACCTTTTGCACAACTTAAAACTTTCTACCATTGCATGCTCTCAAAGGTAGAATATGGCTGCAGAATGAGTCACCATCATTACAAGTCATTAAAACACAGGACTAATTTTTTAATGGTGATTATTCTTTCAGTGACCCCTCCACATTATAAGAAGTGCCCAGCTAGAGCCTCCCCTCCAGCAGCAGCATCTGACCCCACCAAGGGAAGGGAGCACTGCCCAGCACACATGCCAGAAGGAGCCCAACCAGGCCTGGTTGGAGAACGACACGGCAGCTACCCCAAGCTGCTTGGGCCAAGCACTCACAGACACCAACATGGTGGATGGTAGAATGGCGTTTATTGAGAGGTGTCATGGGTTTATAGAACCTGGGTGCGGGTGTCACTTCCTCTTGCTAATATTACTGGCTTGGGTGCCGCCGGGCAGAACCGGCCGTGTTGCCAGGCAGTGGTGCCGGGCACAGAGGAAGGGCGCGAACTTGCCAACAGTCGACAGTTAACGGCTGTCGGTGGAGGCAAGGGGGTCCCACCTTCCCGTACATCGCGAGATCTTCCGAACGCCTGTCCCTAACTACCGCATCTCCCCCCTTACCTCATGACAAACGAAGGGGTATAAACGGCAAACGGGTTAGCATGAGTAACGATTTAAATGATGTCAGCTAAGTTAACAAGCTTCAACAAGTAAAACATCAGCAGGAGAAGGATCACACATAGGCATCGTGATCTTTTCTTGCGGGGGCTGCCTTGGTGCTGTTTGGGTTGAGCCGGTATAGAGGTTTCGGGTGAGGATACCGTGCTCGTGGGATCGTTGTGCGCCACTGACGTGTATGGGTTACGTCCAAAGAGCCAAGCCCATGAACAACAACTCACAATTTTCATTAGTTTGACTCGGTAGCTTTGGTTTGATTGACTTTAATGGACACCACTTTAATTTACCATCCTTTTTAACTGCTGCATACCCTCATCCTGCTAAAACCATTTCCCATCCTTGCTCCCCCTTCCCGAATTCATTCCTAACAACCACAGGTGGACCTTTTTCCAGGGCTCAAGTAGCCCAATGTTTTTGAGTGGGGCTATTTGTTTCGTCTCCTCTGGGAAACTGATTGAGGGCTAACAGAGCATGCTCTGGGAGTGCATCCTGCACCAGCACTCTCAACAGGATTTGAGAGAAAAAGACAAATCTTTATCTAAAAATCAGAATATATGTGCATGTTTACATTGAAGTTGGGATGCTTTGTTGCTCTGTCTGTTTTCAGAGCTCCCTATAAGAAGCTTCCCTTGAGCTCAGCTGCATCCACAATTATGAAAATATTGAAAATCCCAGAAAGGATAGATGACTGTGCAGACTTGCTTTTGGACTTACCAAATTAGCCTCTGATTACACTGAATGCTTTACAGATAGGTCACTACTCACTTGCATCCAGAAGTTAATGCTAAAAGCAATTATTAGCAAATGAAAGAGCTGTTTGTCACATGAAAAGTGGTTTATGCCCTGGGAATTGTTGGAAAAAATAGGTAACATCCCCCACACCTGTTAGGAGTTAACAGAGCTGCTAAAACCATGTTCTCTGTATAACCAATGGAGTCATAACTGAGAGGCTGTAAGTATGAAGCACATGAGCAAGTTAGAAAATAGCATTTGATTCAGATAGAAGGCTGCAGATAAAAACTTGGGAATAGCATTTCCCTGCTCCTTTGTGCATATCCAAACCTCAGCAGGGCCTGGAGTTGGTGGGATCCAGCCTGTGCCGCCAGTGGATGACACTCACCCAATCACTGCATTAAGTGTTTATTTGTCCATTCTGAAGGTAAGATTGACATTGGATTTCAGAGCATGACTACATCTGCAGACAGCATTGTCATTGCTTCTTTACCAAATACTAAAGCCACAGAGCAGTGTGTCTCTAATTGCAGCAAACAGTCTTAATCAGACTTGTGGTTTTAACACTAACTTTTACGTGTGGCAAAATATTTTGCTTAATGCAAGTCAAAATTGACTGAAATATTTCCCAAAACCATCTTGTGACAGAACAGATCTTTTCACGAGTCAAAAAACCCCCTCCAATCAAACTGTGAACTGCCCTTCCCAGATGAATTTCCAGCTACTGACAAATTGATGCTGTTTGCACCACATAAGTAGTTGTGTAGGCTGAGAAAGGAGGCTCATAAATGACCTTTTTTTTTTGGTGCCTATTAGTATTCTAACTGTGAAGTCTTTTTCAATGACTCATCTGTTAAAAACTATCTTCCCATCCATACTTTCTAAATGTTGCTTTTAGGAGCTGCTTTTTCACAGGAAGGTCTAGTATTTGGAAACACTTCCATGTAAGACACGCTTTTGCCCTTTGCATGTGTCTGACCCAAGATGGCATTGAAAAGAACGTTGGCAACCGGATTTCCAAGGGTCAGATGCAGCCTGGCAAGGGGCAGACAATGACCTGATTATCCTTACGGGCCTGGTTTGGGGGATTGTTTGCAGCCAGTGCAGCTGAAGAGTTAAAGCCATGTGCTGAATTTCAATCCATAAACATGGAGGATGGTGCCAAGTTGGCAGCGACTCTGCATCCCAAAGGAGAGGAGCTCCCTGGCTGCCCCAGGGAGGGGGAGCTGCAGATGCAGCCCCTCGTCCCTGCACCGCCTTCTCCCCAAAACAGCCCCTACTCTGCACAAAGTCTCTTGACAACAGACCAAGGGAGGTCACAGTTTGCATTTCAATGAGCACATTAGAAGAGATCTGGCATGTTTTATTCCTTCATACGAAAAATCTCAGATCTCAAGCTACAGCGACAAAGACAAGTGGTTTTTCTAACAGAGTTTAAATCAGTCTAACTCGAGCAGGGCTTACTGGTTTCAGGGTAATGGGCTACAGTGAGCCAGGCTGGAAATGAGATGTCAGCTCCCTCCTAGCAAATCTGCAACAGTATCCCACACAATGCATTCAGACACACCGTTTAAAATTCAAAATGCAGCTTGGAAGGAATCAAATTACAGTGGATAAATCTATATTTTAAGAACTGCAAAAGGCCAAACCTCTTCTAAAACTGGAGGATGAACAACAAAGCTAAGGAAATGCTTTCTTTGGGGAAGACATTCTTTTTAGTACACGTTTTAAGCTTTGGGCACCCAAGATGTCAAAAGATCAGGTTGTTGGTGACACAGCAAGGTTTTCAGGAGATCTCTTTATCAGTGACCGCTGAAGCTGTATGAATAGCTTCTGATGCCCTGGGTTCTGAAAGATGCCTATTCTTTGTTAGGCTGAGCATAAATGAAGATCTCCACGTAGTCTTTTTGTGGGCAGATAAGCAGGAAACGTTCTGGGATGTAACCCAAACGTACCTAAACAGAAGCAGGAAAAAAAGAAAACCCAACCCAGACCAGGGGGGAGATTAAGCTAATGCAATGTTTTCTGTGAAAGGACAAATGCCCTCCTTTATTCAGCTAGACTCTTTTGCATGGCAGAGCCAGCCCCACGAGCAGTGGTGAGCACTGCCCTCTCCCTGCCTGCAGACACACGGCCATCTGACGGGCGTGGGCAGGAGGGGGGAGCTGGCACCGAGTCACGTCCTCCATCTTCGCCCCAGCTGGTACCAAGCTCCGGAGAAACAAAGCCACTTCAGACTGGGCCATCATATATTCATGACCAAGGAGAAATAGCAAAACCAGCACGTTTGAATTCCTGACAACCATAGAAGAATAGTGCATTGGCATGTTGAATTTTTCCAGCCAGCCTTTGCTGACCTATAAACCTTTGTGACTGGAACAAATGCAAATAGAGCTGACTTGCCTCCCAAACTACTGAAGGGTATTCAAGCCGAGTTGTGTCTAACAGGCTAACAATAACCCACTGTCCCACCCATGCAAAACACACAGTCTGGGAAAAACAGCTTTAGAAAAGCACTTGACGGAGACATAAAGTGCAGACTGCACCAGAAAAAAAAGCCACATCTCTTCATACTTCTTCACCTAAAGTGCCACAGTAAAAAAGTAATATAGAGCAAAATTATCTCACTATTACAAGAAGAATGCAAAATTTTAAAAACAGGCTGGGAATTGGCAGCTAAAAAAAAAAATCGGGGACGAAACCATCTGAAGTCCCATCGGCTCCAGCCACCAAATTTTATGCCCGAAAAGCCAACTGACAGTAAGTAAATAACAAACCCTAAAAAAAGATTGTGTGCTTAACAAATTACATTCTAGCACTGAGCTACGTTACACTTTAGGGAAAGCATATCCAGAGTACAAGGTCTGCTGGACTACCAAACTCCCTGGATTGCAGTTCTCTTGAAGGGATCACTGTTCTTGTGTGTTTACTCAGGGAAGGGGGACACCTGAAGGTACTGACAGCTCCAGTTCCACATGGTCCCAAAACCAGCTACAGGCAAGGCAGATCCCACTCCTACCAATTCATCACAATCTTATTCAGTCAGAGAAAGGAAACAAGGGCACCGCTGCAGGGCAGTTACTCAGTGAAACAATTTCTCTTCATGAGGGCTACAGTGGGGAAGCGTGTGACTGTTCCCCAGTTTCTGCACATCCTCCCTATCCCTACATGCCACTGAGCACAGGCCTGTGATGGAACAGGGCCAAGCAGCCATCCCTCAGTCTGCCTCCATGAAAGGCCAGGGCGAGCAGCCTCACTCCCTGTGCACAAAGGGGGAACAAGAGCACAGTGCTGCAGAGGGAACGTGCTGTTACCTCAGTGCTCCTGATTCAGGCAGAGCCATCGGGGATGGGGACTGGCCCTGCACTTGTTCAACTCACCAGCTGAGCCAGAGCACTTCCATCTCCACACTATCAGATAAATTCAGGTGCCTGATTCACCCCACCTAAACTCAGGTATGCAGCCATCTCTCTCCCTGAAGCTGTGGGTGTAAGCAGTGAAGAAAAAGGGGCAGCTCCTGCTGAGCTCTCGGGTCACAGGCTGATTGTGATGGAAGCCTGGGCTGGGCAAACTCCTCGTCTGGTGCCATGAGTTAGTCCCCACAGCTCATCTTCCCAGGCCAGAGCAGCAGTCCCAGGAGCAGCTGCCATTAGTCTTCCTGCACTCACCCAACTACTTGCCTGTACAAAATTGTGTGCAAGAGCTTGGATTCTGGGCATGGCAGATACATTTTTAAAACTTTTTCAACATCTGGCTTTTAAGACCAGAGCGTTAAGGAAATCTTAGACGATCTTCCATTAAAGGCCATATAATATACAATCATTTCACAAACATTCCCCCATTTAAAAAAAAGCAGAGGCAACTGGCACCCAGAAGAGCTTACAAGGTAACAAAAAAGAGAAGCCTCTGTTTCTCACTCCTGGGAGAAGAAGGCAAGGCACAACCCCTGCACTGAATTTGGACAGAAGGCATCTTCCATCTCTACAGCTCTTACAAGAGGATCCTTGAGAACCTCAAAAGAGCAGACACCAAGGCTTTCTATCCTTAGTCTTCTGTAACAAAGCAACAATGCCTCCCCAAATTAAATTCCACGGTGCTGAAACTGCAACCGGTGAATAAACAAAAGCAGCAATTTCATTAAAACATTCCTCTCTTCGCTGTGCTCCTGCATGCATTTTGTATCCTCTGATTTGATTTGGTTTCAAAGTACCTTTTCAGTGGCATTAGTACTGATTCAAACTTGTCTGATTTGCAGCATTTATAGGCATTACAGGGCTAAACCCTGTAGAAAGGCAAATGGGAGAATAGGAAAGACACTCTCTTCCTCGGGCTTTTCTCAATGTTTATTAAAGGTGTTAGTGTGGCAGAGGGTCAGCAATATTCTATGTGATGAAATCAAGCCAAATTACCATCGTTCTAGCTTAGACACAGCCAGGAGATAGTTCTGCAGAAATGTGAGTGTGTTCCAAAAGTCTCTTTTACATTCGATGTAATGCAGCAAATTTATTCTGTGGATTACAAGTTTACCTTTGAAGCGCATGTTAAAATGCACAGACACATTTTATGGATTTGTTTCAAGCTAATTTTTTTTAATTTGTTTTTCCTGCTGCAGTTCAAGAACTTGAGGGGTCCGGCGGGTTTTACAAGCGTCTCTCTGCTCTAAAGCTTCCAGCTCGTCATTCTACCCTTGGAGACCCGCAAGCAGGCCAAGCACAGCGGGAAGGTGAGCTCCCAGCTCTGCCTCCAGCTGTGCCACTGCCCAGGCACAGGGCTGCAGGGGGGCACAGCTGCACACAGGCTCTCAGTGCCCAGCCCAGCCCAGCCCACCTGCCCAGCCTTCCCCGGCTCGCGGCTCACACCACCTCCTCCAGCTTGGCACGTACATGACATTGGTGACAAACTGCAGGGTACAACACATGCTCCAAAGGTCTGCTCCGTTCAACAGCTGCCTACAAGCAAAGCTGCCAAGTAATAAAGTAGCTGTGAACACCACAGTGCTCTTCATTCGGTGTTTCATGTCCTTGCTCTTTCTACGAAGCACTGAGGATTCTTACCCATGCCAAAGACATGACCCAGCCATTCAGGCTTCCCTGAGTGTGCCAGGACAGACCCGTGTGCCCACAGTGGGTGCCACCAACACCCAGCCAGAGCAGTTCAACGTCTGTGAGCCCTCACACCCCTCCCCTCTTACACAGGCCTGACAGGGGAAAGGGTTTCATGGCATTTTGGAAAACAGCAGAGTTTTTCAGGGATCCCTTTTGCACTTCTGCAAAAACCATACCTGAGTAGGTGTTTCAGTCAATTTAACTTTGAATTCAGACTAAATAGCTTTCTCAGTCCAAGGAGTTCCTCAAGTACGTTTCTTCACATCAAAATGGGGAAATCCCCAACAGCAGACATTAGATATCCTACAGAAATACCCCACACTGCGACAGGGAGAGTCATTCCTGTCCTCAACACGGTATTTTGTTCCAAGATAAAAAATTCAAATTATAAATCGCTCAAGATTTGAAGTTTGCATCTAAGTCCATGAAGAGAGGCTTGTTGAGACAAGGTGTAAAGAACAAATAAAATGAACAAGGATTGTAGAGAGGATTTCATCCAAACTCAGCCCCAGAAATCCACTCAGAATTTGGAGAGAATGCTTTTGATTGGGTTGTTATCATGAAGATGGTTTGCTTTCATACCTCAATCCAAAAATTGTGGGTTATTTGTACAAGTCCATCCTGGAGAGTGGCCCCCTCCCATATAAAGCTGTACAGGTTTGCCAAATTCTTGCATAAAAGGGACAATCCCTCTTGAGCCTGCATTTCTCAGCACACTGTAACCATGCACCTGCCAGAAGTGTAAGTGACCAGCTCATTTTAAAAGGACACAGTGAAAAGAGGTATTTCTTTCAAGGAGGAGTACCATGGAAGACTATTGCTACAGGATTTGGGATGTGCAGGCACTTTGGAGCAAGTAGCATTGGTTAAATGCTGTCTGATTAATTCACATATGTTTACAGACATAAAAACATGGAGCTAGATATAAAATATAGATGTTTAGCAGGTGCAGCCAACTTAAAAACAGTATTTTCCCATTAATTTTAACAGTCCTGATCAGATCAAAAGAATTTGAAACTTTGATAGATAGTACTAAATCATTTTAGTAAAAAAAGTCATATGCTACTTGTAAGCTTCATTCTTTGGTCTAAACCAGAGGAAAATAACAAACAGCAAATTTTGAACATCCTCTTACAGCATAACTTCTTCCAGTAAAAACCAGAATTAATTTACTCTAGAAATATTTCTATCTGCCCTTTTTTGGATCATGGAATGCACTTTATTTTTATTATCTCAATGCTCTTTTTGTCAGGCCACGCTCCCTTGGGTAGGAGGGGCTGGTTCCCAACACAAGAACACACAACTCAAGAATTTGGAGCTCTACACTAAGTGAATAGATATTACCAAGCCCTTTAGGGTCACGTTTTTGGAAGGAGATCATCTTTCTTAGTCAGGGCCTGCTCTGCAGAAGCACTCAGCTCTCAGAGACACACAGTGGCCAGGGTCCTAAAGCACTGAGCTTCTGGCTGTTCATCTATTTTCCAACTCTGTAGGTACTGAGCTCTGGCCTTTTTGGCTTTAGCATGTAAATGCCATCGAATTTAAGAAAGCTGTGATGTAGATGAGGGCAAATCATGTGGGAATAAACACACTAGGGGGAAAAAAACCTGAGGCAGTGAACCCTTGGTGAGTTGGAGTGGCAAGAGCATAGCTGTGGTTATCAGATGAGCAAACTTCCCTGATTTATTTACAGAATACAGATATACCCCAGTAGAGACACAGACCAACATTCAACACAAACTGTGTGTGTAGTGCCACAAATTATTCACAATTTTTGTAAAATCCTCCAAGGCCAACTTGTGCCTTGCCTGATGCAGAGGGAAGTACTGTACTGACTGTAACAGAGCTGCCTTAGCCACATATTTCCTTGTATTTTTTACTCTCATGCTATGGAATCATATTACTTTTTTCCTAAGTCCTAAAACAGACTTCAAGGGTCTGTATTAATCTGTGGCTTCTGTTCCAGCTTTCATAAGCAGCCACAACAACCACCTGCACTCTGCTTAAGGAACATGCATCACGGGATTTACCAGACTGTCCTTGGAACTCACTGAAACTGGTTTGATTTGGACAAGAAGTCTCATCAGTGAAACACTTGTAACATTTAAAATGCTTTGTGAAACACACTATTGAATACCAAAACCATTTGATGCAGGCTAGTCAGTACTTAGAAGAAATTTCTGTACAGAAGTACTGGCAAGGTCTTGGAAAAAAAAGAAACACCTGATGAGAAAAGGCAAATTCTTCACACTTACTCCTCTGAAATTACCCCTTGTAAAACAATCCAGACACAAGTGAAAGGTGTATGTATACGTACACTGGTGTTTACGTACCAGTATTTGTGTTCTAATAGGTGACCTGAGCAGCCAATTCTCAAACGTCCTCCCCAAGTGTCCCCTGGCACCTCACTCACCTTCTTGGATTTCCTCCCCCCAGGTTTAGAATGCAGACATCTGAGGAGGGGTAAAACATGGCTTCACATTATCTTTAATGAGAAGTTGGTTTGATTAAAGTTCCTTCTCCAGGGGCAGCTGCCTTCATACAGATCACCTCTGTGCTGCCAGATTGGAATTTCAAGGTGGAGACATCAGACTGGGTTACTGTCCATTAAACCTTTGGGGATAGCTCCCAGGGCATTTCTAAGGAGTTGCAAAGGCTAAAATCCTTCACTGGGCAGCATGAAGCAAAGCTTTCTCATTCCTGCCACCTTAGTATAAAACTCCACTTACACCAGCTTTTTAATTAAGGCCTTTAGGAAAAATCACCCTCTGCACTGGATTGTCATCCATGTTTCAGTTATTCATTTTCATCCCTCGACTTTCAATCAAGTGGGTACAAAAGCTGCCTTCATGAAAAGTGCACATTTTCAATCCAGCCTATTTACAAATCTTCATTGCACGTTGTGCTTAAGGATGGAAGAGATGTAGTTCATACACTAAGTTTTATCCTCACACTAAATATCCTGCAGAAGTCACCCAGAATGGAGGTGCAGTGGTAGAACAGCATTTTTTAGTCTGCCAACTAGAAGACCCTGAGAATATGGAGCCAAGAGCAATAAAGAACTGAATGCCAACATAATGGCAACAGCACACGTGACATCACTGGTTTCTGTAACTGCTACTGGAGTTCCATTTCAACAAGAGTAAAGCCAAAATACCTACAAAAAAAAAAAACAAAACAACTTTTGTGTTTTCTAAATACTGATCCTCCCAGATCCTCTCGCTCTGCAAGCTGAGCACTGCAAACAAATTGCCAAACAAGAACGAACCTGTCCCTGGCCACACTACTGCTGCAGTTTGAGAGGCTGTATCCAGACTCTTCTCCTTCGGCTGTGAGTGACTCTGCCCCCGGGAAGGTGTGGTCATCAGCCCCCAACTCACCCAGGAGCCCTGTCATCCCTCTGCAGCCCCAGGCTGGCACTGCAGGGAACCTCGGAGCTCACACACAGAGCGGGTCACAGCCTCGGGAAGGACTCCGAGGGGCTCAGTCTCTCCACATGCTCACGGATAGACAGCAGAGCTCATGCAACATTGGATGGAGTCTGTCTGGTTTGACTGGTTCTACCTTATCTGAACAACTGTCTACCACAGACTCCCTGCACTGACTATTGAAAACCACCACCAAATGTCCAGCTAAGATCAAAGGAAACCTTTTATATGGGGTCTGAAGTTACAAATGCTCATGTTCAGAAGTCAGTGCATGTGAGACATGCTCACACAGCCACGTCAGCTGGTGGCCGGGCCCCCGGAGTGCACCACCCTGCTGGGGCCCTGCAGGGAGCATGTCCTGGCTCAGCCTTCCTTCTGCTCTTCCCCTGGCAGGGCTGCCCAGGAGCAACACGACAAACTCTGCGGGCATAAAACTCACTCTTGGCAAAGCACAGGGGCACGTAAATGAACTGCCACACTTCGTGCCGTGGAAACGCTCCCGCCGTCCCGAGGGGCCCAACTGGCCCTCTCTGTCTCACTAAGCACAGGAGGAACTGAGTTCTTCAGTTCTCCACAGACTGCAGACACATCAGGGCAGTAACCTGCCATTTTACCCTTTTCTGAGCTCTGAGGCTGACACAGAACCACCTTCAAATCACTGCTTGACCTGCAGAACCAAATCAAGTGGGACTTAGGGCTCCGATGGGCTTTATTAGTCCAATTTCTTTATCAGCACCCATGAATGTTTTACTGCCATCTTACAGTTTGTGAAAACTTTGTGTGCTCATGTATTCACGTATATGCTTATACACCTCCAGCATACTGGAATCCCCCCAAGTCACTAAAAGAATTTGTCTTGTGGGGGAAAGTTAGAAGGGCCAGAAATGTTTAAGTCCTTCAGCAAACAGTTTACAGACACCTCTAAACAAAGCCAGGTAAGGATTCCATCAAATTCTCAGGGGTGTAGAACAAACACTTGGAAAAAGATATGATAATAAAACCAAGACAGACTTGGGAATCATTTTCAGTGCATTTACTGTGTCAGAGGCTAGTTATTTAATATTGTTTAAATTCACATTTGTGCTTTTCAGAAATACAATAACCTCTGGGACTAAAATAGGAAAGCGTCCTTTTCTTTTCCTGTTTAAACATTATTCCGACAGTGTAGCAGGAGAAGCTTATACAGCATGGGGCCACCCCAACACCTCAATGAATCAGTAACTCTTGTGGTTATCAAGAGAAAACCATCCTATCAACCTGGTGGGCAATTAAACTCAAGAGTCCTTGACTTTGATATAGGCAGGATTTCTTCTTCAACACTTACTAAAAAAATGTAACAATTCAGCAGCATATTTGGATCCTGTAACTTCCCCCCTTGGCATCCTGACCCACCTCTCAAGAATAACTACTCTCCTTTTGAAGGCAAACACTGCAAAACACTCAAGGTGTGGAAGTCTGAAACATATACAGATGCAAACGTGAACAAACACAAAGGCATGGACATGGGCCTTTTCCACACTCTGGGCAGTAAGACTTTAACGATTTTAAGTGGGGTCCAGAACAACAGCAGGCTTTCGATCAGATCAAGCATGAGATTGCCCATGCAGTGGCACTTGGGCCAGTCAGGACAGAGCCAGATGTTAAGAATGTGCTGTATTCTGCTGCCGGAGACAGAGGGTTATCCTGGAGCCTCTGGCAAAAGGTACCTGGGGAAACCCGTGGCCGGCCTCTTGGGTTCTGGAGCCAAGGTTACAGGGGATCTGAGGCCAACTACACACCAACAGAGAAGGAGATCCCAGCAGCCTATGAAGGAATCCAGGCGGCCTCAGAGGTGGTTGGCACTGAAACACAGCTCCACCTGGCACCCCGACTACCAGTCCTGGGGTGGATGTTCAAAGGGAAGGCCTCATCCACGCACCGTGCCACCGATGCCACATGGAGCAAATGGGTCGCTCTGATCACCCAGCGTGCGAGGATAGGAAATCCTAACCGACCTGGGATTCTAGAGATCAT
>VXBA01005745.1:115676-165733 GCA_013399895.1 Serilophus lunatus | reverse complement strand
CTGTGATTCTGTGATTTGCTTTGAGAGGCAGGACGCCTGCATTGCTCTCAGCATTACTAACACACGTTCCTGCTGCTAAGCTGTCCTCTGAGGAAATCCCTGTCACGGCCTTATGAAATACTTTAAGAGAGCAAGAAGCTGGCTGTGACCATTTAAGTAGGCAGAGATGGATCACATTTAGGGGATGATCAGTCATTCATTGCTGTGGTTCTCTGTCAGATCTCTGCAAAGGTAAGTCTCTTTGCTTAAAACAGAGTGATCTTTGTCTCTGTAATATCCTATGCACTCTGATTTGAGACGATCTCAAACATTGTAGCATGTCTTTGACTTTGACATTTCCAACGAGAGAAATGGCTCCTTATGCCACCTTGCAAATATAGCTTCCTAAAGCAATTACACATGAGGAGTGGTCTGTGCAGGAGTGTGTTTGAAAAGAAAATGAGATTAAACTTTCTATCCTAGAAGAGTACCAGTATATCAATTTCCAAATCAAATAATATAAAGTTTCTTTTGTCTGCCAGCTAGGAACAAGAATATGTTATACCTTTAATATGATTTTTGCAGTGTCTTTAATATCATGAGGTTTAAATTAAAATAAACATGACTGCATGCTTTTGAAGAGCTAATCAGGCTGAAATATTCTAGCCTAACTGGTGTAGCACACACAAATAAATACGTATTTTTCTAGGTTGCCTAACTATTGTGCAGGATGGGTGATGGGAAGACAATAATTGGATTAAACACTTGGGCTTCTCCTGAGTGTGATGGTTGAAAGTAACAGGAAAATTATTTCAGTGTAGTCTAGATGGCAGCATTATAGTTTTGCTAAATAATTAGCTCAAGTTTTGTTATTGGTCTTATTGGTCTTATTTATCTTATTGGTATTATTGGCCTTTAATTTACTCTGCCCCATATGATTTAATTTTCCCCGCACACCGCCCATCCCGTGCTATTCCAGTTCCAGTAGAGCAGAACAACCAAACTGATCATTATAAAGACAAAACTCCACTCACTTGTCTACCAGGGTCTTTAGTCCTTTTTCACTTTTTTTCTTTTTTTTTTGATTTAAAGTCCTTTCTGTTTGTTTTCAAATTTCATTCCACCTAAGCAAACATGACCTCAGAAAATCTGTCAGTCTTGACTCATTTATCTCTGATCACAAATTATGTACAACTCTTGCACTGAAAAACAAAGCAGTAGCTTTTGCACAGTGAAATAGACATGTCCTGATTTGAAACTCTTGACAAACCAGCAGTCCCTAAAACTTTTCCGGACTTTTCTTTCCACAGCTTGTGGACTCAAAACAATTCTGCAAAGGCCCAAATTCCCAGAAGTACCTTCTGAAAAACTGTACTTTCTAAAAACCATGTGTCTTCTGGTTTCCTTATGCCTCTTTCTGATGGAAGGTTCTGGTACACCTTTTTCAAGCACATTTTGTCAGAAGAGTTCCAAATGCCATGTGTTAAAGGACTATATTTCAAAAGCTCGGATTCCTGCAGGGCTGAATGCTGGAAAAGGACAAAACAAGCTCTGAGTAAATTTTGCAACAAGTGTTTGCTCTGGGGCCATAGAATTAGAATTAACATTAGAAAGTAGCAGGGGATTCTGATTAGCATCCAAGACACAACTTGAAAGCACCTAACTTTGGTGCCCAATTGTTCATTAAAAAGTTACACAGTCATGGTGGGCTCCCCTGGAAGGTGTTCACTGTAGTACATGTTGTTGCCTCCAATATGAGTTTGTACAGCTAAGTAAGTCACACTGTTTTCCTGTTAGTGAAAGAGGGATTACTCAACAAACAATGCACTTAAAGTAAAAATTTGTCTGACTATAAAGCATGCACTTTTCTTTTTCTTTCAAATGTTGTCCTAAATTCTATGGACTCCATTATAACCAAAACAAAATACATACACTGGAGACATCTAAAAGTTAGGAAGGATAAATCCCATCTGAGTTTATGTCATGCTCATTTGTGATGATGTGATACACCAGCACACAGATGAAACTGTTGGCTGAATTTGATGGGGGTTTTGGTTCTTGAGTTTCTCAGATTTTCCCAATATTGTGGACCAAACTGGCATGTCTCAATGTGACAAGATCTTGAAGGATACACAGGCATCTTGAAAAAATATCTACCTTCTTTATGTTTCTTTATTTTAACTTAAGATTTTTCTGCCCTTCCAGTCTGCACATTTGAGATCTGCTATTGACTATTTGCCCCCCTCACAGGTAGTAACTTCTGGGAGCACGAGAGAGGACAAGAAAACTCTCTCTTAAAAAAATTCCTTCTTCTGAAAGATGCCTGTTGTAGATAAAAGATGAAATTTCACAGGTGAACACCCACAGTTTTCATGGTGCTGGGTAGCAGACATTCCTGAAAGACATTTGATGCTTTAGCTTTTATTAAAAATAATGTTAACAGGGTAAGGCTGTCACAGGGTCAGCTATTCTCATTTTGAATTCTATCTTGCCTACAGTTTAACATTTATTTTCTTTAAACATCATGTTTGGGAATGTGAAACCCACAATAACAGTCTGCTCTACTATCATTAATTATTGAGAATGCTTGTGTTTTATTATGAGTACTATGTAAATAATCCTCCAGTGAAATCATAGGAGAAAAAATAATCTCCTTGCAGAAATGACACCAGGAGTCTGTCTGTGTTTTATGCAGGTGATTCCAGCCTTTGCTCAGCCTGCATTCATGAAAACAACGTTTACAGCAGAATTTTTCAGATTTTATACAGAAATGAAGAGATCATTCTTAATGAATCAATGAACTTCAGAGCGCACCTGCTTCTGGATGGCGAAAGAGTGAGTTTTGGGATGCACATAAAAACTGGGAGGGTTGGGATTCCTCTTACCTAACTTCAGGGCTTTATTGCACAAGTAACTCTAAGAAGTTATCAAAAGGTCTATGTGCTTTCAGAGGTCTTATCAATGTAGCTGGTGCAGGTAAAGGCACAATTTTTGTGCCCAATATACCAGTAGCTGCACTAGGAGGAGGTTGACTGTCTTATATCCATCAATACCTACGGTGGTGAGGTTGCCTGCTGTGATTTGTACATTTGTAAATCCTGACACTCTAAAACCTCTGCATTGTGCCTGTTATGAAGAGCAGGCTCTACCCTGGCTTTCCAGAGGAATAAGATGCTGATATACACTGGTAAATCAATATATTAGAAACTCAATTTTCTCAACCACAATTTTTCATTTGTGCATTGGATCACTCATTTTACATAGTTGTTTATATCAGTCTGACCTGAGAAAACTGTGAATCTTGCTTATACCAGCTTCTACTGCCATTTGTTATCTTCTCCTCTCTCTTGTCACTGGGTTTTCTGTAGTTACTCAGTCTGTTTCCACTGCTCAGAGGTCTTCTGACCTTTCTTCTTAGTGCTCCATGTACACCCTCTTTGCTTTCTGTTGTATCTCAGGTCCATCCCAAGGTCCTTCTCTCCATTTTCCTTCAACTCCTTCAGCCAACAGGAGCACCCACACAAAGGAAGTACATGATTTGAGCCACTCAACTTGTAAAGCACTTTTGGCTTACTCTTACTGATGTGAAGTGTCTTCTAGAGGTAACTCCTGTTCCCAGGAGCTACAAGAGTGGAACAATCTTTTTTATAGAGAGTACTGTTTTACTGGAGTCTTATACAGAAAACAGGAGGAAGTGACATGGAGGAATGGCACTCAGGTCTGGCCTAAAGTGTCATAGCTGTGCTTTGCCAGACTAAGGGCTGACTCAAAATGCATAATATTGAAACCTGCTCTCAGTAACGATGAGAGAGAGACACAACATCAGCATCTTTGCAAAGTTGGCATGTCATCAGAAATAAATCCGTTAAGTTACACAGCCAGTACGAATCGTGTGCTGTGTGTTCATGTTGGGGCCAGAGACACTCATCTGTCTTTCCTTGTATAACTATTTGATCATGAGGAGATTTAAAATTTCTCTTTTGTCTTGTTTCAGCCAATATTTATGGGTTATATACAGAGCTAAATTAAAGCAGCCAGTGAACCAATCTTAACATACTTCCTTTCCTTCCCCACTTTCATTCTGCTGTTTTGGTTTATTATTTTGTTTCTTTCAAAGATAGTGTAATGAATTTATTTCTCTCTAGAATTGCTGGTTTGTGTATGAAAAATTACTAGGTACAAGTTTATCAATATTTGTTAGGAAAATGTCTCAACATGCTTGATGAAATATTAATTTTATCCTTCAACTGTGGAATATCTTTGAGTAAACATCCCTACCCTCAAATTATAGCAGTTTCCACTGTGTCGAACAGGAATGATTTTGGATGATTTTTGTATTATTATTCAGAAAAGTTGTGCACCTCACAAAATGAAAAGTAAAAAAAGCCCACAAGATTCTTCATAGCTAAATCTCTTTCTGACTGTTGTAAAGCTGTGTAGCACACGGCTTTACATAGGAGATCTCTTGGGATGAAAACAGCTGCCCAATTCTGTTGTTACAGAACAGTTTTGCACAGAGAAAATCCATTTTTCTCTATGACAAAGTTGCTTTGGGTTTTCACTGATGTAGAATAAGAGGATAAACAGGTCTGTTTTTCCAAATAAGCTGCTGAAGACATTATAAAGATTCAAATACAAAAAATAAAGGTCTGTAAAATTTCATTTATTGAGCAGATTAGCACAATTTACCTCTGTTTAATGCTCCCAAGCCCCTTTTCTCTTTGATGTCTTGTCCTCCACAACTTTACAAATTTGATATAAATGTGGGAGAGACCTAAGTCTTCCACTTCACTGGACACCCTGCTCAGAATAAGACAACTATATCCACAACTATTCTGAGACTGTTTTGCATCTTTGTCATACTGTCTCCAATGTTGGATGGCATCCTTGCAATGTGATGTTGGCAAGACACCCAGAGATTTTTTTGTGTTTTAAGTATCATCTCCGTTCATAATTCTTGATTTATTTAACACACAACAGATTTGAATCCTTTTCTGTACCAGTTGTGTGCTGTAGTGATTTTTCTTTTTTGAGAGTAAAGATTCTGTTCACTGCTTTTAGTTGGAATGGAGGTTATGATAAAAGAACAAGGGAGTTAATCTGGGTAATGGAAGTATTGAGTTCATATGGTCCATGCAGCTTCTGCTGTTACAGCTCGAATTATACAATATTATAATAAGGGAGCAATGTGCTTTCTCCTCCTGGCTCTTGGGTAGTTTTGCTGATGAGATAGTTTGCTGAGATAGGCTCAGATAGAAAAAAACCCCAATGTGAATGTCCAGATTAGATTATTTGCTACTGGGCTGCTTTTTTTTTTTTTAAATTATTTATTATATATTATTTATTATTATTCTTTTTTAATCCTTCTCTACATAACCCTTGATAAGCTTAAATACATAAACACATCCGGTTTGTCTTATGTTAAATGGAAGAAACCTCAATTTTCTGCCAAGAAGTGGCATACAGCATTTTTTTAATTCACAGGAAACCATACTGCAGGGCTGAGGCAGCCGTTATTGTTACAAAGAAGTCTAATTCATTTTCATAAGGTTTTGCTTTCATTCTTTTTAGAGTAGAAGCTTTGCCTCTTTCATCAAGCAATGAAACAGGTAACTTGTCTGGCTCCTCGCTTGCTGGCCTCATTCAGGGACGATTTAATAGCAGGGAGAGGACAGAGTGAGGCAAGTTGGGATATCACACTATATTAGGTTCTGTAATTTCCACAGAAATTTAAGTGAGCTGCGACATTCAGATCATTCATTCTGGTGCTCTGGCTAAATGGTTAAATATTAAAGAGGTACATCATAAGAATGCAAGAAGCTCCAGTTATAAGTATTATCATAGCTCTTAAAAGCTAAACCAAAAATGTAAATGTAAACCCAAAAAATCAGAATGCAAAACTGAAATGATGCACTTGATTCCAGGCCAGTTCAACAGAAATTTGAGTCCTTTGCTTTGCATATGTTTTTATTGTATAAAATAATTTTCTTTTTTATATGCAAATACTTTCTATTTTAGAGACTCCAAACAGAGTCTGTAATAAAATGCATTCCCCTATGAGTACAGTCCTCTGACACGAGAAGCAGAGGTTAGCAAACAGTCTGAATTCTTGACAACACCTTCTGGAAAGTTATGTGTGCTCAGACATGAATATGAGATATTTTTGCACAAGCTATGAGGCCCAAGGTGGGAATTTGGGTGTATAGAATATTACAGACTAGAAAAATATTCCTTATTTTGTATGAATGTATTTCTACAAACACAGATCATAGAATGTTTTGGGTTGGAAAGGGCCTTAAAGACTGTCTAGTTCCAACTGCCCTGCCAGGATCAGGGCCACCTTCCACTATATCAGGTCACTCAGGGCCCCATCCAACTTGGCCATAAATACCTCCAGGGATAGATCTTTATTTTCTCAATCACAAATTGTGATTTTAATCATTAACACAACCAAGAGGTCAAAAAACTTTGTAAAAAAACCTGGAAGACCATTCACAGAGTGTCTGGGAGGACACTGCTTAGCCTAGCCAGTCAAACACTAATTATATTGCAGATAAATTTTTCCAGCCAATTTCTTAAGGACTTTGTTGTGAAAATTCAGAACTTTTTTTTTCAGGAGGAAAAAATTAGTTTATCAAACTTCTGGAAAATTGTATAGTCAGCAAAGGATAACTGTGGAAAACACTATAATAGTCACATTAGTTTTAACCTGAGAAAACAATATTTCATTTAAGGATAATATTATTTCATACAGGAGACTAAAGAATGACAGAAATTTTAGTTCCCCTTCTGTATAAGCTATAGAAAGGCCCTTCTGCTAGTTTCCTGTGTAAAGGAAAGTACCTATGCTTTTAATAAATAAAACAATTAAATAAAAAAGTAAACCATGGGAAGGTTCATCAGATATCAAAGCTGTGTAGTAACAAGTAATTAATGTAAGTAATTCTGCTGTCTCAACCTCTGCATTAGCCTTTTAATGACATTTTCTCATGAAGAGTCCAGTTTTGATCAACTGTCCAATTTTCACTTGACTTAATATAAAAAGGAATACAATATAAAAAGGAAAACATATTCTCCCTGTAGTGAGAACTGTGACTGATTCTATGGGGCTTTTTGCATTATTCTGAGCAGTCTGATTTCAATGCAGTTTGGGGATGAAAAATATCCTATATATGCACCTCACTGCATGGCCCCATGTAGTGATGAGTACCTCTCAGTCTCTCAGACATCTGCTCATTGCCTCAAGGTGTTTTGAGTGAGTGCCACCAGCTATTGAACTTGTTTTGAACATAGACTCAGATCTCAGTGACAGTTGCAGGTGCTCAGCAGTATTAGGCACGGACCCAAGATTTCTTCCCATTTATTGGAGGAGGAGATTTGCTTTATCTGAAGCACTATACCGAATTCCTAGTTTAAATTCAGACTGTAGCTTCAGTAATGATTATTTTCTTTACAACTGCCAGCAAATGTGATTTTTAGTGACAACAACTCATTAAAAAGGAAAAAGTCTTTTTTGTTAATTTATTTTTTTATTTTTTGTGAAAGGCACACTTCCAGGTGTTTTGAGACAATCACAAAAGAGAAAGCACATTTTCAGTAAACAGAAGTGGGAATTTTCTCCTCACATCTCCATGCCTGTGGCCATACTAGAAGAAATATCATATAACTTCAGAGGAGATTATACTTTTCATTTTTGATAATTTTGTCAAAGGACAATCAATGCTTCACTGTCAATGTTCTTGTTTTAACAGGAAAAGGTACATTGTAGATGCAGTTTCTGCTTTGGAAAGCCTAGCTAAACATGGTTTGTGTTGTATATTTCATGAATTCTACCTGTCAGAGTAGGCTGGATGCCTCTGATGATGACTTCAGTGCATTTTTAGAATGGTCTGTTAAGAAGGTGATGATCAGCTTTTAAAAGTAGAATTCATCTTGCCTAATTTAAGCCATCTAAAATGCAAGTGTAGCTAGACCAAGATAATTCTCTAGGCTCTATCTATTTTCAATGGAAAGAGACAAACAGAAATCCTTCTCCAGTGCACACCTCAGGATGGAGCAGCTCACTGTATGCGTCTGCTTGTTGCTGTCCACTGACAGAAGACAGAACCCATACATCTCACCACATCTTTTTGTGGCAAACACTGGGTAAAAACAAGTTTTGTTTACGAAAGCATATCTCTAGTGAATAACTTCACTTTTTGACTAGCATTCCAGTGCACCTCTTATTGTATTCTGGCATAGAATAAAAGACGCTAACATTCACAGGAAAAGAATATCCTGGTTATAAAATGTGGTTCTTTTTTCACATTTCCATTTAGGTTCATAGAAATATTTTATTTTTTAAAAAAAATTCTACTAAACCTACTTTTCTTGGAGGGAAAAAGTAATTTCAAAGGAATGAAGGAGAAAGTGCTAATCAGCTTAATCTTTTTACCATTCTAATTCATTTATTTCCATTTATTAGAGTTGTTTTAACTGTGGCAAACAGGGATGTGTTATCCAATGTAGTTCTTTCCAGGAGAAGGTAGTGAAGGGGCAGCTCCAATACTGTTTCCCAAAATCCAATTGAACTACTTTATTAACAATAAAAGAAGGGTAATTTAACTGGTGGGACCTATTCAATGAGTTAGAGGAAGGTATCAGTGAGTCATACATGATATGATTTTGGTGAGCAGAATCCTACCATGTATAGGCGTGCTCAGCAACCTTCAACAAAGGGAACAGTTAAACTTCTGTTAACTGAAGCTTTAAAAAGCAACCAAAACATTTGAATTTTGGAAAGGAAATGGTCTAGACTAGGATCAATGACAAACTTCTTCCATGAATCTGTGCAGAGCAAGAAAGATTGATCAGGAGGCAGGAAAGCTGCAATTTGCTGAGAAAAAACCTAAAAGGCTAATGATGAGGGATTAGAAATTACCAGAATTATTTGAGCCATATTTGAGTATTTTATGATGTAAACTTTGAACCTTAAATTAGGTAGGCAACCAGAAGGATTTGTGGCTATTTCTCATCCGGGAAAACCCATTCCTTGCCCTCATTCAGCTAACAAGACTCACTTAATCAGGAAGAGCAACCTCAGAAAGGCTGCTCTGACTCTTGCTCTTGCAAAGAGCAAGGATCCAACAAATGCACTCTGTTAATCTTGTCTGGAGTGATTTTTTTGACATGACAGGGGACCCGGGAGCAGATAACATCTCTGACTGCTCTGATTCCCTCTCACTCCTTCAGCAATTACCTCAACTCGCTGTCACATTTGCTCCTTTCTGCCTCTATGCTGGGGTGCTGCTGTTCCTGCATATTTTTGCTTTTGCTCTTATCAGAAAAACCCACCCACCTTTGCCTTCTATGTTGTAAGTGCCAATTTATAAAGGTAACCTTGTCTTTCTCTTTTTGTAGGTGGAGGATGCACTGAATGAAGCAGATTTTCAGCTCAAGCTGGACCTGCACTTTACTGATAGTGAACAACAGTAAGTGCTGTTTTAAAGCTCAGTTGGTAATTCTCTGTTCAATTGGGAAATTATTTTGATGAAACACGAGTTCTTTGTAAAGAGATACCTTTGATAAATCTTACCCTTGCCTCAGTGTTGAAGTTTTTCTGTTTCTTCTCTTTGTATTTGAAGAGTGTATCTTCTGCTCCTCTTTGAAGGAACAACATTTCTTCTCCTTTAAGTGTGGGTTTTTCAAAGCTTCAAAGTGTTGCTCCATGTCTGTTGCTTTTGCAAAGGGAAAATCATCATTAACCTCTGTGGGCAGAGGCTGTGGTTCAGGAATGCATTTATCTCAGGAGGCAGTGAAGTATTTTGTGGCTAAAGACAGGAGTATGGCATGCTATTAAGAACCAAAGCTGCCTCAATATTTTCAAGAGGAAAGAGTTTTCCAATTGAATGTGACTTTTCCTAACTGTATTTGGCCTCACTGAATCAAGGAAAAGTCTTCCAATGACTTGAGCAGCATCTATAAGGGGTGGGAGGGAGTGCAGAGAGCTCTATTTCATGCTAGGACTGTCCTCATGTGATTTTATTCATGAGCACATAGAACTTAAACAAATTTCAAGAACATGTTTCCATTACCTTCAAAACAAAATAAGAGAAAAATTGTTCTCTCAGGCAAGTGGGACTGGACCTTCAGGGATGATGAGTCTTGAAGAAATTAAAAATAAACATTAAGCAATAGCCAAGAATGAAAAGAACTGAAACCTGTTGATCCTTATGAAGCTGGAGAGGCATAAAATTTCACCTGAAGCCATCTCTCAGTTTGCTGACTGTAACGTGGTAGGCTGTGACAACTCACGATTTCGCTAACCCTTGTAAACCTCTTTCTCTTCCAGGCTGAGAGATGTTCCAGCAATCCCCATGATCAGCAGCCGGACACTGTGTCTTCACTTCCATCCCCGGAGAGGTCTGCACCACCATGTTCCTGTCATGTTTGACTATTTCCACCTGTCAGTGATCTCTGTCACGGTCCATGCATCACTGGTAGCATTACACCAACCTCTGATCAGGTAAAGGGCACAGAACTGTCTGTGGAAAGGCAGAGGACATTCCTCTGCTGAGTTCTCTTGTACAACTTGCTTATTGAATGGGAAAAGCAGAGAGAATAATGTAATTTAAAATATTTTGATCCTAGATTAAGAGTCTGGAAATTAGGGCTTACAGACAAACTTTGGCACAAGCCTCTTCACTTGGTAAGACACTTGGGGTCTGACTAAAAACTAGTAATATTTTGGGAAAGAGGTTGAGAATTTTGATTAATCTTAATCTCTCTATTCTCTATCTGTAATGAAGAAAGTGAAATTTGTATTCTTCTTGGCTGTTTTTCCTCTTTAGTCTAAAAGCAACTAAGAATATTTACATATTCCTCCTGTAAACATTTGTAAAACATTCAGGACAAATGGACTCTAATCTCTGCTGTGACCTTTGTGCATGAGTATAATTTACAGTGTGGTTAGGAGGAGGCAGACAGGAGTCAGTGCTGGATAAGGCTCCACTGGATCTTTCCTTTGCAGCATGATCTTACTGTGCAGCAGTGTATTACCAGCTGCCATGGGGTCTGGGTGTGATTTATGTTATCTGATTCGTAATAGAAATTCATAGGAGAGAGGCTAGAAAATAATTCAGAACTCCTTCAAGTAAAACAGGGCCAGAGGTCAATATCCTCTAATATTTAGAGCAGACGAAGGGAAGCAAAGGTCTTTCTGGCAATTTACTTAGTGCCCAATCTTGTCAGTGCATGAGACAGAGTGCGGAGAGGGAGGGAACTCCTTTGGTCTTGAAGCAAAATACACTGTTCGGCATTGCTCAATTTCCCTTAATTCCAGCAAGGTCTTGATGTTTACCAAATGATCAGGAGACTTAAGTTTGTGAAATATTGTGTGATGAACGTAGTGTCAGAAAGCAAATATGAACCTCTGGAGTATTTTTCTCAGATTTTGTGTTTAGACTTAATACATCTTTGCTTGACTCTTCTATTTGTGTAAAGGCATTGCTTGCACACGGTGTCACAGAATAAATTGAGATTGTAAGAGGCTGAGCCTGAGGTTGTGAGAGGCTGAGAATCTTGGGATGGCCCGTCCCTGAAAATGTTCAAGGCCACATTAGAAGAGACTTTGAGCAACTTGGCCTAGTAGAAGGTGTCTCTGCCCATGGCCAGAAGATTGCAACTAGATAATCTTTAAGACCTTTTCAACCCAAACCATTCCGTGATTCTATGACTCTGTGAGCTGTGGCAGTGATGAGTCTCATATTAGCAGATCACTGACATATCTGTCTTCTGCTGATGTTATACAGGTAACTGTTACATCTCTGTTCTGGTATGTGATGACTTTTAAAATAGTGAATTAGTTCTTAACAGGCTACTTCTAACCAGAAAATTTTTCTCAGATGATATACTCATTGTTCTACTATTAAAAAAGGATGAAAGAACAATAGTTACCAGACTTAATGACTGTTTTCAATGCTATTTCGTCCTCCAATAAATGGGGCTGCACAGGCTTGTTACTGTTATTAGGCATAAATCACATGATGAGCAACTGTTCCACAATCAAATGATTATAGCCTGTAAAATACTATTTTGAGGACCTTTGTGAAGTAGCCAATGTATTTACTTAATGCAGTGGAATGAAGATTTTTGATAACATAATATAGAGTCTTATTTGATTTAGACCATAAAATCTTTTTGAACTGTGATACTGAGGATTTATCTTCTTTTTGATAAATATTCCAAACACGAAGAGTTTTTATATAATGCATTGTCTAAGTATAAATCAGGATGAAGACACTATTGTGAAATAAATTATAGTTCCTAGCACTCTAAAACAAAACCAGCCAACTAAAACTTATTCAGGTTGCTCACAGCTCAGAACTTTCCTGTTTACCACTTATTGGAGTTTACTTGGAACATAGGAAAAAAAATTGTTAAATCAAGACTGGAAAGTAATTTTTGCCACATTATAGAAAAAAAAATATCCCAGATCATATAATGACTTGGTTTGTAAGGGACCTTAAAGACCATTTAGTTCTAACACCCTTGACGTGAGCAGGGACACCTTCCACTAGACCAGGTTGCTCAGGGCCCCATTCAGCCTGGCACTGAACACTTGCAAGGAGGGAACTGTTACATTGTCTGGGAAAAAATAGTTATACAAGGTTTAGCAATGGTTTAGTTTACTACATTGTACTACTGTGTACTACATGGTACATACCTTCTATGTATATGCATATTATTTCTACACATACCTATAGACTGAAATGTAAAATAGCAGCAGTTCCAGACCTACTCTGAAAATATGTAAAAGTGAAATTCACTGCTGTCTTAAAGTTTTCCTGGAAAACTACATTGCCTGAAGTGCAGTTGCCTGCTCACATGCACCCTGTGGACTCAGCTCTTCATATTTTTTCAGCTCTGTAGACAAATTAGATATTCTTGCCTGAAGTTCTTCCATGTTGTCTGTATTTAAAGAGAGAAACCAGCAAGACCAATTTAGGCCTTTCCCTTCAGGGTAATGTATACTCACATATAGGTCTTGATGGGGAAAACTTTCCAGGATGCCTTCATTACTTCTGGCCTTTTGACAAGTGAACATTTTGATATTCAATTTTGTCCTGGTTAATAATTCTGAGATAATAAATATTACATTAGTTTTGAGATTTTTAAGCCCTCACCTTTTGCCAACCTGAGAATGAATGAAATTCATATTTCTGAGATCCTCTGCAGGCAGCTGAATGGAAATGCTGTGATTCACATTTTCTAGAGCATGACCCTCAGCTTTTTTTAAATTTATAGTAGCTGCTGATGACTTTACAGGTTTACTAAGAACGTGAGAAGGATAGGGAGGTGGTGAGGTGGACTTGCAGTCTACTTATCTCTAGCTTTGTTATCATAGAATCACAGATAACAGAATGGTTTGGGTTGGAAGGGACCCTAAAGATTATCTCATTACAAGCCCCTGTTATGGGCAGGATCATCTTCCACTAGATGAGCTTACTCAGAGCCCCATCCAACCCAGCCTTGAACACTTTCAGGGAAGAGGTGTCCACAACTTCATTAAAGAAGTTACGGTAAAGAATTTCTTCCCAACACCTAAAATAAATCTCTCCCCATTCAGTTTAAAGCCATTCCCCCTTGTCCTGTAACTCCATGCCCTTGTCAAAAGTCCCTCTCCCACTTTTTTACGAGCTCCCTTTAGGTACCGGAAGGTGCTGCATGCTCACCCTGGGAGCTTATTCTTCTCAAAGTTGAACAATCTCAGCATTCCCAGCCTGTCTTCATAGGAGAGATGTTCCAGCCCTCTGATCATCATTGTGGCCTGCTCTGGACCTCTCTAAGAGGTCCACTATTTCCCGCAATTTCCTGTGCTGGTGACCCCAGACCTCATTGCAAGACTCCAGGTGAGGTCTCACAAGAGCAGATCACAGGTTCAGAACCACCTCCCTTGATCTGCTGCCCACACTGCTTTTGAGGTAATCCAGCATACTAGTAGACTTTCTGGGCTGTGAGTGTGCACTTCTGGCTAATGTCCAATTTTTCATCCCTCAGAACCCTCAAGTCCTTCTCCACAGAGTTCCTCTTAATGAGTCTGTCTGTACTTGTGTCTGGGAATGCCCACACTCAGGTGTACCACCTTCCACTTGGACTTGTTGAACCTCATGAGGTTCTCATGGGCCCACTTATCTCTGGAGCTATTGTATTTGATATCAATGTGGGATGATCAGGAGCATGGTGTGATGCTTGGATCACCTCCTCTCTTGACTCCTTGGGCAGCTGCATCCCTTAGAAGAGAGGGCTCTGAGCAGCAGGAAAGGAACTGGGTGGTTTTTACTTGTCCTTACAGAGCACTGAGACAGAATTTGGTTAGAAAATCTCATTTTCAGTTTTAGAGTTCTTTGACTCCTCTAGAAAGCACCCCAGAAGTGGCTAGGGAAGCTGGACCACTTGGGACCGAGTCCAAAACTTTATTTTTAAACCAAGAGTGCAATAATAGGGGAGAACTGGGATGTAGGTTTCAATGGTTGTCATAGCTATTGTCTTGACCTGAAACACTGCTCCCCTCACCTGCCTCTTGCCCTACACCTGAGCCCTTCCAGCAGACACGGCAGGACTCTGTCACAGCAGGACTGGAGCTGAGCTGTGGTAAAGCCCAGCCCTTTGCTCTCCCACCATGACAGGGGTTGTTCTGGGACGTGTTGTCCGAACTGAATGTTTTTGGCAGCTGCAGATTACAGAGCAGTAGTTCGGACTTTTGGGATGTAGGAAAAATAGAGAAGAATCTAGAGCAGGAGTAGGATGGCATAGCTCTTCTAATATCACTAAAGTGACAGTTGTCTTTGGAAAATTCAGGGCTTGCCTCTGGCAACCTCATTTTACCCAGAATGATGGTAGATAAGCCCAGCAAGTCTGTCAAAAGATAAACATAAAAAGTGAACAATGTTCAAGCTTGAGATTGTTCCCCTGCTGAGTCACTGGCCTCCATGAACTGCTTAAATACCTTCTTTATTCTCTTATCTAAGCTTCAGAGGCTAAATATGAGCAGACAGTTGCAGGAGGAAGCTGAGGAGGAGGAGGAAGTGTTAGGGATTTTGGACTTCAGTTTTCTGGCTTGTATGGATCAGTTTGCTTTCTGGCCTGAGCCACTGACTTCCCCCTTAGCTCACTGTCACTGGTTTCACAACTGGACCAGTCTGTAAATGCAAACAGAACATATTAGCCCGGTTTCAGCTGTTAGAAAAGACACTTTGCTCCAACATAGCTCAGAGCTCTCAAAACATTTCTGTTTTACCCAAAGGGAAATTTGCAGGTGTATGGTGTAGAGGTCTACTTAGTCTCAGCCATGCTGCAAGCACGGTACCTTTCTTACATTGGACTCTTTTAGGAAGAAAACAACAAGAAACATGGTTTATTTATTCCATAGTCCTCGCTACCACTTTGAAAAAAACCTACCCGACAAATCAAAAAACAAACCATAAAACCAGCAAGGAAATAGAAAAGGTAAGTCTTGAATTTGCTCAGATAAGCAAGATTCTTCACCATAGGCAGCTGGCAACCCCATTTTCTCTTGCTTGCACAAGAAAGGAGTTTCATTTTATCATTGTTCTGGATTCTCCTCAGCTTTCTATTCCCTTCACCACTTTCATACATAATTGTATGCGAGAGCCAAAGTAGACTGGATTTTATTTGTTCACATTGACTCCTTAATTGCCCACATCCAAATCACTGTTAAAGAAACAAGAAATCTTGGTGGAATCTGAGACGGAGAAATAATATAATACAAATTTTGTTGGTGGAGAAACCAAGACAAAGATCTCAATTTTTAAATGCCTTTATCTTGTTCTGCTCAGGGAAGAAGAACAGAATCAAAGGGACAAAGAGTATTTAAAGATTTCAGCTCTGATCTAGTTCTTTTCTGCTCCACTCCACTGAGGAATCAGGCCAACCCTGGGCATCCTTGAACAGTTCTCTCTCACCTAAATTCTTTTATTTCCAGGCATCCTCCTGTTCCTTAAGAACCATCACTGATCTGTCTATAGGTGATACACACGCTGTACTGCCCTGTGCATCTTGACCGTGAGTGCAGATTATGCAGGTCAAGTTTTCTACAGGTTTAAGTGTAGCTGGCACCTACGTGTGGGCAACTTGTGTCTGAAACTGCACAAATGTAATTCTGGGGAGCAAAATTCGTGGCTTGTTTTCCCTCTCTGTCCTATTTGCAAATAAATTTATCTGCAGAAAGAAGATGAAATATGTATGCAGTAAAGAGCTACAGCTTCTGTATATTTTTATTAGAGGAATATTGGTTTCTATTATTTTTCTCAAATAACTGGATGATTTTGTCCTTTGAATTTTCTTTTATTTGGTAGTTTGTTACGTGTCAGCAAAGATGAACCTCTGTTTTGACATGCCATTCTCCTGAGCTACCAGCTGAGAAGTCACATAAAAAAATCCCTGGCAATTTCTCAGTAAAACTTAAAAAAACCCCAAACAATCAATGACCAAAAAAATCCCTCTCAAAAACAAATAAATATCACCTCATGGCTTTATCTGCTTTAGAATTTTATAGCAGCTAAGGTTAAGTTCAGAAAAAATGAACCAGCATTTTCCAGTAGTTAAAACCACTAAGAGGTTTCAGATCAGATTCCTCCCTTGGTCCCCTGTTTGGGATCTAAAGAGAGAGATATCTATTTTTATTAAAAATTTTATTTTAATAAATCTTATCATTTTTACCCAAAAAACTCAGAACATTTTACAGTCACTGATTATAATCTTAATGAAACTTCTAAGGTCAGAGACATACACGTCTGGAGGAGGACAGTCTGTAAACATCCATAGAGTATTCTAAAAAAATTAATAACAGATCACCCATGTACCCTGTGGCCAAGTGCCAGAAGTAATTTGCCAAAAGCTACATTAAAGGTGTGAGTTGAAAAAAATTAGGGGAATCAGTGTCATAATTACAATTTTCCTGATCTTTGGGAGTTAGAAGGAAGGTCCGTCCTGGTGAAATGCCAACAGCCGGTAGCGGGGGCTCTGAGTGTTTAATTCTAAGCTATTTCTATGGGACTGACATATATTTTTTAAAGCAGTAATATTTTATGCATAAGGGACTGAGGAAAAAAAGTGGTGTCTCCAAGGATCTGGCCTAAATGAGATACGAGCTAATTTCCTGAACTTCCACTTCTGGTTTAGTCACAAGACTAGAATTTTGTTGTAATTAGAAATGTGATGATGATGATTGTGTGGGGTTTTGTGTGGTTGGTTAGTTGGTTTTTACAGTTTGATCATTTAATACAGTGCAAGATAGTGCTTTTTTTTTTCTTCTTCAAGGAAATTAATCTGCTGTTTTTTTTCTTCCATTCTGCAAAAAACTAAAATTAATGAAAAAAAAAAAGTTTTGCTTACCATAAATATCAAAACAAAATTAAAAATTAAAAAAGCTATTCATTTTAGGAGAGTTTAGTTTAAAAGATAACATTATGTTCAATTGCCCTAAAATATTCTTTCTAATTTGCTTCAATGACATATCTGAACGAACACTTATCAAGGCCAATTAATTTCTTATGCTAGGGAACTGTCATCTCATGGATATGTAAAAAAATTGTCCACGGAAGATAAAAAATCCTAGAGAATATTTATTTAATATTTTGTGTCATACAAGAACCAATAGGTGCCATGTCCAATTCTCCAACAGGAAGTTCAAAAGAACCAGAAAGTTCAGCAGTTATTACAAGTACAATTCATTTCAAAAGATGTTACAGAGTCCAAATGTATAAATCAAAAAGGCTTGGACACAAATTCATAGAAGATAACCGTGACTGCTAGAAATAATTGCTTGAATATAACCTCTGGCTCAGAAAGTTCTTAAATTTTTATTGCTGGTATCTTGCAAGCATAACAAAGGGGGAAAAAAAAAAAAGACTTTTCAAGACAGTTTACTGTACTGTATATCCATAGATGGCTGCTGTAATAACCAGGAGTCTCCTTTGAAGGGTAAAGACTTCACATGAAAGAATCAGAATGGTTTGGATTGGAAGGGACCTTAAAGATCATCTCTTTCCAAGCCCCCTGCCATGGGCAAGGGCACCTTTCACTACCCCAGATTTCTCCTAGCCCCATCCAGCCTGGCCTTTAACACTTTCAGGGATGGGGTAGCCACAGCTTCTCTGTTTTAGTGCCTCACCACCCATGTTCTCATGGATAAGGTCATCAAAAGGCCAGCTCAAAAATCTCACATAAAACGTTTCACTGATAATATTAATAGTTCTGCACATGTGTTAATCCTCTAGGACATGAACACATTACCTCTTTTGACCTTTTTTATCCTGAGTCCAATTAAAAGCTTAGGTGAATATACCAGATAAGGATCTAAATGTTGATATTAAATCAATGCTATTAAATTGATAGTCCAAATGGACATATAAGTAACCAAAGCTCATGATTCATGCAAATGGACATGTTTGCAGAAATAATTAGAATAAATAAATACAGGAAAAAAACATGATGTAGCAAATTAAGCTGTTGTTGTTAATAAAAATTGTCTTCAAATATAATGCACTTCAAAAAGCATTAGGAGGACCTCAGCAGTTTGTAAGCCTTTCACTTAAACTTTCCTCCGCAGACTGGCATGTTTCCCAACAATGGTTTTTGTTTTACAGTGCTATTTGAAATCAATTTCCATAAAACCATCAGATTAAAAACCCTTCTCTGCTGTAAAGGCAAAAGATAAATAAATAAAAAAGGTATTAAAGCGTGCTTTTTTTAAACCTTTGAAAGCTTTACTAATATTCAAATGAGAAGTTTTTCATGTGCAGGCAACATTTGTTTAAGCTTCTCTCTCTGATACCACAGCAATCATTTTTTATTTCTGCTTCTTGAGTCTTTTCAGCAGACCAAGGAAGACAACATCATTCAATAACAGCTGAAATTATTCAGAGCAATGTTTATCACTTGGCTGTTTGAAATAGCTATGTTTATTTATTTATTTCATATTTTTATCTTAAATGTTACATGTAGGAAACACTTGCAAAGACTTCAAAAAAATTAGAAGCAACCAGCTGGGAACTCCTTGGGTCACATAAATTAAAACATACATAAGCAATAACAGATATTTGCTAAATTCTTCTATCCCATCCTCCCTCTTATGGGATGGCCTTTTTGCAAGTATTTATATATAACAAGCAGTAGTTTTGATCTACAGGCAAGGAAGGAATGTGCATTTAACCTCCTGAAACTGGTCAAATTCCTAATTTTGCTTGAGATTATTTTTCTGATGTTATACACGTCACTGTGTTTCACACCAGAACCTGACCTGTTGTTTGAGTATAGCAAATGTTCCTGAAACTTTCTTTTATCTTGTATCTTTAGCATAAGCACCATTCCAGAGTTCAAAAAACATTTGCACAACACCCTCAGGCCCTTGATGTGATTGATTCTTGGGGTGTCCTGTGCAGGGCTAGGAGTTGGATTTGTGTGATTCTTATGGGTCCCTCCAGTTCAAGATATTCTATGGTTCTTTCTTTTGTGTGTGTTTCTGTAGAGCAGTCAGTATTCTAATCTGTCCTTAAAAACTGAATCAGGTGTAAATATCAATGAATTAGGCTGATCTGAGATGATGTGGCCGTGTGATACACATCTATGTACTGGAATAACCTCAGATTGGAAAGTTTTTTACAGCGTGAATGGCACTGCCCTGTGGCTTTTCATTCTGGAACATTGTGGTTTTAAGATGGTTATTGTGCTTTCCGTCCTGGAATCTATTGTCCTTTCAATAACACTAGGTCTTCTGGGTACAATGTAATTTGGGAGGCCTGGATGGGCATCAGATTCCTGTGGATGGTGATTCCAATCTGGAACCTGTAACACAAACTCAGTGGCATTACTTCTGCACTTTAAACAAACAGCAAATGTGCTTTCCTTTTTTTCTCTACATTTTATGGTTCCAGTTCCACCTTTGCCTACATGTTTTTTAAGAACAGTTCTGGTTGTTTGCATTGCTATTTAGACTCAATAATTTGACTCCTTATATTTGCCACGAGTAGCCTGATTTCCCTCTTGAAATCTTGATGCAGTTTATGTACAACACATGTTATCTCAGGGACTAACAGTGGGGTTATCTCATTTAACTCCAGTTGTGGGTGAGGCAGTCATCTAGCCTCTCTCTTTATAGCCCATAAAAAGAAATAAGTACTTTGAGGGTAAAATTCCTCTCATCTCTGATAGCACTTCTTCAGAAAGAGATGACTCATATGCTGGAAATGCCAATTCCTCTCCAGTGAATATCAAGGCAGCCTACATCATTAACTGGAGTGTATATTTTTGCCCAGAGTGATCCAGAGTATGAGCCCTGATACTGATAGTTAAGAAAGACCATGTGTAACTCAAAGAAGGGTAGTATTGTTGATGTCAGAGAGAAAGATGTTGCATCCATCAAGGTGCAAGCTGATGAGAGGTTGGATAAGAGTATGAGCTGCATGGATAGATGGAAATATTGTGTTTATAAAGTGCTATGCTGGAAAAAGTTCTGCAAAATAGCAGAGAAGGAAGTGAGTGAAAGATGACAACCACACCATGGGACTGAATTTCAAGAAAACAAACTTCATTCACATCACCTGAGCTTTTGCACACTGGACAACGATCAGTTTCAAGAGAAACATGATTTTACAGCATCAACTTGAAATAAATAAAACCAAAACCCAGCATCGCTAAAAGTGTAAATATTTTCTAAGGAAGGAAATAACGCTGGGACAATAACTCTTCTTTAATAATCTCCCTCTGATAACCTTTTCTTCTCAATTTTTCTTATAGTTTTGCTCGTCCAGGGAAAGGTTCATGGCTTGGTAAAGGAAATATGGAGGCAGGAACTGACCAGTCCAGTATGTCATTAGAAAATCTCGTATTTGGAGCTGGCTACTGCAAACCCACTTCTTCAGAGGTAAGGAGGGTGAACAATAGTGTCTTACTTCCATTTGATCACACAGAGTGTTCACATCATCTGTGGAGAACATGTGGTTGTACCTTTCCAGTAGAGGAATTGTGTTGGAAGAACCTTTCAAACATTTCTGCGTGAACCACCTGGCACTTGAATGCACAGTTCCCGAGTGTTCAGCCCCCACTTATATGAACCGTTTCAGAAAGTTCAAAATGTGTAGCAATACCCCCCATAGCTGATGACAGATAAGACAGGGTTCACCTGACCAGTGTCTGCTGTAAGGTGAAATTAATTATTCATGAAAAGGTCCTGTCTTTCAGGTCTTACGTATGATGGTCAGAGCACTTGAGTCATTGTTAAGGATGTTATAAATGAAGGTTTTTGTCCTGAACATTGAATATTGTATGAGTTGGTGACAGGGTCTTACATACTTTGCCTTACTCATGGCAGGTCCCACAGTTAGTGTGTGTCTGATTTTACAACTTAACAAAGGTGAAAAGGAGAGCTCATTGTGCAATTTTTAGTAGAAAATTGTTTGTTTGGAAAATAATGATTAATTGTGGGTTTGTTCTTAGTTTGTTTTGTTTTCTTTGTTTATTTTTAATTAAATGCTTGCTTTGGAGTTTTGGTTTTGTTTTTTGTTTTTTTTTTTTTTCAGAAACATTTCCTCAGATCTAGAAACTCAACCTATAATATGGCAATTGTTAACTTCATTAACCTTCGTTAATCTTCATTCAAGGTTTCTGATTAACATGCTGTCCTTAGCTTCCCTCAAGCTTTCCTGTCAAAGATATTATATATAAATATTATAAATATTAAAAATATGCAAGCCTAGAGAGGCTGGCATAGAAGAACTACCAGGGAATCAACTTGGACTGAGAGAATATTTGGCCTGAGGCTGCTATCCAAAATATTGGGTCATTGTATGCTTTTGGCAAACAAATTGATCTTGACCTTTACATCTCTGGTAGACAGTCACATCATAGACATTTAAATAGCTGATTAAAATATTTGTTTTGTAGACTAATCTCTGTAGAGCTCTGTACATCAGACAAGAGAGGCCTCTTTGGAGAGGGGTGCCTACTTTTCATTATCCTCATCCTCTGGACAAATCTCTGTTGTAGGAAGGGAGATGGAAAGGCTAACTCTCCAGTCACATTTTTGCTTTTAATCTGCGTGGAAAAATCTTGGCCTGTTATTTCCTTCCCAATTTTTTTCCATAGCTGGACACTATTTTCTTATTATTATTTTTTTATTATGTTTTTTTAATTTAATGATTGTATAATTGTGATGAATTGACCTTGACTGGTAGCTAGGTGCCCGCCAAGCCGCTATATCACTCCTCTGCTCAACAGAACAGGGTGGGATGGCGAAAATTTTTGGGTAAAGTCTGTTTAATGAAGCAAAACCAAATGCCATGTGCAGAAGCAAAGAAAACCAAAAGAGTCATTCTCTCCTTTCCATGAGCAGGTGATGTCCAGCCACTTCCTGGGAAGTTGGGATTCAGTAGGTGTACTGGTTTTACTGGAGAACAAATATCATTATAGTGAATGCTCCCCCTTCTCCTTTCTCTTAGCTTTTATTGCTCAGCAGACATCAGATGTTGTGGAATATCCTTTGGTTCAGCTGTCCCAGCTGTGTGCTCTCCCAAGATCTTGCCCATCATCACGCTACTGCTGGGGAGGAGAATGTTGGAGAGGCAACCTCTGCTCAGCAGTAGCCAAAGCACTGGTGTGTTACAAACTTTTTTGTAGCTACCAATGCACAGAACAGCACTGTGAGGGCTGCCGTGGGGAAAATAAACTCCACTCCAGTCAGACTTGACACAATAATTATTATCCTAGCTGGCAGCCTATGAAATACCAAACTGAAAGCATTCTCAAGAACTGGCTTTAGCGCAGGTCAGCAGAATGCCACACACCAAACCATCATAAATATAATGCTGCACTGTGCACATGGTCACGTGCATTTGCTTAGCTTCAGCAAATGTCCATAAGTCATAACATCTGTTCTTGAGCTGAGCATTTTAATTTAATAGGCCCTAATGGCCTTTTTGGCTATGTACGATGTGTACATGATGTACGATAATGAGCAAATGCCATTTCTCTTGGTTTAACATAAAAAAATAGAAATTCAGAGCTAGAAAAGAAACTGTTATGGAGATAAACTTAATTCCAAGTGAGAGCCATGCTGATTGATAGGGGAGTTTACATCAAACAAGCCATAAGACATTGCGAGATAAAGAAAAATATTTGGGTTTTTTATGCTGTTACAATGCTTTGCACTGGCTCGAGTTCCATTCCTGGTTGTTTGAATGTGTTTGTTAAATGTAAATTGAAGTGGACTATAGGCATTTCAGGGTTTGGGGAATTTTGCAGTCACTGCCAGTGGCAGTGAGAATGGATGCTACTCCTTTCACTAGAAGAAAAAGAACAAATCTGCAGACCTCTTTGCTCATTTCATTTTTATTTTTTTATTTTTATTTTTGTTTAGGCCTCACCTACTACATGTCTAAACTAGTTGAATTAGTTGTTGAATACCCTAATTCAAAATATACCACATCTATATTTTTGTTTGTAAGTTACTCTGATTTGATGTAAATGGATAAAACTAGGCCAGACAATTAATATATCTCATCTTCCAAGGCTGACAAAGTTTCACTGGGAGGCAGACATGGGAAAGTTGATTTTAAAGGGACTTTGGCTAATTCCTTTTTATATTATAAGCTTCTGTGAAACAGTTAATGTTAGTCTGTACTGTTTTTGTTTTTGGTTTTTTTGGTTTTTTTTTTTTGTCTGTTTTCATCTCTGCAAATCTGAGTTTGGATCCTTCTATTTTTCAAATACATTTCTGTGTTTTCCTTGATCTGAGAAGTCTCCAGGCTTAAGCTCTAAAAATTAATCTCATGGGCAAGTGTCTTCTGTTTAGTATCTTTGCTAGGGAACCTAACCTGATTTTTCAGTTTATATTCCCTCAGGAAAGCCAGAAATATGCTGAAATCTGAAGTTAAGTCTATCAAGTTATGTTTTCCAGAACTCTTGAATATAAAGCAGAAGACACCTTGACATATCATCTCTAGGTCATAATTTCCATCTTCCCTTTTTATTCCTTACAAAACATGGATGCATCAGAGAGCTAATTCTCTCTTTAGGCCCAAAGACTCCCTGTGGAAGTCCTCATCCAGATTATGTAATCGATTTCCTTTTTCCTTATTGAAAAGTCAAGTGACTCCCTTAATTTTCTAAAGAAAGTCCACACCAGTAAGCTCTTCTTGCCACTTCCTGAGCTAATCTTCTGCATTTGGGTTGCTGAGGTGCCAGTGCTTAATAATAGCTCCTGAAGGCTCCTTGTTCTGCAGTTCTGACTTCTCAGTACGGAGACTAATTAAATGCCAGCAGCTTTGGACTGTACATGTGCATTTTCCTTACCTAGTTCTTCCCAAGTGACTTCTGAACATCACTGACAGTTTCCTCATGTGCTGGTTTAACAGAATTGTTATAATAATTAATCCTTTTTATGCTTTGGTGTAGTTTTTTTTAAGTCTTCCTGTTTTCTACCCAGCAAAGGGGGAATCTTCCCTTTCTCTTTTCCTCCTTTCCTCCTCTAATATTTTCTGTCTCTCTATGCTACATTTTTCCTGTCATGCCCAATTAATATAACAAAGATATTTATTATTGAAATAAGATTTTTTTGTTGTTGTTAGATAAATATAAAGGAAGATACTTTTGTGGTCAAAAAACCCCAGTAGAGAATAATCTACAGAATAATAAAATGTACTAGGATTTTCTCAACTTCTCTTCTGCCCATAACCTATGCTCACGGGGAATATATCACAGATACGTTCAAAATCGGATCATATCTACTGGAGTCTTGGGAGATCTAGTGGAATGAAACAGCCTCAAGAGCTATGTGTGACTGGCTTCCTTTGGGGCCATTCAAGTTCCCCTTTGTATCTGTTAAATTGCTTTTTCCTCTGAGGAAGTTCAAGGCCTTATTTCAGATGTTGCAAAGGCTGTATCTCAATGCCACACTGACTCATGCTTTACGTGATCTCAGTAGCTGTAAGAGCTGGACACTGAAAAATTTCAACAGCTCTTACATCTACAATAGAATAAAATGTTCCTTGCAGAACTGCAAACTGAACGATCATTTACACTTCAGTATTTTTATGCCTTACCCAGTACAATAAACCTCTTCTGTATCCATTGTTGTCAGTCTCTAATGTCTTTGTAATATTGTGCATCACATGCCTGCTGTGTTATAATCAAGTTGAGTCAATGACATAGTGGGGATTATTAATAAACTGTACTCACAGTAATCTTATTTTCATTTGGCTAGCAGTTTCACTGCAGATAAATTGACTTCCAAGTAATCAGATTGATTAATCATATGACTTCCCGTTAATAAGGCGCTGGTGTTTGATGAGAAGTGTTCTTCTTCAATCTAGCATTGATGTAGCAATCCCAAAAGACGTGAAGTTTATGCCTGGCATAACACAAGAACTAGGAGTGTCATTCAAATAAAATTTCATTGATGATAAGGGTTCTTTTCAACAGACAGTTTGCTAATATTTTCATCTTTTCAGCAATGTATGCAAAGCACGAGATCTTCTACCATAGAACCAAAACATTATTTGAACTTGCATTTTTATATCACATGGGAGTGATCTGTGGTTTAGTCTTCTTTTCTTCTGTACAGTTATCGCTCTTTAGCCAAATAATTTACTTTTTCAGCTCTTGAAGGAGGAAGACCCTGAGATCAGTTCAGTTGGTTAGAGCATAGTACTAATAACACCAAGATTGCAGGCTACCATACAGGCCATTTATTTAAGAATTGGTCTCAATAATCGTTGTACATCCCTTCCAACTCAGAATGTTATGTGATTCTCTGAAGGTTGTGCATCAGAGAAGAGCCCATATGAGAACTAAATTTTTTCAGAGTTCTAAAACTGTGCTTTGTCCCTTTAAAGAAGGGCAATGTGTTTTGGTTTTTCCCCCCATTTCAGATAATTAGCAGAGATTCTCTACCTTCTGCAAGGAAAAAAAAGTACCTGATGCATCTGGAGGGCTGTGAAGTTGCCAACCTCCAATAGTGATTTCTCTTTTATTTGGTTTTTCTTAACATTATACAAAGGGAGATGTTTCACAAACAAGGTCTAATTATTTGCAAACTTAAGGCATAGTTAAGATTCCGATTTTGCTAATTTAGAACTTGAGTATGTAAGATCCCTGGAAGTGTTCAAGACCTGGGGCTTTGAGTAACCAAGTCTAGTTGAAAGTGTCCCTGCTCATGGCAGGGGGTTGGAACTAGATGATCTTTAATGTTCCTTCCAACCCAGATCATTCTATGATACATATTACTTAACATTTTTAAATCAAATATTAAAAAGTCCCAATATTTAAAATAGTTTTTATGTATAATTACTCATTGTAGCTAAACCAAATTACAGAACTGTAGTTGCAATCAGAATTGCATCTGGAATTTTTAATTTTACATGGAAATAGCTTTAATTTTCCTCTCGAGATTCTTGCTTTGGTGTGAGTGTTTAATGGCAAGCTTTTCTTTCTTGTGTTAGCATGTGGTTTTAATGGGTGGTTTTAAAAGATTTCTTGGATGTCTTGCTGATGATAAGTCATGATTGAGACTCCAGAAGATGTCCAATGCATAATCTTTCTGACACAGTAAGAGAGCTGATATAGTGCTCTTTATAAAGTATAATGACAAGTATCTTTAATCAGTCTGTTCAGGGCACCATTTGTGATAATTACTGATGAAGTCTTTAATCTTCAGTTGCCTGACAATAGATGGCTGATCTTTAGAAAGGAGTAAATGATTTCCTAGCTGTAGCAGAAAACATGGTAACTAATAATGTGACAATAACTGGTTTCTTTAATCATTGACATATTTCCTTTCTGTGGTTCTCACTTTTTGATCTGGCATATGGAGAGTACAACTAGGCAATGATCTGCATTGTGATAGAGTTCAAAACAGATTAATTTGGGTTTAGGCCTTAAACATGGTGTTGAAAAAGCTCTGCAATCTTTTTACTGTGGGTCTTCAATGAAAATGTAATGAAATCATCTGGGGATTCTTGTGAGACTCCAGATAAGAGGGTGATGGATTCTTCCGGAGAAAATCCTCAGGAATTGCTCATATTGGGCTAATAATTTATTTCTTTTGTAAAATAATAGAATTTGCATAGAAGTTGCACTTTTCAGTCCAGCTTTTTTGCTCCTTTTTTGCATTTTTATATATTGGAAAGAATCAGACTGCTGCATTCTCTTTACAGATCTCTGTTTCTCTGCACATCACTGTGAAAAAGTAAATCACAACTAGACTTGTGTAACTGAGAAAAGTATTATTATGGCTAATTTAGAGAGTTGTGAGTAGAGTGTTAAAAGGCAGACTAAACATGGATGATTTATTTTTCTTTCACAGCTACTATTACAGTTATATACTAAGGAATTAATTTGGCTTCCCTCACTATAATTTCTGACTTTGGGGCTAAAGTCCATTGATGTAGTTTGTGCCGTCATTTACTTGACTGACATTCTTTCAATTTAAGTTTTTTCTCTCTACAGATTTCAGCATTGATTTTTCAGGAATTTTATAGGAAAGGGCTTGGGAGATACGATTTTTTATTTCTTTCCTGAAGAGCAGCAGGAACAGCCTTTCTACTCCTCACTTCAGGAATTGAACTTGGCTGCTCTCTTCTGAAAGAGCTCTCTCTGAGTCACTTTTTCTTTCTTCTCAGTATTTTTTTCCCAGTAGTACTTTGTTGAAAACCATGTTTATGTGCCCTAAAGAACACTACAATAATTCCCACTGACTGATGATTAGAGAGTTCTTGAAAGGAGACCTAATCAACTCTCTCATTTCTTCTGAGCTGATGGCCTTTCTAGCAGGAGCAGAGATGCCAAAAACAGCACAGCCAAGATCTACCATCTGAAAGCAAAACTTTTGTTATTGGCAAGTGTCCCAGACAGCAGCTTGGGGACTAGAGAATAAGGAAAGAGATTCCCTCTTTTTCCAACCACTTTGTCTTGTTTTGTGGAAACAAATCTTCAAGTGGAAGCAGAAGCCTATACCTCTGTACACAGCTATCGTGCCAGTCGTGATGACTCAGTCATGATGAAACAATTTCACAACTGATATGATTTACAAGTTTTGGTGCAGTAATGGGGAGGAAAGCTTAGAAGCTCAATCCCTGCAACATCAGTTTGTGCAAAAGCAACTGCTGCTGCTCCAGCGATCTCATGAATTCTCCAAAGATCAGAAACATTTCTGTAGTCTGATAAACAGAAAAGAACAGATGAAGAGAATAGAGTCAGGGCAGTGTGTGATGGTTCTCAAAAGTATTGCCAGGCAGAGGTAAATAACATTAGATAGAAGTTTAGCCAATATAGATAAAGCATTTTTTTCAAAGTTTCATGGCAAGATAAGAATAATTTTAGAAACTCTTCAATGCAAGAATAATTTTATCTGAAGATGACTTGACTTAATCACATGCTCAGAATCCATACTCATGTGTTGTAATGCTCCAAGGAAGCTTTTTGCAAAACCAGGAAAAGTGTGTAACTATTCATCCAGTTACATATAAGAGTATAAGAGTATTTGGATAAGAACATATGTCTAAAGATTTAATTAGGGTAAGCCAGACACAGTCAGATGTGTACGAGTTTGCACTGCTTCTTTGACTGGCATAAACCTTGAGAAATCAAGCTTCCAGTCAGTCTTGTTTTACAGTAGTGTTTACTTCTGCTGTTCCCAGCTTCATAGTACAGTATTTGAATAGGTCCTGATGTATTGTTGCTATCTGTGCCCACAGTCACTTTGTGATCCCAGGTTAACTGGACATGTCATAACTTGTGAAGGAGCTGCTGCATCATTTAACTGTAGCCTCCAGTTTCTAGCAGGTCAGATAAGTCCAACAGCCTGTTCCCCTCAATTTTTGTCCTTGTCATTTTCATAGACTCATAGAATGTCTTGGTTGGAAGAACCTTTAAAGGTCATCTAGTCCAACCTGCCTGCAATGAGCAGGGACATCATCGACTAGATCAGGTTGCTCAGAACCCTGTCAAAACTTGCCTTGGATGTTCTTAGAGTTGGGACCTCTACCACAACTCTTGGTACCCTGGTCCAGTGTCTCACCACTCTCATCATAAAAATGTCATCCTTGTGTCTAGTCTGAATCTACTCTCTTTTATTTTTAAACCATTATCCCTTGTCTTATTGCAACAGACTCTGATAAAAAATCTGTCACTATCTTTCTTAGAAGTCCCTCTTGAGTATTAAAAGGCTGCTATGAGGTTTCCCAAGATACTCTTTTCATGTGCAAGATAAAGCCATAAAGACAGTTGAAGGCACTCTATGTCTACTCTTCAATGACTCAAGGCAAAAGTCATTGTCATCTCTCAAGTTTTTGTTAGGCCTTCATGCAATCTACAACGTCTCTGTTGGAATTAGGTCTCCCTGGCACTGGTGGACAGAGTTGGCTGATGAGAAGCTGAGATGGAAATATGAACAGGATAAAGAGGTACACCCAAAAGAGTGTTAAGTCATGTTTTTGCAGGTGGTAAAATCCTGTTTTGGATATGCATATTGAGTCTCTTTTCTAAACAAATACAGTTTGACTCTCCAGAGCTGTCAGTCAAACAGTCTCTTTCTCCTCTACTGAACTCATTAAAAGTATTTTATGTAAAACCATAAAATGATGGCCTTCAGAATAAATGGTAAGCACTAATAGCTCATGAAATTTGATTGTCTTTGAGTGTAAATTACTTGAAGGCTGGTATATGTACTATGCATAATACAGGAGGTATCTACTTGGCTAAGAAAAGGAACCTGTGAAAATGTAATAATTATGCAAATTTATACAGTTCCAGCTATTCAAAAGCACCCCATTTTATAGCAGTAAATTATAGCAGCTTAATGTAATTGCCTTATAGTTATATGCCCAAGAAAGTTTCTGATTAGCCATTACTTCTGATTCTGTGTTAAAATACAAATTGTTGATTTCCATCAGGATCACGTAGAACTGTATATTATTTTATAATTAGCTTCGCCATTTGATACATGTTTGCATGCATGTGAAAGATGTATAAATGATTCATTGCCTGAGAGTGTCACAAGTGAAGAGTCCAGGAATGTGGCATAACGACAGAATTAGACATGGTTTTCTGTCAGCAAAAGGCGTAGAAACCACATCCCCCCATATCAAGAAACCAGACCAGCATCGCAGCAACTTGGTCAAGGAGCAGCAATTTTTATGCTGACTGATTGTTTGCAAGAAGGAAAGTGCCTTTAACTCAAACTATAAGTGATTGATTGAAATAATACTCATCAAAAACATGTATGGATCTCATTTAGTCTCTTTGAAGATTTTAATTACCTGGGACTCTCTGAGATGCAGAATTATCTTCAGTAAAATGACTGGGCAAGGAATGGAAATTCATTTGGCTTGGTTTTATAAGAAACCTCGGAGTAGGATCTTGCAAGAGATCTTCTGCTGATTATTTTTCACAGTACATTAATGCAGAAAATTCAGGTATCCTGAAAAATAGTACATTTTAGATCCAATAAAAGGGTTTTTCCTCCATTTCTGTAGACCATAAAGGAACTGGTATAACACATTGCTGGGAGGTACTTCTGTGAACTTTGTGGGATTTGACACAATTGTGTAACACGACAGCACTTATTATACCTGCAGTTCTTGTTCTGAAAGTATGGGAAATATGAGGGCTGTGGCATAAACCAATATTTGGGCAATTTAAGGAAGACCTTGCCTGAAGGCATGCAGTTTCTGAAGCTATCAGGGCTTAGGCATATATTTTGTTTTCTTTACCTCTGGCTTGTCAGTGAGTATTTGATACTTGACTGTGATCAGTTGCAAAGCACAAGACTTGTTGGATTTCTCCTCTGAACCAGCTTGACAGAGTCTATACAAGTCAACATAATTTACTCATCTCTTTGGGGAAACAAGAGAAGTCAATCATGAACCAAGTAGAAACATTGGGATATGCAAGACTATTTGTAAATAATAATGAAAAATAATAGTTCTATCAACAGAGGCATGAGTTCTTTCCACTTGCATATGAATCATAGGAACCTACTTGGTAACACTTGGCTGTGTAACAGACTGGAGGAAACAATGAAATAAAATATCTGCCTTGGTAACGAAATGTCAAACTACTTAAAAAATGAACCCATAAAGGTTGAAGTAATTTGTCACTGTCAAAGGCAGCTAAATATTTCCTCTTTAGCTATTGTTTGACATTGTTGCTAATGTTTAAATTTACCAAGCTGAGGAAGAGAAGCGAAATAGTGTTATGATTGTTTTATTTTTTATCTCCATTTGTCAAGACAAAGCTAATTAATGAGCATGCAGCAACTGCTCTACTCTCTGCTTATGGATGTGTTCGCAGTGAATTCTGGGTCAAACTCTCAAATAAGTAGATTCGAGTGGGCATGGATGGTACCATATCTCTGCTATGAGATTCTCTGTGATCAAGAACCTAAATGGCCCACTAGGAACCTATTTTCAGATAACACCTATTTTAAGTCATCTCAGAATCCAAGGCCATGGGAGCAGAATTACAGGATTCAAAGTGATCTTGGTCACCTTCAATAGTAGCTTGGAAAGCAAATGGTCCAATTTATAAACATCCTGTTTATAGGCAGGAGTGACAACATATCACAAATCGCAAGGGGCTCATGTCCTTATACCATTTTTATGAAAATCACAAGTCTTGGTTTCTTGATGACACCATGGTATGTTGAAAGATAGTAGATGTATGTTCCCCACAGCTAATAACAGTGAGTGTTGATTGAAGCAAAGGCTTAGGCTATCAGATTGATGGAGAATACAGACGATTTTTTATTTTTTTGTGTGTGTCTTTGAATTCTAAGCTTCCTAAGAAAAAGACAACTATCTTATTTTATATTGCATTTATATGATGCTTGAATAATGGTCCTCAGATTTTGCTTGTGGCAGCATTAAACTCATAAAAATAATTTCTACAAAATATGAACATGAAATGAGGAAATTCGTCACTTAAGTGGTACTTGATTTTTCTATCATCCGTTTATTTATTATCCTTTCTGCACTTTTATCCTATCTGGTTCTTTATATATTCTTTTCTTTGGACAGGAAGATTCTTTGATCCTGTCTTTGAGACTTTCCTTCTGAGCAAATGTCAAGCACAGTCATTCCAATCCTACCTGAGAAACAAATTCTCCCTCTACTTGCAAGTTTTACATCAGTCATGAAAGGGGAAATACAGAAAAAATACTACTTAGAGCAGCCCGCAATCCATCTTTTCCCATTCCTTATTACACATCTTCCAAAGAAAGAATCCAGTCTCCATCTAATTTCTCCTTCCCTAGAGATGAGGATTCATGTCCACTTTGTCATCAAATTCCCTTCTTGCTGTGGGGTCTGTTTGCCTCTGCTTAGCTTATTAGTAAGACTGATCCATAGTCAAAGAGCACCAGTGAGCTCACCTTTTAATACAAATATTTTTCTCTGACTCGAGTTACTGCTGTGTATAACTTGGGTATGATTTGTGTACCAACAGGGTTGTAAATACCAGAACGTTCTGGCTGATATATTTTACTGCACTTTCAGGTTTAAAATGAACAGATAATAAACTCAGTCTTCAAAATAAACATTTTTTTCACATTGCAGTAACACTAAAAATCCATCCTTTATCTTATGACAAATTGGTGTTCTCATGTTTGAAGTAAGTAATTCTTCCTCCATATATAGACATATTTGTAGCTGAGAATAATTTTATTTTAAGAGATTAGCAGGATGTCAAGTGTTTGGGCTTTTGGGGCTTAAAATGGCAGCTTCATGTGCTGTCGTCTCAAGATCTTCACATAACTCAAGCACAGTTTGTTGGGAATTTTCACATAGACCAAGCTAAGTTTTTATTGCCATGATCTGCTGCATAAACAGAGCAAAACCGGTTGCTATAGGGAGAATTCATTAATGAGGCTGTGCTTAGGGGTAGGATATCAAGTCAGGATAACCCTAACTAGTCTGATTCCTTAGAAATTGAACTCATCAAATATTTGATCACTTTGATGTTTAATTTTGAAGCAATTTCTGTGGATGTTTTGGAAAGGTAAAAAAGGAGCCAAATTTCAAAATCCCCAAATGGAGTAGCACTGGGACAAATACAGTGAGACTTGGGTCATTTCCAAAATCTGAATGATGTGCAGAGGATGCAGTATTAGCCTGGTTCTTCTCTTACATGTCATAGTCCCTTGGCACGCCATTTTCCTAACAAGAGGGAAACCCTGGATACCATGATCAGAGACAGGAAGGAGTGATCTGACCACTGAATTCAGTCCACCAGCTCTGTGGGAAACTGTGAAATCAGCATATGTGATATGTTGGAATATATTTTTCATATGAACATTGTCTCTACATCCTACTGTTTCACTGTTCCTCAGCTTGTTTACTGTTCTCCAGTTTAAATAATAGCTACGGTACCATGTTTTATGTTACATGACTCAGCACGTGAAATTTATTGAGCTTCACATTGTATAGGTGAGTTTAAGGTACGATTTAATTTGTATTTATAGTGCATTAAGAGGGTGAAAAAGATCTGTTATGGTGCTTAAATGACAAGTTTTGAAATGTGAAGTCATAATTTAACCAATCAGTAAGAAAAATGTCATGAAAAGAAAAAATATTTCACTCTGAACAAGGAAATACTTCTTTCTAAGTTGACTTAACACATTCCTTTTTTCCCCAGTTTGGTCAATGAACTGCAAAGTCAATTATTCCTGTAGCTTTTTTCTTATGTGAACAGAGATCCAAGCCTAAAGTCACTTTGTCTCCAGCAGTGACTGGCAATATATAACAGAGTCTGGCATTTCTAAATAGGAAGCTGTAGTTCTTGTTGCTTTTGTTAAATAAGGAGCATTTCAGAGTGTCCATTTTCTTCAGGTCTGCGCTTCCAAAAGCATCATGGAACCAAGTAGTTTGGTGTATGCAGTGTGGTAGAAGTTCATTGTGTTTAGTAGCATATTCTGCCAAATACTATGAGACAAATGCCTTCTTCAAGATAACTGAGTTTAATTCGATTTTTAGGTCCAAACTAGCCCACGTGCATTGGCAAAGTATCTTCAGTTAGCTCTTGTGTCAACCATGGCCATACTCTCCTGCATGGACATGAACACTCTGGGGACAAGATGAGACCTACAAACCACTTGCATCTTAGGTCTATCCATCTCCTAATTTCTCTCCAAGTTAGAGGATTTCACACTAGGCACAAATAAATACATGCTCTGGGTCTGGTTGTCAGCTTCTTGAAGTCAGCACTTACTGCTGAGTGAAGAATCCAAATCATGATGTCCGAAACACAGAAAACTATTCAAATTCAGGATTTCTCACAGTTCTCTCCTTTTGTAATTTTGCTACATTCTAACTTCCCACAAAATGGGAGAGCTTTGATCATGACCCTTCTGTAATTAACTCCAGAGATTTGTAAGCAAAAATCATCATTATCCTATGAAATCCTGGGAAATATGTATTTATTCATTTAGTTATCTATTCTTATATTATTGTATTGAGAAAAAAAGCCCTCTGCCAGCTGCTAATCTGTATGACTACACAGCATAAAGCCATTTGCACCCCAGCCAGAACCACAACTGAACATATCTTTCCCTGTTGCTAGGTGTGCAACTTGAATCAAAGCATTTTTAGCGTATCTGATGTCCTGAATGCCAATTCTAATGGCACAATTGTGTTAATGTCACTGAACAGTATCTCCTGTATGTGTGAGTGCGTACGTACAGGTGGGAGACATAAAAAGTGTTAACAAGTGTCCTTTTAGAAATTGACTGTTTTTATGCTGCTGCCTGCAGTGATGAGTAATAACAAGACAGCTCTTCAGCTCAGGGGTCCTTGTTTGATCACTGAAACAGGAGTGGATTTTCTTTCCTTATCTCTAAGTAGCCAGCATGGACTCTCTTTAATCAGAAAGGGCAATGTATTAAGGGTTTTTTTGATGTCTACACTGTATTATTTTATTTTAAGAGATCAGAATTTACACCATAACTGTACCTCTATTAATATATATTTAATTTATAATTACATATAAAGACCAACTTCTCTCTCTATATCTATTTGTATCTATATATGTCTGTGTATCCAGTTTGGCCCCTTTCTTAGCATAAACAGTTATTTTCAAATATTTCCCTCCCCCCCGCCCCCTCCATCTCCAGAATTGTAATTATTCAGTATTGCTGTGTCATCTCGTATCTCAGTGTTCTTCGTGAATGTTCCCTACACAGACTTAATAATAACAATAAGAAGATATGGACTAATATGTGTCATTTTCATACATATATCTTACAGAGGAAAAATAAAGCATACCCAAAGGCTTGTAGTGAAAATGTTAGCATCAGGCTGGCAGTGTCACTAGTGGGGTCCTATAGGGCTCCATCTTCAGCCCAGTTCTCTTCAACAGCTTCATAAATTACTTGGATGCAGGACTCAAAGGAACACTGTTTGCCAGCAAAACTAAATTGGGAGGAGCTGTTGACTCCCTCAGGGGTAGAGAGGCCCTGCAGAAAGACTGCAGCAAATTAATGAGATGGGCACTCACCAACTGTGTGAACTTTAACAAGGGCAAATGCCAGATTCTGCATCTGAGACAGGGCAACCCTTGTTGTGTGTATAGACTGGGGAAGGAGAGGCTGGAGAGCAGTGCTATGGGAAGCAGCCTGGGTGTCCTGTTTGATGGCAAGTTGAATATAAGTCAACAGTGCCCTGGCAGGCAGGAAGGCTAACCCAGGGGGAATCAGGCAAAGCATCACCAGCTGGGCCATGGAGAGGATCATCCTGCTGGGCTCTGCATTGGGGTGGCCTCACCCGGAATATTGTGGCAATTTTGGGCACCAAAATGTGGGAAAGATATAAAGCTACTAGAGAGCATCTAAAGGATGGCAACGAAGATGGTGAAAGGTCTTGATGAGAAGCTGTGTGAGGAGAAGCTGAGGTCACTTGGCTTGTTCACCCTGGACAAGACGAGATTGAGGGGGGATTCAGCACAACTACAACTTTCTCATGAGGGGAAGAGGAGGGGTGAGACACCGTTCACTGCTTTGTAGTGAACAGTGACAGAACCCCAGGGGATGGCCTGAAGCTGTGTCAGGGGAGGCTTAGGTTGGATATTGGGAAAAGGTTGTTCACCCAGAGGGTGGTTGGCCCCTGGAACATGACCTCCAAGGGAAGTGGTCAAGCACCAAGCCTGACAGGGTTCAAGAACCATTGGTACAACGTTCTCAGGCACATGATGTAACACTTGGGGTGTCCTGTGCATGGCCAGGAGTTGGTTTCAATAATCCTAATGGGTCCTTTACTACTGAGGATATTCTGTGATTCTATGATTCATAGAACTTTTCTTGTGCCAAATGATTCAGTCTTTATCTAGGAAGATGTATGCCTCCTGTCAGACACTGCTTTGACTTTCATGAGACATTTTCCTCAGTGCTTAATTTACTGCTAAAGCAAAGTTTTTGCAGTTTTAATTTTCTCTGTGGTGATGTATAACCCTAGAGATCAGGTGGAAGAAATTAATTTTTTTCCTTTTCTTATTTAATGTAATCAAAGTTGTTCAAACACTTAGAACACCCTACATGTGCTTTTACACAAAGAGCCATCAAGATGGTAGACACGTGATTATATAAAGGCTGTAACAAAACCATAGGTTCAGCTTTAAAAGTGATGTGGGAAATAGACGGAGATTTCAGAATTTAGCATTGGTTTTATTGAATAGAAATAAGAAAATGTTGGGAAATGTCCCCTACAAGAAATCTGTAAAAAACCTACAACAAAACAAAACATGTGTGTACTAAAGTACTTTGGTGAGGTTTGTCCCTTTAAATTCTATAATATATTGCTATATGAATATGATGTTCATGGGGAAAAAAAAAGCCAGAACTTTTATTTTAATTTATTTTATTTGTTCTCCTTAAGAGGGCCAATATGAGATATTTGGAATTTTTTTCAACCATTTTCCAGATTTTGCTTTTAGAAGAACTTCAAGGGAAATTAGTGTGACCTGTGGAGAAACTTTGTATTATGATATTTTTAGATGTAAATTTTCCCATCAAATGCTTTCCTGTCCATTTCTTCTTCCTCAGCCACTTGTAATTAAGAAACGTACAACCTGTATTTAGAACAGTAAATTGAAACCATGAGACACAACCATTAGAGCTGAGCAGGATAATTCTTTTCTACCTGTTCAGAGGTTGCTCTTTTTCAAGCCTGATGGTTCCTATTTTTCATGAGTTTCAAGTCAAATACTTTCTACCTGCTAATTTTTTAAAAGCGTAAATTATCACTAAACCTGACTGCAATGTCAAATATTTTTTCAAGTGTGTTATAATCCCAGTGGTTTTGTCAAAGTAGCTCCATCTTTTAGAGGTAATATAAATGCTATTTAATTTATGTTTTCTTACATAACACATTTAGTGAGAGACATAGCATAAGTTATTCTATATATTGCCAATGTCTTTCTAACTGTTGTCTTTTATTGACATTTTAATGTTACCAGTGTCACATAAGTAAAATTTAAATATAATAATATAATAATTAATATAATGATTTTATTTTTATTTTAGAGTTTTGGATAATGAACAATCATAGCAGAACAGTAAATCAATGCAAATAGAGCAATTTCTTAAGTTGATATAATATGCACATTCAAGTGCATCCTAGTTCAATATATATATTTATATATGTTTGGTTCTAAGTTTTACTTTGTTTAATGGAAAGTACTCAATTTTCCCAATTTTCCATAACTGTTTCTCCCATAAACATGCTGTCTTTGTGTAAGTGGACATTAAAGGAAACAGATTTTTGAGAGCTGGCTTATGTCATTTTCATCCAGCTCTCAGGAAAGTTCTGTGTTCACATATCTGCTGCTGACAGGTGAAGATCACAGAGATGCATTGTCTTTCTGCCTGATAGGATCAAGTTTTGCGTATCACGCACGTTATATGTTGTCTGTGATCATTCTGTTAGTTAAATATTTAATTTTTTTCTTCTTGGCTGCCCATTTTCACCACGCCTTTAGAAATTACATGATTTTTTCCCAATCTGTCAAAGGGCTAAATTCAGCCACCATTTAGAAAAATTGCTGGGAGCAGTGGCAGAGTGACAAATACAAATGGTGTCTTGAACATGCAGTTTGTTGAGAAAACCAGGCTGAGAAGAAACAGTGTGTCACCAGACAACAGCATCCAGCAGTTGTGGACTTCCATGTCTTTGAACTATGAACAGATTTCCCAACAGTTTTTCTCTGCTTGGCACAGGGATCTAGAAGTTGTTTGTATTGATGAATGAATTAATGAGGGGGAGTTGTTTTGGTTTGGCATTTTTCCATAGCTGAATGGAGATGTAAACACACATATATACATACAGATGGAGTCACAGAATCAGAGAATTGTTAAGGTTGGAAAAGACCTTTAAGATCATCAAGTCCAACTGTCAACGCAGCACCAGTACCATGTTCAACATTAAACCATGTCCTCCAGTGCCACATCCACACACTTTTGAGCACTTTCCTAAGCATCCTGTTTCTGTGCATTCGGTCAGTGAATTTTTCCTAATAGCCAATCCAAATCTCTGTAACTCTACATGTATACATATACGTTGCTTTTTTAATATATACCTTATAAAAATATTCTTAGTCAATCCAAATGCAGATTTTTTTGCTTCTTTTGTTGTTGCTGGTTTGTGTTTTCTCATAAAAAAAATTCTCATTGAAAGTTTTTAATTTTAAATCAATTTTGTGTCATTTCTGCCATAAAAATGACTCATAACACATTCTTTGTCTTTTTGGTCTTCTCTGAAAGTTCAATTTAATGTATTTACATGGTAACCTCTCTAAGAAACCAGTTTCAGCAAATGAAATAAATACTAGTCCTTCTTCCACAACTGCTCAAGCTGTAGATTTTTCCTTTTGCATTCACAAAGCTGATTTCATTAACAGGGATATATCATATCACCCCAACATGTGCAGTTGTGTGTGCCTACATGTGAAAAGAGAATATTTGTGGGTCCATTACTGGTTTCTCAGCAAGAAATAAAAAATGATAAAAGGAAAGGGAGAAATGAAGGTCGAGAAAAATGATGACCGAAAATAATTTTAGCCATTTAGTAAATCTTTGTTTGTTTTCTATCTCTGTGGAGGCCTGGATTTAGCAGGCTTTCTCTTTTTACTGGGGTCTCTGACTAAACTACAATATAACTATTGTGAATATTTTGGAAATTATGCTCCTGAAAGCATTGGCACCTTCTGCAAGATAACACATTCTATCATCATAGCAAGGGCTGTGAATTTAAGCAGTAAATGCCTTATAAATATGAAGTTCAAGTTCATCCTAGTTGTGGAATAGTGGAGTGTCAGGGTTGTGTCTGCAGGGACACCCAGTATACTTAGGTTTTAATTCACTGATGGTCCAGGAACCTCTCTCTTTATCACCTGCATGGATGAGAAAATGGATCAACATGAGAGAAGGAATCAAAATCACCATCAACCTATTGCTGTAGAATCCTTCTGTTTCGGAATTTTGATCAGACCCAGAGGCTCCTCCCAGCGGCTCCTAGAAAAGCTAACCAGTACAACAAACACCTTGAGTGGTCAGTCTGGCTGTCCCAGGGGTTCTGATGGGAGGTTCCTGATGCAGAATTGACCAAACCAAACATAGATGAGACTCTTGCACTTGACCAATGGGAAATATTCCTGCAGAGGTCTTTCTAGAACAGTCTTTCTTAAACAAATGAGATATTAATGAGTTGTTTCATACGCGATTTAGGATACTTGATAACAATAGATGATTCATGTCTGGTTGGTGTAGAAATTCAACAGAATAACAGTTTGAGGACTCACATCTGATCTGGCTGAAGTGCACTCTAAGGTCCCCTGTACTGGAGACTTGCATCGTCCTCTGGACAGCAAGCAACTGGCCCGTTCAGGGGACGGGATTGCTGTAGAAATGTTACCTGAAGCAAAGATCCCAGTAATTCAGGGATTGCTTTGGTTTTTGTACTGGGGTTTAGTGTTTTTGTTTTTGGTTTTTTTTTTTGGTTGGTTTCTTTTGTTGTTTTTGTTTTGTTTTGATGTTTGTTTTTTTTTAAACAAACACTTTACAGATAAAAATATTTGTGAAACAATAAATTATAAGAAAAGTGGCATAATATAAGCTGCAGGACATATATAACTCCTGGTTCCCCTCATGGTTTGCTTCTTCCCCCCTCCCTCTCCTTAATTATAAAATAAAAATATCTCTCTTTGTCCTTTATGTTCCTACACATGTGAAAGGGCATTCTTTAGCTTACGTGCTTCAGTCACACCACAAATTACCAGATTTTGTTATCTTTTAATCCTCCTGCTTTTTTTAAAAAAAGTAAAAAAAAATAATGATGTGTTCACACTGTTTTAGCTCAAGCCGTATGTATAATTTCATTTCCAACCACCCGATAACAGGAACTGTCCTACCTTAGAATACATTATCTAATGTAAAGATGAAGAAATTCACTGGTCTTTGAAGCTAGAATAAAAGTTACATGTTAAAGATCAAAATAGGCTTGCAGACAAATGGGCAGATGCTGTGGTCTCAGGAACTATGTTCATCTTGTGACGCTGAGATTTAAACCTGTGTTTCAAGATATTCACTAGACCTTTCCCAGAAGCAGCTAAGGTAGGCCAGCTCTCTCTGCTACTGGAATACTGTCAGAGACAGCAAAACTTGTCTAGTTAGTCTGGAATGACTTTTTAGTGTCTTAAAATTCCTGACAAGCAATTTGAATGTGAATTGTGTAGTTTTTTAAGAATTAGATTAAACGTAAAGCATCTCATTTACCAACTGTTAGTGCTATTGTTCAACACTGCAAGTAGATAACATGGGTTATGAAATTACTTTAATACAAAACAAATGCAAGCTATTTACTCTATACTACAAAGTATAGAATCCAGTTGGTACCTTTGATTTTAGATGGACTTAGTACACTGAAAGTACCTATCCACAAATTGTTCTCTGAATTTGAATAATGAATTGCCATGAACCTTATTTAATGAAGGTGTTTGCTTTTTGCAAGTAATTTTCCTTCGTCTTGTTATAAAGGAAAAGTATATTTATAAAGCAATGCACTCTAATTACAGGAGAAATCTGTTGACTGAAAAGAGCATTACACAGGAAACTTACTCATTTAAAAGGCTGATTTATTTAAATGTATTCAGCAGGGTTATTGCCAAGAAGGTTTAATTTGTTTGAGGTTGTTGATATTGTAGGCTATTTTATTTGGCTGGGTAAATCTAGCAGAATAACACATTAGACGGACAAGGGACAGTGATGGTTCAGTGTTTGGGGTCTAGCTTTGCACAATGTGATCAAATTTAACTGAAGCCTTTACAATTCCAAAACATTATGCAGTTGTTTTTAGCTGACATTTTACTGGATTTTTCTTTATGTCCAGTGGGAGGTCTCCCTGCCCATGGCAGAGGGGTTGGAATTAGATGATGTTTAAGGTCCCTTCCAACCCAAACCATTCTAGGTTTCTATGATTGATGATGATCATTTCACAGTAAACAGAGATATGGAGAAGATGCACATGATTTTTCATGAAAAAAGAGCTTCAGAACTGTTTAGCTGGAGAAAGTTTATGACCTTTGACAGAAGAGGCAGGCAACTCTAGAGGACTACAAGGGTGTTCTGAGGTTATGCAGGGAGAAAATTAGAACAGCCAAAGCCCAAGTACAACTTAATTTGGCTACTGCTTAAAAGACAATTAAAAATATTTGCATAAGTACATTCACAACAAAAGCAGGGCTATGGAGAATTTTCACCATGTATTGACTGAGTCTCCTGACTGCCTCTTTTTCCATTACGTCTTGACTTTCTTGATCTGTTTTGTCTCGAATGGTGCTGGCATAATGAAAGAAACTCTTTTGTGTCAGTACTATTAACTTCTGTGTTGTCATACAGCTTTTCTATCAGAGTACCTTTAGGTCTTGAAGCGGAATATCAGGCATTCATGTTCTCCCAAAATTTTCAGAAATAGAAAAGAGCAAAAGACAGATATACAGTCATTGCAGACAGAGGGGGTCTTGGAAAAGGAAATCAGTTCAGATGCATTTTACGACCAGCATAGAAACATCTGTCTACCTACAAACTAATGAATTAAGATAACAGCAGTCCAAAAGAATTAACTCAAAGGGTCATGAGAATCTTAACAAAGGAAATCAACATGTAGTTTTACTATTACAAGTCCAAGGCAGCCGTCAGGCTTTGTACAAGATGGGATTGTCAGCTTCAGTATGAATTTTTTGTTTTAAAGGGAATTTTGTCTTAACCAGAAGCAAACCTATATCTGTCCTCTTGATTCCAGAAGCGTGGAAACCTGAGCTGTAGCTGTTTACTGGATCATAGCTACTGTTTTTCCTGAGTTTTAGTTTTCCCTTAGAATAGCATGTGACATAATTGTTACTGAACTTGAGTTAGTATTGCAGTTTGAATGCTTGTTTCAGGCTATAACCAAGGAAATAGGGGATCACGAGAATAAATGCACAGAAGATGCAATTGAAATAGAGAATATGAAGGGTTTGCAATCTTTTGGCCATCCCCAAGGAAGACATTTCTTGATATTTCTCAGTTTACTTGAACAGTGGCAGATAAGCTGTTTTAGCTGCAGCAGTTTATAATGGCATCATCTAGCATATGCCTGCCCTGCGGGGGTCCCTGCAGATGAGGATGCAGTTCAGTTCACATTAGTTTAAACTGTCCCTGAGGTGGATTTAATAATCTCTGTAATGTCCTGCTCTGCGTCCTGTATATGTGTGACAACTTTCAGAAGAAGCAGTTCTGTGAGAGCAGTAATGTCTTTAAACCACTGAAGGACCAGAAATTTGGAGCATGTCATCTTTTTTCTGTTACATTAACTTTCCACCTTGACAAAAAGATTTTTAAATTAGCATGGATGTTCCCATTAAACAACATGTTTTCAAAGCCAATTGTCATTTAATAGAATTTCATCAAAATGCTTCAGCTTAATCATATGGCCTCTTACACATGCACAGTACAGCCTGGACTGTGCAGTGCTGTTCCTCTCATGCAGTGGCATTCTCAAAGCACAAATGAACAAAGACATGTTTTCTTGGTCGTACATGACGATGGGATGAGAGGCCACACACACACAAGTTGAAACCTGAGAAATTCTGACTCCATACAAGACCAAAAAAAAAAAAAATAATGTAAAACTCTGAGACACATTGCCTAAAGAGGCGGTGGAAACCACCTTTCAAAGGTGTTCAAGGCTCAACAGGACACAACACTGAGCATCTTGTTCTGATTAGAACTGTTTTAGGAGGGCTGTTGGACTAGATGATCGCCAGAGGTCGCTTCCAACTCAAATTATCCTAAATTTCTACCATAATGACCAAGTTATGCTGATAGCATAAAATGCCCAGTGAACAGGTTTAATAGTTTTGGCGTTGTTCTTTTTTTGTTGTTGTTAATAATGTTTCTTTCCCCACTGTATGCAAATTGTTGCAAAGTACACTTTCCCTGTGCTTCAGTAATTTGAAGTGTCTGGTCTCTATGACGTTTAATTAATTCAGCTGAGGACAAATTTGATTAAGCACCATGAGAGAAGCAGACAACCACTAAAGAACTAAACACTGAACTAATTGTGTAAGACTTTAGACACCTTTAGTTCACACCGGTTTTGAGCCCACCTGCAGATGTGTTTTCTTATTACTTTTTATTTTTAGTTTTAAACTATAATCTATGCCAAGAAAGGCTGAAAATATACCTATTAAAGTGTAGATATGCACAATAAAATGTTATAGCATTCATACAAAATATAAAATTAGCTCACATTCTTTTTTCTGCTCATCAGTGGAGCATTTAAATGCCATATTATTTTTTGCCTAAAAACCCAATCAGCAATGGATTGTATGACAGGGCATATTTCATTACCTTTCATTACATTTTACATCAATCCACTTCCAATTTTCTATTGTTTCGAGCAGCATTTCTTTATGCTCCCTTTTTTGTACAGTCCATGGTGAAAGCAAAAAAATATTCATACTGAAGCTGAAGGTTTCCAAACTTTTGAAGAAAAATAAACTCCATCAATTATCATCAACCACCTCTCCGTGGGTCTAGATAAGCAGTTCCCTTTGTGTCTACCATAGAATGCTAGTTAACTTGAAGATTTGTGTGACAAAGCTGAGGGAAACATCCTGGTTCAAGGCAAGAGGAGAAACACAGATTTTAGGGAAGTCAAAAGGAGAAAAACATAAGAGAGGATATGAAGGAAAAGGAAAGTGAGTACAGGCATCTTTATAGTCCCATCCACCCTTCTTGCTCTAGCAGAGTTGGTGTGTTTTGCAGGGCACTATTTGTGTTGTGGGGAGAGACATTGGCTCCACAGTGGGACATGTGTGATGGATGGAGATAGGTTTCTCTGTTGGACTGTTTCCTCTGGGGGTCTTTGCATGAGACAACATTACTGGGATTTAGTAGTTTTGTTATGGTTTGGGCAAAGTGAATATGTAGAATGAGATATTGTTGGACTACATATCTAACTAATTTGGTGGCAGGGAGATTGAGATGTTCAAACTCATTCTTTGAGGCCATTTGCTTGATTGGAATCAAAGAATCATAGTCATAGAATGGTGTGGGTTGGAAGGGAGCTTAAAGACCATCTAAGTTCCATGATGTGTCTCTGACACATGCAGTGACACCTTCCAGTAGACCAGTCCCACCCAACCTGGCCTTGAACACTGCCAGGGATGAAGCATCCACAACTTCCCTAAGCAACCTGTTCCAGTGCCCTCACCACCCTCGCAGTAAAGAATTTCTCCCTCATATCCAATCAAAACCTACTTTCTTTTGGTTTAAATACATTGCCCCATCCTTATGTACCCTTGTAAACCTGTAAAATCTGTCCACAATTGGGTTTTCATAGAAACCTCTAGCAGAAATTGAGACCATGAATTTTAATCTCCATGTTTTATTTTCTTGATACTTTTGCTACACAGGGCAGCTTTTATGTCCCATCTGAAAACTGCATGCAGCATGCACACAAATGGCATAAGGACCTCTGTCTTCTGCTCTTGAATGCTCAAAGAGGACTTCACACCTATTACACCCTTGTATTGAATGAGATTCCTGATTTACCACAGCTGAAGTTGGGTAAGCGTACAGACATTTAAAAGTGAAGTGTAGAGGGATAAAATACATTGATAAATTTCTCAAAATACTTGCTTTTCAGTGATTTTTTTGCCTCAGTTACATTTTGAAAACTGGAACTTCCAGTTCTGAATGGTCATGAAATCTTGCTCTTCAAAATTATTCTAATTTTCTTCCTAATTCAATTGTTTAATAGATTTTCTGGTTTTGGCAGAAGCTTCTTTTGGCTGGTCAGGCCTGTTAGGTCCAATGTGCAAGTGGTGGCTGGCTGGATTTGTGGGCTGGAATTCCCTAATTTGTGTTTAGTCACCTTTGTAATGACAAATTTAGCTCCTATGAAAATGAGACTCTTTCCTGACTAATTCCTCTTCTCCCACCTGTTTCTTTGAATTCAAGGAATGTGGCTTATAATTTCACATCTATGTTTTTATGTCTTTGTATTTATGTCTGCAGATTTTGAAGATATCAGTTTGTTATGTTGCAGAGATAATTACGTTAGAAGGCTTAATTGCATCAACCAGCAGGTTTAAAAAAGGAATATAGTTCATTTTCCAGTACAGTGCTTGTATATAAGAACCACTAAATATAATACATTATGCTTCATACACTTCTTGACTTGATAGCTCCTATTTTCCACTTCATGTCTTGTTCCCCAACATATATTTCCCTTTAAGAAAGCCTAAAAATCATGAGGTGTTAAGAACACATACTGTGTTATTCGTTCCTGCTACAAGAGGAAAAAAAAATACAGCTTTTTAATTTGCAGCTTATGAGCTTTCAGACAGACAACAGTATGTAGCAAAACTCCTGCTTCATGCATCTTGGTTAGCAGGAAAATATAAGAGATGATTTGTGGCTCACCTGGCAGGGATATAGGTTGTGAGATGTCAGAGTTATGTTTGGTTGGGTGACCACAACTCCAGGACTACCCCCGAGCACATACAGGCTTTCTAAATAGAATTTGTTTGGTTTTTACATGATTACTGATACTGAGGCAGGCACTTCATTTGCAAATGTACTTCTTGTAATATATGCAGATTTGTTAAATGCAAATACCCTTTTTAGCCTCTTGAGCAGAGTGCTATTTGCATCATTTTATTCACAGTCTAAAAATCTATGGAAGATTGAATTATAAGGCTGATCTTCCAACACTTGTTGCACCACTCAGTAAAATCATGGGATGTAAGATTGTCACAGTAAGATGAATATAAATAAAATTTTTACATCTGTTTCCTTACAATCACTGGAGTGAAATAGCCCCATTTAAAAATATGTTATCTGACACAGATAGTGGTTTCTACTTTGGGGTGACATGAACTTATGCCTTGTAGTTGCTATATTTCTCCACTGGCTAGAGAAAAAATTTCAATGACTCATCCAGTTGTAATATCTATGTTGGTCAGATTAATCTCATAATACATTTTTATAAAAGGTTAAGATAAACCCAAGACTAAATCTCTGCAGACATCCTTAATTCTATGTTTTCCTAGCTCCCTTATTACTATATTAAAAAAAAACAAAAAACAAAAACAAAAAAAAAAACACAACAAACCAACCTTAGTTTAGACATTAAAAGTGTGAATTATTATTTCCTAAATTTTACCAGCTAAGATTAGGTCTTTTCAAGGCACTATGACTTTGGTCTGTCCTCTCCCATTTATTAGTACTGCTTGAGAAAACTCATTTGGGAATTGGGGAGGGGATTGGCCTGTTGGTTCTGCCCTGTTTCTGCTTTGTTTCTTTATAGATACTATTAGAAAGTTCCACATTGCAAAATGAAGCTGCCAAAGTTGGAGAGTTGATTGATGTCCTCATTTGCCTTATAGTCAGTGGTGCACTTAAAGTGGAGTGTCCGTCTGTTATATTCTCTCAGGACTGCATCAAAACATTTCTGATGCTGTAGAAGTGTTGAGGTACTTCAAACTTTACAAAGCAGAAGAGAGATGACCAATCTTTTACTAGTCAGGTATCTGGTATCACTACACAGTCCCCTGTAACATACAAACATTTCGTGTACATCATTTTCTCAGAATTTGCATTTAGTTCTGGAGTTGGCCATACATATGAAATGCTAGTAAGAAAACTTATAATAAAAGTGAAGTTAGACAACAAAAATACAAGTTCTATTGCCTTTGCCCTCACAATAACAATTTCCACTGGTTTAGTGGTCCAGGTTGCATGAGCAGAAGTTGCACCAGCACTAGCGTCAGGTGGGTTATGGAGTGCCCCCATTCAAACAGAAACTCGTCTATCTACCAGAATACCAAACGACTGATTTCTCACATGAATCAACAGTAGAGCATTATCATTTCACACCTACTGTACTCAAACCTGATCTCTTTCTTTGTGTTTTTTTTCTCCAGAAGAGCTATCTGTGGAAGAGACAGTATCCCAACTTTGTATGGAGCTGCAGGTATTTTCTTCAATAGAATCTGCCCATAGGTTTTTCACATTCCTTTTTCAAGTGTACAGAGATAGCCCAGTCACATATCAGAGTAGAGACAAAGGGAATTTGGCATTAGAAGTTTTGTTGCTATTAGAAAGTTTGTTGACATTAGAAAGTTTGTTGACTGTTTCTCTTCCACCAACTATTTCGCATAATTTTGATTAGTCATGTACAAGGTGTTCCTCTCACTTTTAACAAGTCATCAGCTGGATTACTCTAAAATCCTTCAGTTAGCCTAGCCCTGAGTATGGAAAAAAAAATTATTTGGGGTAGGTTGCAAGTAAAGCTTTTCTTATGACAGAAGAAAAGATACTTTGGCATGTTGTACAAACATATCTTTTCAAATAAAAATACTGAAATGTGTAGGGAGATTATGAGAGGAAAAAGTGATTTTGGCACAGAAGATACTGAACTACTCTCTTGAACATGCCTCTGCCAAGTAAATTTCAAATGGTACATAGACGAGTCATCAAGGGTGCTGGGGAAAAATGCATGCACCAGCTGATCACTGGAAAAAGTGTTTTAGAATCAGAGATTTAATAGATTTTATTTATTTTAGTATCATAGACTCATTAAGGTTGAAAAAGACCTCCAAGATCATCAAGTCCAATCTTTGACCAAATATCACTATGCCCAGTAAACCATACCACAAAGCACCACGTCTACTAATTTTTCGATCAATTCAAGGGTTGGTGACTCCACCACTTCCTTGGGGAAGTGAATTTGTTTACAATGGATGGAGAATGAATCCAAACCAAATGGGAAGTCCATTTACACCCCTTTACAAATTATGGGGTAATGTTTTTCAGCCATGGCTGAAAAACTGTTTGAAATCAGTTTTAAGTCCTAACTTGGATACTTTTCAAGATATCTGATTTCACATAAAATTGATTTAGAAAAGTATAAGTTCTTGGGTTCAGCTCTACTAGATTTAGAAGCTGTAAGAGTATAGGACAGACAACACAATCTGAAGCCTCATTTGGACTAATTTTCTGACGGTCTATGAAAGTCCAGGTTGGCTAGGCAAACATCAGCATATACCAGAATTAATTTCTCTGTATTTTCTACTTCCTGTACCATTCTTCTCCTTCCTAAAATCTTACTGACTTGTTTTACATGCCAATATTAATAAAGCCAGTATGCCTTGACTCATGCTTGAAATCCGATGAGGACAGTGTAGCAACTGGTAGGACAACAAAACAGCCAGAAGACCTGGTTCTGTGGGCTTTTATAAAAACTTAGGTTTTCCCATACACTGGAAAATATTTTGCCCTCGAATCATGGGATAACAGCTTTTTATCTATCTGTTTAATTATGAAGACAGTGAGTTTGCAGGGACTTGACACAAGTGTTGAGTTCATGTACAATATTGAGGGTACACAGGTGAAACCCTGACCATGACTGCAGTGTCAGTGTATGTACCTCTGTGCTGTACAGATTAGTGTTGAAATGCTCTCCCAGTATATTGCCTCTAGGCATGGATGAACTGAAACCATTTTTTCCCCAACAGAACATAAGAAAAACACTCATTTATAAAAGACGAAAAACTATTAGAACCCATGCAGAGAGAGGCCTGTGGGGTTGGTCTCCCATTATCACAGTGTTACTGGAGCCACATTCATTTTTCAAATTAAAAAAAAAAAATATTACTTTAACCTACCATGACTTTGTATTCAGCCCAAGAGTACAGAAGATATCAATGCAGGAGAAAGTGGAAAGGAAATAGTTTTTCCATTGTGTGATTGATCTTTAAACAAACAGGGAAAAATAACTCCGCTAAAAGTCCTGTTAATTTGTTTTGGGTGACAGCATTGTTAAAACTAGAGTGTCCACCGGCATGATGTTTCAAACGTGCAGTCACAGGGAACAGCCTGGCAGCAGGCATGTGGATGGAGACAGTCACAGATGGTGATCTTTTTAATTATTGGGTTTTACTCTGAGAAACTGAGTCCCTGAGATTTGGATTGTGTGTGGCAGTGCAGTAACTCTTAAAATTAGAAGCTTGGATGGGACTCTGAACAACCTGGTCTATTGGGAGGTGTCCCTGTCAATGGCAGGGGAGTTGAAACAGGATGATCTTTAACCCGAGCCATTCTGTGATTCTCCGAAGTTACTAAACCAGGATGCCTGATGTGTAGACTTTGCTCCTGGCATGTAATTTCTCAGTGTGAACTTTTAGCATAAATTGCAGCACAGAGCTGCAGGGCTCACAGGGTCCTGTGTTACTGTGGGAGAGAAGCAGCAGCAGACTATGGGATGTCTGTTTTCATCATGAGTTTCCCTCACAGTGTTTTGGGTTTGGTGTTTGTTGTTCTTTTCCTCCACAATCACCCATCTGGTATCTGAGTGTAACCTGGCCGAGAGGGTTCCTTTTGCTAAAAGACAGGCCACAGTTTATTATTTAAGAGCATGCAGCACCATCTGGTGGATAATTTGGAACACAAATGCTTTGATTCCCCCCCCCCCCCCACAACCAACCTACGAAGTATACAG
>VXBA01005745.1:72287-115641 GCA_013399895.1 Serilophus lunatus | reverse complement strand
AAGGGTCTGCAAAAATTGAATCTTTTCCTGCTCCTTTCTCTCCAGCTGAATAGTTGAGACTCTTTGCACTATGTAGTTTTTAAACAGTAAAAGGAAAAGTGTCACCATCTTTATTTGGGGTAAAATAACTGAAAGTGGTAGCTTTAATAATAATACTTCTAAATCAAGAGGAATTTTTTTTGTTGCTGTTGTTTCTGAAAGGACTTAATCTGACATGTGATTCTTTTTTCATAGCACTGTCTTGATGTCAGAATTTCCTTTTCTCCTCCAGCTGCTGAGCAATCCAGAGAAGATAGCAGAACAGATAAGCAAGGACCTCGCCTGGCTTTGCTCTCACCTCTTGGCCCTGTGGACCCAGTTCCTAGAGGTGGCAACACTCCATCCAGAAGTTACTGCTTATCTGACTCAGGAACATCACATGCTAAGGGTAATGTTAAACAAGTTCAGTAATGGTCACCTCCTGATAGACATTAATGATTTATCTAGATGTGTATTGCCAGTATAACTCTGCCTATATTTACATGAGATGAGGTGAGCAGGACAAGGGGTGAAGCCTAGCATTTAAATATTTCAATTTCTGGAAGGAAGATTGCTGCTTTTGTGTGACCTGAGATCCAATGTAAAATGAGTGCACTTGGGACACCAGAGTCAGGCATAGAACAGAAGATGTGTGGGAAGAGGAAGGTATCACCTGTACTTGCTAGATATCCATAAATCATAAACATTTGTTTTAAAACCCACAAACGTTCCAGTAAAAAATAACGAAAAATATGATTTTATCTCAACTACTTTCACAAAATTACTATGAGGAATATAGTTTTGTTCTCTTCACTGTGTCACATCTGTCTGTCTGTCTGTCTGTCTATCTATCTATCTATCTATCTATCTATCTATCTATCTATCTATCTATCTATCTATCTATCTATCTATCTATCTATCTATCTATCTATCTATCTATCTATCTATCTATCTATCTATCTATCTATCTATCTATCTATCTATCTATCTATCTATCTATCTATCTATCTATCTATCTATCTATCTATCTATCTATCTATCTATCTATCTATCTATCTATCTATCTATCTATCTATCTATCTATCTATCTATCTATCTATCTATCTATCTATCTATCTATCTATCTATCTATCTATCTATCTATCTATCTATCTATCTATCTATCTATCTATCTATCTATCTATCTATCTATCTATCTATCTATCTATCTATCTATCTATCTATCTATCTATCTATCTATCTATCTATCTATCTATCTATCTATCTATCTATCTATCTATCTATCTATCTATCTATCTATCTATCTATCTATCTATCTATCTATCTATCTATCTATCTATCTATCTATCTATCTATCTATCTATCTATCTATCTATCTATCTATCTATCTATCTATCTATCTATCTATCTATCTATCTATCTATCTATCTATCTATCTATCTATCTATCTATCTATCTACATTTCTCCCAGTGAGGTGCACACAACAAATTATTGATACTGTTAGTGTTGAAATTTCTTCTTATACTTGATAATAAAGAAGGTATGAAAACACTTTTTATTTGAGCTAATGTTGTCAGATCTCCTTGTCTGATTAGTTCAGCAAATGCTCTGTCTTCTGTTAGGACTTTCTTGGTTATTGACTAGACATCAGTTCAGCACATCACCAGAGCTGAACTCATAATCTGATCTAATCATTAGAGTATGAACAGTAGAGAAAGGGTAGGATTCATCTTGCTCAGATTTAGGAGGGTACAATTTAGGTATTGACATCTCAGCTTATGTTTTTGCTCCTGTCAAAATCAGTGGAGGTCTGCTGACTATCCAGAGTCAGCAGAATTGCTCTCCAGTTTCTCTCCCCAAGGGCATGGTTGAGCTTGCAAAACTGAAGCATAAAATTCAGGCAGAGGTGACTGATGAGGCAGATCAGGCAGAGGCCTGATGCTGACGCTGCTCTGGTCAGTCTGATTAGGTCTCCTTTGAATCTGATAGCAGTGTGTGACTGTTATCCAGTGGACTCAACTTTATATGCTCTCAGCTCCAGCAAGGTGAGTCTCAGCATGTGGTTTATTCCAGCCTTGACGATTTTGGCTACCTGCTTAACCTCTGCCAATCACAAACCTTTGTATACTCCAGTTCCTCCCCATATAAACTGTGTGTAATTACACTTTTCCACCTCTGGAAAACAGTTTGAGACTCCCCAGATAAAAAGTCCTACTATTAAGGTGCAGTCTTTTTGAGTGGGTGCTAGTCCTTTTTTCAGAAAGGCAGTTTGTCAAAGCACAGCTGGGGTTTGGGGAGATGCTGATGTGCTATGACATATGCTTTTCTCTGCCACTTTCTGTCACTGTTTGGTAGGTCACTTTTACAATTACTATTAGGAATGTATGGGCTCCAGTTTAACAGCTCGGTACATTTGATTGCATATTATACTTGATTCATTTAAACTCAAAGCTTATTCCAGAGCAGATGACAGCACTGAATTTTTTATAGCTTATTTCACACTCTGTGCTTTGCCAGCCACTTCAGATCCATGACTCTTTTGTAATTGATTATCCAACATTGAGCAGATATAATGTCCATGAAGAGAGTTGAAGAGCTCTCATTTTGTCAGTATGATGACATAGGCAGGTGTGTTTTTACTGTGATGGGGCTTATTCTCCTCTGGACTGATATGTAACACTTCCTCTGCTGTCTTGGTAGTTTGAGAACCATTGTGAGTCACTGTGGATGTTCCCACAGAGGAAAGAGTCAATTATGAATTGCTCTAATTCAGTAAGTTACTCCACTGCTGCTATACAGTTTTCACAATGGGAAAGGAATAAATCTTCCCCACTTTAAGAATACAGGGGAAAATGGTAAATTTTACAGCTTTTAGAAAAGCAATCAGAAGATGCAGACAACCAAATTTTGATCTATTGTCAAGAGACACTTCTTACCTCATAGCGAAACATGCAACGCTAGCAGCTGATTTGTGCTGGACTGGGAAAATTAAGAAAACTGGGCTCTTTGCTTTTTTTCTGTCAACATGGAACATAGATGGAGCACACTGAGGAATCTGATCCTGACAGTCACTGGTCTGTTATTAGACTGATGATACTTGCACCTTTCAGCAGATCTTAGGTATAACTTACGTGTCTCTCCTTCGCAGGTGCGAAGATTTTCTGAAGCTTTCTTCTACACTGAGCACCAGAAACCTGCTGTGCTCTCATTTCAGGAAGGCCTGTAAGTAACCCATTAACCCTCCCCAGCTACTGGAATGACTGGAAATTTACTTTAAAACATTTTGTAATCAAGATAAAGGTCTTTTTCTGCTGGATATGGAGAATTGTGGTTGGATGGAAGTCAATGTCTCGGTTTTAGCTCCATATTGTAAAACTGTTGAAATGAATTTCAAAAGTAAATGGCTCCACTCAGGCCCCAGAAATATTTTCAAGTTTCATATATTTATATATATTTTTATATGTATTTACCTTTCTTCAATTAACTTCCTAAACTAAATGCAACAATTCCAGCCCTGGTACTTCTAATCGGAAAAAAATGCCGATGTATAACAAATCTTAACATTTAAAAAGTTGCTTTTTACCATAAATGGATTTCTTTTATTGTTTAGTCCAGCCCTACATTCCATAGCAGAAAGGATATTTAAATGCAGACAGGAGCACTAAAGAGACAATACAAAGCTGTGGACGTTCAATGTATGAAGCAGCAGAAAGCAGGAATGGAGAATATCACCATCTTAGCTGGAGAAAATACGGGTGTGATGTGAGCTCTAGACTGATAATGAATTGATCAAGAACCAACAGATCAGGAAAATTAATGTTGCACTGGGCTGCATTCATAAAAAGATGCTCTAAAGCACTGGCAAGATATTTCCTCTGCTGGACACTTCTTCGTCATAACCAAGTAGGGCAGGACAAGGAGCCAGTTTTAAAGTTATACAGGGCAAATTTTGCCTTTAATTTTAGAAAATGATCCCAAGTGGAACACGTGGATGGTACTCAGGACCTGACCCCTAAAAGCAGAGTTTAAAGAAAGATGCTCAGATTTGAATTTCTGAGTAATGAAGGATATCCTGATTATTTTTCTCCAGAAACTGCCTGTCACGATGGGGGAACCACAGCATTTCCAGTATGGAAACCCATATTTCAGAAAGGGCTTAAAAGCCATGACATCAAGTCCTGTCATGACGATGAGGCTTAAGTGAGGCATTTACTTTTGACCTAATGCAAATAGGAAAACTGCTTTCTCAGGGCTGTCACTAGGGACATTAAGGCTCATTCAGTGTTGATGGAAAGGGCTGTGACTTCATTAGTGGATAGGTTGTATAAGGCTACCTTGTTCTGCCAAATCAGAGCAGCACTGTGGCTATGTTCACTTGGTTCTCCCACAGCAGGATTTTAGTGAGCTGTGTACAAGGAAAACCCCCATGTCAAGATCATGGGTTGAAGGCACAGACACTCATGGCCCCATTCAAACAAATGTAACCCTGCACAGGGGGAAGCCTAATTGCCTGACAGGCTTTTATTTCTGCAGGCAGCCCCAGAACTAGCCCATTTCCTGCAGATAAACAATGTTTTTTCTCAGTGTTTATCAAAGACACTGAGTAAAAAAAGGTAAAATAGTTAAAAAATCAAAAACTGGTCTATGTAGTAAATTTGGTCTATACAGATCTCATGGCAGGGTTAAGTTTCCCTTTTGAAGTTGCTAGATAATAGTTAGAAAAAATGAGTCCTAACTGTCAGAGTATTATTTAATGTTGTGGATGGCAATAGGGAGTATTATTTGAGTTCCCAGAGTGTACAGTTGAGATTAGTGCTCAGTGTGCCAGGTGCTGTACAACCACCTCAAGCAGCAACAGTTTTCACTCAGGTTTTTCTTCCTTCTTACCAGACAATAGCTCTTTTTTGCCTCCCATACTGTTCTGAGTTTGTGTGAAGCCATGTACCTGAGTGCCTGGTAGCATTTGACTGCTTAGACAGAAGAGGAAACACATTTCCAAGAGGCTGGCTATGGCATAGGGTGGAAGGCTCTAGCAGGTGACTTTTCTTCCTAGGTTTACAGACAAAGGTGTTTTTCCTCACTCCTTTTAATAACAATTATTCATATTTTCAACAAGGGCATACAGTAATCACACAGGGGGTAATGGCTTTAAGCTGAAGGACAGTAGGCGTAGATTAGATATTAGGAAGAAATTCTTCATTGTGAAGGTGTTGAGGCACGGGAACAGTTTGCCCAGAGAAGTTGTGAATGGCTCACCCTTGGAAGCGATCGAGGCAAGGCTGGATGGAGCTCTGAGTAACCTGGTCTATTGGAAGATGTCTGTGCCCATGGCAGGGACATTGGAACTAGATGATCTTTAAGGATCCTTCCAACCCAAACCATCCTATGATTCTACTAATATGTCAGTGATACATTTATTATGGTACTAAGAGTTAGATCCAAACACCCAGGTGTTACTGCCAGTAGAATGATCAGTTGGCTTTTTGAGGCTTCTCTCTGAGTCATGTTTTAGCGACCAATGACTTGTTTATCTCTGAGGAAAAAATAACCTTCCTAAAAGAAAAAAAACAAATGACAGATAGCAAGAATTATGATCTGAAGTCAGAACTGATATGCTTGTCCGAATGAATTATTCATGTCCAGACATAGGAATCTTCCATTCTGACATGAATTCCAAACCTGCCTTTTGAGTTTTGGTTCACAGTGTGTAAATGCTTTTTAGCAGTTAACTGCTACATGATTGCTAGCCTTTTGGCAATGCTAATCGGAAGTATTGCCATTGCATTGTCCTATGGGATCTGTGCAGATTTGCTTTCAGCTGACCATCTGTGAAAAACCTGTTGCCTTCCTCTTTGTATTTGATGTTTTCCCCTTTTTGTGAGACATAAGTTTAAGTGGAAAAGCTCATCAAAAATTAAGTCTACTGTATTTATTATAGCTGAGCACATATTCCTGTGTCAGTTTAATGTCATATTCAATGATGCTATCGACATTTTGTGGGGCCCAAATGTTGGAAAAAGACAGAAAGAAAACCGGAGAAGCACTTTTTACAAGCACATGTAGTGACAGGGCAAGGAAGAGTGGCTTCAAACTGAAAGAGAGTAGGTCTGGATTAGATATTAGGAGGAAATTATTTACTGTGAAGGTGATGAGGCAATGGGACAGATTGGTCAGAGAAGTTGCAGCTGCCCTATTCCTGGAAGTGTTCAACAGCGAGCTGAGCAATCTGGTCTGGTGAAAGGTGTCCCTGTCCATGTTAAAAGAGTTGGAACTAGATGGTGTTTAAGGTCCCTTCCTACCCAGACCATTTTATGACTCTACGACTCTAATTTTGCCAACAGAGTGGCTGAATTGATGTGTCCTAGTTCTTCCAGATGTGTATGTATGTGAGATACTGCAGTGCTCTGAGGTCTGTATAAGTGAGATAGATGACTTGCCATCCATCCTTCTTGGCCTTGTTCCTCCCTGTACTGCTCAACAAAATTTTTGATTATTGCTTCCTGCATCTGGATTTTGAAACCCTGGCTGCAGTAAGTGACAGACCTTGATTCCTGATCAGAAATCAGCTGAGTGATCCAGTCCCAGCCAGCAACCATGACCCCTGGGAGGACAGCAATGGGTTACAGCAGCTGACAAGAACCTGTGGCAGTGGCAGCTGGGATAATTTAAAAAATACTGAGGTCTTTAATGAGGGATTGTGCAAATTGTAGGTGTTCTTAACTGAGAAACTGAAATGTCCCAGGAGTGCTGGGCATCTCCCATCAGGCAATAATGCTTCCCTCTCCTTTTAAGCACATGGACTCTGTCCTTTGCATACACATCCGAGCTTGCAGGAGTGATAGAGAAACAGCACAGTAACTACTCAGACTTTCACTTTGTTTTGTACTTTGCTGTCAGGATCCAAAGCCATGCACAGATTTCTACAGAAATTCGTAATTCGGAGTATTTCACCAGCATGCCCCCACTGCCGGCAGAATGCCTCGACATCGATGGGGACTGGAACACACTCCCAGTCATCTTTGAAGACAGGTACATGGATATGCCTTGCAAAGGTGAGTGAAACACAAGGTTCAGCTTCATGAGACAGTTTGAAGTGAGGGAGGTTTGCTCCCCTAGCCCAAGATAAACTGTCCCCAGCTGATGAGCTTGGAAGAAAACACCCCTAATAATACAGCTGAATTCTTCGGCTTTGCCAAATGACAAATGAGAGTGTTTCCTTTATATTATTCATCCATAAAGTAAGCTGTGTCGTTAAAAGGGCTGAAGACAAAATCTGGAGAGATTTGGATTTTTATTACAGTAAAAATTTAAAGAAAAATATGACACTGTGACTGTTATTCCTACTATGACATCTAGTGGTAAGAAATCTCAGTACAAAAAACACAATTTCAGTTTAAAGGTCACTATCCTGAAAGGCAGCAGTTGCTTTAAAAAAAAAATAAAAATGTTTGCCTTTCATTACTCTACTCAAAATTTTTAAGAAATTATTTTGTCATGCAGATTTTTTAGTAAAAACCATAACCATTGGTACATTTTTCTTTTTACTTAACCATTAAGATTAGCAGGGAAGCAAAATATCAATAACATAGGCAATCATATTCTAGTATATATAGACTGTGGTAAGAAATTTCTACTCTTTCACAGTTATTCTACTGCCTAAATTTCAACAATACTTCTTACAGATATACAAGCTATTAAACTGAGTATTAAATTGACTCAAGAGTAGGAGCTGTACACTGAACTGTGGAATGACAGCAAAGTTACAGAGAAGTATCAGTTTTGTTTCACTTAGCTATGCTGTAAAAATTAACAGTTTAGATACAGTTGTATTGAGGAAAATTTATTTTATTGATATTGTTTTCTTTGGCCTAATGATGACTGTCCAGTGAGTGTAATTCTAGTTCAGTGCACTCTGGCCTGTGCATTTGTAATATGCCTTTAATATATGTATAATCTATGTAGTATAAATATACATAGAGCATAATTTTATAGCCTTAAAATCACTTTTAAAAGTCCCACATTGCTTTGGGGTAATTTCTTGTCTTACAGGGGCTACTATTTTTATTTTTTTTCAGATGAGAATCTGGAAGTTTTCTCAGATTTTGAGGTTCCTGCAAATACTCAATTGAATGCAGATGAAAATGAAGACTGTGCATTAAATGATGGTACTACAGTAATGAAAGGAGACTTTGGGAAAGGTATTCATCTAATACACACAGACAGGATAAATGGGAATCCCTCATGTCTATACAGCAGTACTGAAGGTGCTGCTAAGGGTTTAAACCAGCACTCCACATCTCAGGTATGTACAGTGAACAAAGAAGGCCAAAGGAAATCTGAAAATATTTTTGTTTTAAGAAAGGAAACTGTTTCTGACTCAGAGCCAGGCAATACAGAACACATGTTAGAAGACTTTAAAACGCCCAAGGAAGTTTCATTGAAAGACAATAGACTTGGGGCAGAAGTTACCTGTGGAGACACAAAACCTAGCAATAAGGATTCTCACAAAAGTGAGCCTATCTTAATTGTCAGTGCTCAGTATGAGTGCGGAGCATGTGGAACTGATGGCTTGGAAGATAGGACTGAAATACAAAAAATAGATGAATCTGGTCATCCTGAGAATAATTTCACTTCATCTGAGCTTTCACTGAATGAATTCACCAGTCCTGAAAAAACAAAAGATCCAGATACCACAGCTAATCTCCCAGTTTTGAAAGCTTTGCCCTCACAGAGCTTTGAAGTGAAATTGCTCACAAAGGACCAACGAGGTGAGGAGAGTGAAGAATTTACCTTGATGTCAGGGGTCATTAAAAGATCTTCCTCTATAATATCTGATTCAGGCATTGAAAGTGAACCAAGCTCAGTGGCGTGGTCTGACGCTCGTAGCCGGGCACTAGAGCTGCCCAGTGATCGAGAGATTCTGCATCACTTGGTCCGAAGGCATGCCATCCACCGAAATTCCCTGGAGGGTGGCCACACAGAAAGCAACACCAGCTTGCCCAGTGGAATCCAAGCGTCACTGACATCCATCAGCTCTTTGCCCTTTGAAGAAGAGGAGAGGGAAGTAGAGCTTACCAAATTGACAAAATCTGTCTCAGCTCCTCAGATCAGTAGCCCAGAAGAGCCCACAGAGGAGGTAGATATATCCAAACACAGTGAAGCAACCTCAGGAGATTCAGACCAAAACTCAAAAAGCTTCATGGCAACAGAAGGTGAAGATGGCAAATTAATCCTGGACTTTTCTGAGTGTCAAATCACCACTGGAAGTGGACAAATAGAACAAAGACAACATCACAACCCCTCCTTCAAACACAGTAGCAGTAACACCGAGTTACAAGAGGAAGAGGAAAAAAGTTTTACAGAGGCTTACTGTAGTTTGGAAAATAAAACACCACCTATTTGTCCAAAGCAGCTTCAAGATAATATCTCTGAGTGTCAGTCACTGGAGAGCAATGATGAGTGCAGCTTAAAAACACTAAGGGCTTGTAATTACTTGGACAGAAATATAGATAAAATCGATACATGCATTGAGGATCCACAGGATAAACCTAAGCCAGACAATTTAAAAACACAACAGAGCTTCTCCAATAGCAGAATTTCAGAAGAGAAGAATTTCTCACAAAGTGCAAAGGTGGTACCAGATATTTGTTATCCCATTACACCTCCTTCAGAGATCTCCACTGAATTTGGCTTACTGCAAGGAGAGTGTGGGAGCTGTCTGGCTGAAGAGAGCCCAGCAGTGTATGCAGAAATGCAAGGGTTACAAGAAATTGAGCTCAATGACTCACCTGCCTCAGCAGACCCTGAAGAAGGGTCTTACAAGGCTGAACATCCTCAGGAACCCGACAGCCAAGAGCATAAACTTGTAGTGAACGGCGCTGGGCTCTCCTTGACCACAACGGAGGGAGTAGCCCTGGAAAGCAGAAAGGCTGCTGATGTGGTTAACCTGTCAGTCTCTTGCACAGCCACATGTCTTCCCTTTTCTTCTGTGCTCAAAGAGACCCCTGCTATGATTGGTTTCTCTGCAAAGCAGGCTGTGATCCCCATCACACGCCAGCCTCTGGGTTCCTTCGGAGTTGTCTCTTCTCATTCAGATGAAATGGATGAAGAGATGAACGAAAGGATGCTAAAGTAAGAATGTCTAATTACTTAATTAATGTAACTGTAATGCCAAGAGACCCTGACAAACTTAAGGACACTAATACACTAGATGTACAGTAGGCTTACATTTGAGACACTTGTCTGAGAAATTATACTATAAATAATCCAAATAGACAAATGGTTTATATAGAATTAATAATTGAAATAGACAGGAAGGATGAAAACACATAGAGACCAAGATTGTTAAAAAATCTCAGGTCCTTAATTCTCATGAAAAGCAGTGGAGTTTAAGCATCTAAATAATCTATAAGATCTGATCCTCCTTTATGAAATCAAGGCTACACATACCTAATGTCGATCCCAGATAGCCGATTCGTGATGGTACTGCTTCTCCTCTGCTTCAGTAATTGTACTCATTAGCTAATCTATGAAATGGAACCACAGATTGGCTGATAGTTTTCGGCTTCAGCTTCTTAAATTGGAAAAATGGGAGAATTGGAACCATGGATAAGTGGACAAGAGGCTTTATTTTTTGTTTCTTGCTTCACTGCCCATTACAGAAGAGCCACATCATGACCCTGATGTCCCAGGAGCCCTTTTCACAGATTGGCACACTAGCACATGTACATTTCTATTATATTTTGGTGTCTCTTCTGTGCTGATGGAAAGCAGTAGCACTGGAATATCTCAACCCATTCAGCTGTCAAAAATGTTGGCAGTCTGCATGTGCATTCCTTTGTAACCCAAGACTTTATTTTTATTCTTTTGAAAGCATCTTCAGGTTTGTTTTATGCACCATGCACAATCCTGCTTAATGTAAGCAAAAAATTTGTTTCCTCTTTGTGAAACAGAACATTTGAGCATGTATTCATGCACATGAGTCCAAGGCCTCCAGGTCTACGGCCTGAAAGCTAATTTTTTGATTCTAATGTCTCTTAAAAGATAATTGGGTTGATGTAAACAAATGCTCACCATTGGAATTGTTGAGCTCAGAGGTCTTTTCCAGCCTTAATAATTCTATAATTATATCAAGTGGCCCTAAGTTATCCCAAGCTTGGAAAGTTATATCTCCTAACATGGCCCATTCTAGTTTTCTACATAATTCTACACTTAGGAAGCTCTGGTTAACTTTTGTTAAGTCAAGTATCCGCTGAAGAGTTTGGCACCTTCAGCCAGCCGAATGCTTCAGGAAGAACTCGTGTGCCAAATTTTAGACCTTTAGTATGAAAAGGATTAATTTAATTCTTTCAGTCTGAGATGCTCTTCCTCTAAATGTTACTAAATGTTTTCAAAAGAACACCAAAAATAACCAAACCAAAAATATCTACCATATGAGGTGCATTCTTTAACTCTAGTCTGAAGAAGGGGGAGAACACATTCTTCCTGCCTGTAAAGGCATCTGATGGCAGCAAATGATACATTTTGCATTTGAGTACCAATAAGGCCAATGACAGACATTGTTAAGATGCAAAATTGCTAGTTCTGTATCTTAGTCTCATTGTTGAACCAGAAAATTATTTTTATTACTCTTTCATTCTCTGGCAAGTGTGAAGTGCTAATGCACTTTAGCTGTTCCCTGTATGTAGCCAAGTTACTCAGAAACAGACTTTTTTTCCCTGCATCTTGATTTGTGTCAATCCTAAAAGATAAGGAATAGTATACAGGTCTTTACTTGAAAGCTGCAAACATAACTTCTTGCAAATAAAAGCCTTCTCATTTCTAGTTTGAAGGCTTGCTGTTGAACACCCAGTTCTATTGTGATTAATTAATGTATTCTCCAGTTTTTATCAGGCCAAAGAAAAATTTAAAAAAGAAATGAAGATTGAAGGATTTCTGTACAGTGATCTTTCTGTACTAGCTTCTGATATCCCATATTTTCCACCAGAGGAAGAGGAAGAAAATTTGGAAGATGGAATTCACCTGGTTGTCTGTGTCCATGGATTGGATGGTAAGGCCAGGAGGAATTGCTGTTTATAAGTCATTTTGGTGTAAATTTAAAAAAAAAAGCACAGATATTCAGCAAGTATGAAAGAATGGAGAATCAAAGTATTTATCTTAGCTAAGTGTTTATTCCTTATTTTACTATTCAGTCCATTATAATAAAGGGTCTAGGAGAATAGGAAATATTTAGGCTAAGAAATGGGGTGTTGCAACATTTATTTTTGGTTTTGTTTAAACAGAATTCTACACCAAAGCACATCAGTCCTCCTGGGTACAAGAGGAGTTCGTTACAGTAACTTCTGTCTTTCCACAGATACTTGTTTGTTTTGCAGTATGTCATCAGGTGGAAAATATTATTTAAACCCTCAAAACACTATTATAGCGTAGATAGTGGGAAAGTGGGAATCATTATTCACTGCAGAGGAGGCAGGTCTTGGAATTTTTTACATATACACTTTCTGAGCATGAAAGAGTTATGTTAAATATGAACCTTTTCTTGTAAAATTCTTGGTATTAATGGGAAAGGCATAGACGTCAACTTTGAAACTACAGCGAAGGAAGGCTAGAGACTCTGAAATCTCAAAAAATGGAAAAAAAACACCTAGTGACTTGGGCAAGCACCACTTGTCACTGAATATCTCAGGGCAGGAACGTCCTTCTCATGAGGTAGCAGTACCTTCTTTTCCAACAAAATATTTTGGAAGACTTTGGAATTTCCTAGTATGTAATGGGACATCTCTCAAAATATTAGGGGTCTGACAGTTTTTCAGCACTGCCTCTAATTGTGAGTACACACAACAGGCTACTCTCCATCTGAGGGTACAGCCCGAAAGCCCAGCACATGTACGGAGGTGTCCCTGTGGGCCTCACATATGTGAAGATGGAAGGACTGACCTCAGCTTGTTGCCTTTTTGTCTTACCTCTGCTGTTCAGCAAATAGAGGACAGTTATTCTGGGCCTGATCTTTGCCCCTTTTTCCTCACAGCAACAGGTGGGCTCCAGCTCACCTGGAGCAGGCAGTAGGTATTCTTGCTCTCCTACTGTTTCAATGTATGATCCTATGGTAACCTTCTTAACAGCACTTAGCAAGAGCTCCCTGGTGTCAACGTTGTCGTGTTAAACTGACTCCATACCAGTTATTTTTCTGCTGAATTGCATCTTGTAAATTACCATTTATTCCCAGGTAACAGTGCCGATCTGCGACTGGTAAAGACTTTTATAGAATTGGGACTTCCTGGTGGAAAACTGGACTTCCTAATGTCTGAAAGAAATCAGGTAGTATAGAGCTAATTTTTGCCTTCCTTTAGATTACTGAAACAAGACCTTCAGCAAAAACCTTTTTAACAGCTGAATGAAGCAAAAGCACTGGTGAATTTAGGGAATTTTATGTAGTATTTAGTGCAAAGGCCTGATCCTATTCCTGTCTAACTTGATAGAGTACTCAAACCTATTGGAAAATATCTCTAGCATTCAAGTCAAAGGCAATGACATTAGCAGTAACAGGCATAGACCTTAAAGGAAGAAAATGGATTTGTCCTGTCAGTTTGCAAACTTGAAAACCTGGTGCCTCTGCAAAACAGCACCGATGGAAATCAGGAAGTTTAGGGATGCTAAATTCTCTGGAGGATGTGGAATATCTAGAAGTTGTTGTCAGATCCATTTGGTGCATCAGCCATTGTTTCTTCTGTTGCAATATTTGTGAGATTTATTTCATTGAATGATAAAGAAATGTCTTACAGAAAAATTGATTGCTGGTCTAGGCAGAGAAACAGAAATTAATCCTGTACCTTGCTCGGCAATGAACCCATATTTATGACACAAAAGCCTAACTTTTTGCACAAGATAAGAATTTCCAGTGCCCAGTCAGAAACATTATTCTTATTTATGAGAAACTTGAGTCAAAACTTTCCAACCCTCTTTGTTCAACAGCTTTTATTATTTGAAGTGGATGGTTAGTGTAAGTCTGTGAACTTCCCACCTTCCAGTTCACATCCCTGTCAGCAGCAGACCTGCATAGTGAAAGTAAGCAAGGTGAAAAATATGTGACCACTTTGTACTTCCATCAAAACCTCTTCTCAGAAAAGAGAATACTTTCAGAGAATGAAACATTCTACAACACCTATATTTAACATTATCCAGAGCCCATAATGGGAACTGTTTAGAGGCCTTATTGTCTGGGAAGATGGGGAAGTTCTCATGGCAGTGGAAATAGAACCTGGGAGGTTTGATGACTATTTTGGTGCTGTAAAGCATTCCATCACTATTTTTTTGCCTTCTCTGAGAACCACACTGAATATGACCTAAGAAATCAGTTATTTAGCTGGTTTACCTTGTAGAGGAAAATGCATTAGGCATTCATTTATGATGCATTTGACAGGCTCAGTCAGGCTAAAATGATAGTAAAGGATGGAGATATAACCAGGTGAAATACAAGACTTCTTGTGTTTTGTATATAATTAACATTCAGGCTGATATTCTTCCACTTTTAAACAACCTGAAAGGTTTCGGATAATGAGCCTAGGAGGAAATCATTAATTATCAATGCAGACAAATAAAAGCCAGGCAGAAGGTTAGTGGACTGCTTGTAGTTTATGACAACAGTTATTTTAAATCTCTATTGCAAAGTGAATGTGCTTATGTTTCCTTTGCAAGAGCTGCAATTAGGAAGATGAGTTGTGTCACAAAAGCATTAATTACTGATATGTTTCAAAAGCATTAATTACTGATATGTTTTCTCTGAATAGCTGTTCCAATATTTGAGGATTGTTTTTGTGGCATCTCATTAGTTATGAATTTGATTTAGAGCTCTGTTGGATTGCCAAATGACACAGTTCTGAGTAAGAGCTGCCTGTAATTGTATAGACTGAACAATATAGTATTTGTTTTATTCTCTCACAACTGGCAGCAGTTACAAGCAACAAATTGTTTGCTTCTCTACACTCATTCTCTTTCCGATGACTGTTGAATAACAAACATAAAGCATTTGATTAAGAAGTCCAAATAATTTCATGATGACATCCTTAACATCAGCATAACTCTCATGTCAGCTTATAATGCTGAAAACTATTTTATTGCTGTAATCTGTTGAATACTACATGCCAAAAGTTTTTCTTCCGTGTGTAGTCTGGTACCTAGAGCAGCTGAGCATTATCAGTCCCCATGAGTGTCATCAGGCTGTTTTAGAATCATGCTTATGATTCTGGAATCACGCTTATGATTCTGGAATCACTCAAAAATCTCTCTAAAGGGAGAATTTCAATTTTTAGAGGACCTGGAGAATGAAACAAATCCTCCTTTTCCTCCTTAATCATGTATAAAGAAAATTGACACTGGTTATTACATTTCTATTTGCAATTTACTTTGGAAAAACCCATCTATATGCAATTAGTGAAATGTATTTTAATTCATCAACTTATTTTGTTTTCCACCAGACTGATACTTTTGCTGATTTTGATACAATGACTGACCGATTATTGGATGAAATTATTCAGCATATCCAATTGTACAACCTCTCCATATCTCGGATAAGGTAAGCTTATGATAGTTAATAGCCTGTAACTGTTTGAGCTGCATGAGCAACATCCAGTGAAATTAGTTTTTCCTAAAGTGCTTTGTGCCAAAAGCCATTGAATCAATGACAGTAATTTTTACATTGTTATAGATGAAAGACTATCTTGTACGTTGAAAAACATGTGAAGTGATAACTAAAGGATATTACTGAAAGCCCTGACAGAGCATCCCCTCCAAAGAGCAATTTGTGCTTGCCCTTATGTTTAATTTAAAGAAAATATAGTTGGATTTAATGTTAATGTAATTCTTTCTCAACAGTTTTATAGGACATTCCCTTGGTAATGTCATCATTCGATCTGTACTAACTCGCCCCAGGTTTCGTTATTACCTCAACAAGTTACACACCTTCCTTTCCCTCTCTGGGCCTCACCTGGGAACCCTCTACAACAACAGCACTTTGGTTAGCACAGGTAAGAGTTCATGGGAAGCTATGACTGGCTGTGGTTCATGGTAGAGTGCATAAGAGGGCAACACAGGGAGACAGCAATAAATTATAGCATGACTTATACATTGAAGTTGTAGAAAATATTTGCTGAAAATTGCAAAACCGCATAGAAAAAATCTACTACAAGGTCCATCATAGTGTTCTCTGGAAAATGTAAGGGTGTGAAGCAGTGAGAAATGACCCTACTATCACCTAGTATTCCAATTCTCTGGATGCTGCCAATAAGGACAGGCATCTCCATGGATCAAAAAGACACATTATTGTGGGAATAGAACATCCCACACTTCAGTCCTCCTGCACGTTTCTGTTATTATGACATGGAAAACCACAGAATAATTTAGGTTGGAAGGGACCTTAAAGATCATCTAGTTTCAAATCCTTGCCATGGACAGGAACATCTTCAACTTGTTCAGTTTCCTTGGAGCCCCGTCCAACCTGACGTGTGATGTTTCCAGGGATGACATCTACCACCATTCTGGGCAACCTGTTCCAGTGTCTCATCAATAGGCATCAATTTTCCTTCCAGGTCTATGGCTCATGCAGAAGTTGAAAAAGTCGGGGTCACTTTTGCAACTGACCTTCAGGGACAATGCGGATCTGCGCAAGTGTTTCCTCTATCAGCTCAGCCAAAAAACTGGTGAGTAGGGCTTGAGGTGCCTGTGGAAATACCAAAGGCTATTTCAAAGGGTTGTGCTGGATTGGCACAGTCTCCAGGAAGTAAAGGAAATCTGCATTCTAATGATCTTTCTTTAAACATTCTTACTTTCAAGAACGTCAGCTCTGTCTAACATCAAATATCTGTTTTATCTGTTCATTTTTTCTGTGCTTGTTGCCAGAGAATATATTTACCAAACTGTTAACATCAAATAAGACCTTTGGGCTGCAGTAAACGTGCACCTAAAGTTATGTTCTGCAAGAAAGAAAAAATCATTCTTGACAGGCCACCACTGCTTAATTTATGATACCAGATGAAAATTATTTTTCCTTTTTTATTATTTTCTATGTTTAACATCTCTTGTGTCTGGCAAATATGACTCTGTGAGATGAAGAGCAAATTTTATTCATGTCTATTTTGACACTTTTTTACTACAGAGATATGTATGGCCTCATATTGAAAAATGATGCCTGAATGGAGAATCTTTTTACTCCTTCTTTGGTCTGTCATGAATAACTGAAATAAATGAGGCTTTTCTTAGGAAAAGAAAGCAAGCATGAGACTTTTGTTCAAGCAAATGTGGGTTTTTTTAAAGTAATTTTTAATATTATGTGTGAGCAAACTGCTGCTGCTGCTGTAGTCACAAGGTCACAACATGATGTTTATTCATTTTTTTCTCATATTTTGATACACTGCTAGAAGGAAACAAAGACTATGTTTCTAAGAATTAAGATGTTATATTCATATTATGACCAACATTGACCTGTTTCATATTTTTGTGAACACACTATTTAACATGATCAATGACAGGAAACAGATGTATACTGGTGTTATTTGAATTGTCTCTTTGATTCCCTGGTTCTCATTTCCATGGAGTACAGTTGATGTCTACTGTCAATTTCAAACGAAATTTGGTCTACACAGGAAGCTCATATTGTAACTTCCTAAGCAAAGAATTCTCAATCATGTTGCGAGTCAAAGCAATTTGTTGGTTTTTGGCTTGGTAGACTGGAGACTTAACAGGCTATAAATAGGGTGTTGTCCCTGAAAAAGCAGAAATTTAAATGTAGAGAGAATTGTCTGTCTGAACATATGAGCTGGCATACTGAGTCAATATAAAGATGTAATTTCTGAGTTTCTTGTTAAAATAAAAGTCCCTGATGTTTTTCAATCTCTTTAAGAACTGTTTCTCATGCTTGTCTTGAAAAAAATAATCAAAAAAAAAACCACAACAAAACTTTTTTCCTTATTGAAGCACTTCACATAGGATTTTAGATACAGAAACACACACTGTTGCTTCTCTTACTTTTTACTTCAGACTGAAGTTGAAAACTCAGTTGGTTTGATTGCACAAGAAGAAAATTATAAACAGCTTCAGCCAGGTTTTGAAAAGGCAGCCAGCAGGACTTTTTTTTCTGGTGGTGATGGTCAGCTTTTCAATGAAAATTTAGATATCACAGAAAAGTTTGGGTTGCAAGGGATCTTCAAGATCATCTAGTTCCAGCTTCCTGCCATGGGCAGGGACACCTTCCCCTAGACCAGGTAGTCTAAAGCTGCAGCCAACTTTGCCTTTGTTCTCTGCCTCTATTCCATCAGCTAGAGGGAATGATGAAGTACAAACCCACAGTTATTCTTTGTTCAGGATCTCTGTTTTAGTAGTCTAGATCATCAGTGTCCGTTTACCTACTTTTCCTCAAGAGACTACAGACAGGGCAAACAGCAGGAGCCTGTTTCCAAAGCTCATCAGTGGCCTCATTACCTCCAGGAAAGAGGGAGGATTCTGAGTTTCCAGTCAATGTACTTGTAGTGTGCATTTATCAAGGGACTGCTGAATACAGACTGGATGGATCCCAAGGATCTCTTAACACTGACGTAACAGTATAACATCATAGCAGTGAAGCTGATTCTTTTTCTTCTCCCCCTCCCTATTTTATTTGTAATTTTTTGTTATTTTTTTTTAATTTCATCCTGTTTTGAGGTATAAATATTTGCAAGATTAAGATTTTAATCAAATTACTTTTTAACAGACAGTCCTTACTTTTTTTTTGTTGACATAAAATTAACCTTTGTGAATATTGATAAGTAACAGGTATTTTGCAGAAGCAGCAGCAGACTTTCTAAGCTCATATTGCATGTTTTAATAATTATCTATTTGGCACTATAGATTTTCAAAAGCCTTTGAACATGAAGTATTCATGATGACACCCTATGTATTTTCATTGCTGTGCTTCACTGTGATTAATGTATTTAATATATTTGCCACAGGTCTTCAGTACTTTAAAAATGTTGTGTTAGTGGCCTCACCCCAAGACAGATACGTACCCTTTCATTCAGCAAGAATAGAAATGTGCAAAAACGCACTTAAGGACAGACACACAGGTATGCTTAAGCTCTTTTCTGTATTCACAAAGCTATTGAGGAATTGTGTTTTTGTGCAACCAAGGTCACTGCATTAGAAGGATTTTTCATCAACATGATGAAAATCCAAATGTTTACTTGATAAGAAAAAGTGTTCTCTTCCCACAGGAAATTACTGAAATCAATGAGAGAAGCTTTTCAAGAAGCTCTCTGCTTGATGAAAACAAATTTCAATCAGGTCATAATCAAAGGTTTCATAGTGCTTCCTCACTTTCCCTCTAATTTTATTTTTTTTTTAAAGTGCAGAAAATAGAACTAGCTCTTGACAATGTTTTTCTGTAGTCTACTGATCTATTTGTATTGTCTCACCTTTGTTATACATCGGGGGTCCTCAAACTACGGCCCGCGGGCTGGACACAGCCCGCCAGGGTCCTCAATCCGGCCCGCCGGTATTGACAGACCCCCCCGCCTCTGTCCTGCCTGCCGTCTGCTCTCGGACGGGGACAGCCCCCGTCCCTCCGCGGTCCCACGGGCGGCTCTGCGGGGCTGCGGCGGGACGGGGCGGGGAGGCGCAGTGCGGACCCCGGGCTTCCCCGTGTTCCGACTGGCAGCGACAAATTTGGAACCTAACAGTGACCATCTCATTAGCCAAAAGCAGGCCCATAGTTCACATTGAAATATTATTTGTTTTTGTTGATTACAGTTGTTCTTCATTTTAAATATTGCATTCTTTTTCCTGGGGTTGTTTTTTTGTGCACTACTACAAATAAAATATGCGCAGTGTGCATAGGAATTCGTTCATTTTTTTCCAAACTCTAGTCCGGCCCCCGACAGTGTATGAGGGACAGTGAACAGGCTCACTGTTGAAAAAGTTTGAGGACCCCTGTTATACATAATGAAATTTATCTCAGCTCATCCAAAATCAGGGTGTTTTCCCTTGGTTTTCAATAGTGTTTGAATGATTGTCAGTTTGTAATAAAATCTGTAAAGCTCATCAGGACTCGCTACCGTGAGCCCAGGCCATGTGTTGCCCCATGTATTTCCTTTATTATTAGAAGCCTTTCTCACTTAAAAAATATTTCATGGCTTCAGTTTGATGCCACTTCTAGGGATAACGTTCAGTGCAATTTCATCCCTATTTCGTACATCTGATTACCTAGAAATAGAGGTACTCTTCTGAAGCAGAAAGAGACACCCAGGATGAATAATAAACAGGGTTACCTTCACATCTCTCGCCTAAATGACAGCTCTTTCTATCTTACCTCAGATATGAATTAAAAGGTCATTCTTTAACTCTCTTACAGTAGTTGTTTCTCAGGGAGATGCAGGAACTAGGAGGAGCCAGGTCTACATTCAGTGTATATAACTCATCACTACATGTTTCCTGAGTCATTATTCTTTCCCTATAAACTCCTTAACTATCTATATGACATCCTTTCCACATCAGATTCTCTAGAGAAACCCAAATGGACCTTTGTGTCCTACCAGAACCTTTCACATTTGAATCCACAGGCAGTGTGAGTCCAACTCCTCAATGACAGAGGAAATGTGACTAAATACCAAGGTGTGTCCCTCTCCTCACGCTAGCAGCTTCAGCAGATCTCTCTACATGGCCAGTGCCTCCATGAGATCAACCACACACTGGCACTTGGCAAATCTTGAACTGGACTGCTGTCTCCTGCATTTTGACCTTGCTTTCTTTTTTCTTGTCATTGCAATTGCAATTAAATGATACTGGAAGGAAAGAGATGATCTGGGATCTTTGTCATGTGGGTGTGACATCTAAACTCTTTTTCAGGTCCTGTTTATGCAGAAATGATTAACAACCTGCTCCAGCCTTTGATTGGGGCAAAGGACTGTACTTTGATCAGACACAACGTGTTCCATGCTCTGCCAAACACCGCCAACACATTGATAGGCCGGGCTGCCCACATTGCTGTGCTGGACTCTGAACTTTTCCTGGAGAAGTTTTTCCTTGTGGCAGGACTCAACTACTTCAAATAGTGCCTGAAGTACGGGGTAACAGAGGTCAACTTTGCCAATGAGTGGAGGAGAATCCCTTAGCCAAAGGAATGCAATGCTAGAAATGAGATCAGGTGGGACTTTCAAACTCTCCATTTCCGTTTCTCTTTCAGAGAATAAAGTGCTATGGCTTTAAGGCGTTCAAGCTTCCAAGTATTGGTGCTTTTGGAAGAAATAAATATTCCTCTTCAGTTTCTATGTTTTTTGTCCACAAAAAGACATGAGCCACTTCTGAAGTACAGAATCAGAATAAGGAGGCTAATTCTCCAAGTGTGATTGGACCAATATAATTCCTGTTTCCCCTGAATATTAAACCAGGAACTTGTCTGTCCTTGATTTAATGCTTATTTATGTATTAACAAAGCTATAAATTTGTAGCACTTTTGGGGTAGTTAACACAAGAGGAAACAAATGTATGTGAACTCAGGTTAAAACCTCCTTTGTGATGAACTAAGTGTGAGAACCACATATGAAAGTTTCAGTGTTTCTGTTTGTTGGATAAAATATTTGAATGGTTCCTTTACTGACAATAATTTGTAACATACAAATTGTACATTTAAATAAAGGAAAGGAGTGAAATATTTTACATAGAATGAAGAAATATTGATACGTGTCTTTTAAAAGAAACCCCAGCTTAAAGTTGGGAAGAACTTTATTCAAGAAGCTACCAAACCAGGAGGTGTCTATTGGATTACTTTTAAAATATCAGTGGCATCTGTTAACATTTCTTCTGTTTACATTTATAGAGGCTCATAATTGTGCTTGTTATAAACTTAGAGGTACAATTTTTACTTTTACATTTGTATCCAAATACATTTAATACAATTTTTTGTTTAAAATGTATTACTCTGAAATGGAAGTCAAAATCTAGACGGTTGTACCCTTTAAAATTCCGAAAACTTAAAATTAAAAAAAAAAAAAATGGTTGGAGACATGGAATGGTAAGGATTGTGGAAACCTTAAAAAAAATAAGGATGTCTTCTTCAGATCTGCAATACTCTATGAATGCTTTGTTAAGGCCCATTTGCAGTGCTGTATAGTCTTAATTATTACACAGATATAGATGGCTGAAACATTTAAAACTTTATTCATGTAAAGATGTCCAAGTTGTTTTTAAGGGTTTGAAAAAGAACATATTTCTCACTTTGTAATTTATTTTGTCAAACTTTCATTAATATTTTTATCAAAAATTTATTGGATATAAAGTGACAAATTTCAATAACATTCTTTTCATTTTCATAAAATTTTGATAGATTTTCAATGTCATAGCAGATTTTTCAAAAAAGAGAAAGTGAATAAATCTTTACAATTAGTTTCGATTGGAAGGTAGGCAATTTTTTTATTGTAACTATAATTTATTTTAAACTATAAATGAATAGATTTCTATTTCTTGGAACAAAGACTGTATAAAAATTATGAAGTTGGCTTTTCAGTGTCAAGATTCTCATCAGTAAATTAAGATCAAGATAGTGGGGATTTCTGAAATAAGAGAATAAAACATGAAAACAGAAAATCTCTCAGCAACAGGGAAATAACTGTACATGCAAAAAGTAAAACTATTTCCTTCTCAAAAGAAGTGGAAAACTTACACAAAATTAGTTCAGGAAAAGAATTGTTAGCAGGTTTGTAAATGCTGATGAAAAACAAGGCTAGTTTGATAAAGTAGTCCTGTTTTTAAAATAGGAAGGAGAAAGAAGGAATCAACCAAAGGGTGAGATTAAGATCACCTAAAATAAGAAGGTATATTGCACATAAAAATTTTGTGCCCCCATAGGGGAAGGATTATATAGAAACAATTCCGTGGTGTGATTCAATATTGACAAGCTTTTTAAATATCAAATATTACATAAATATTTTAATTAAACAGGTAGATGCTATGAACATTTTTGTTTTCTTTTGTTTGTTTCTCCTTTTTATAAATTGACAGTTAAAAGTTAAAAGTCAGATTTACCCAGTTAACAAATAAGTTCTGTCAGGAATCAAGAACTTCTGGTTTCTACTTCTTGTTTGGAAATTCTTTCTCACTTTTCAGCCTCAGCAGTCTAGTGCCAGCTACACTGACATATCACGGTTTACTTCTTCCTCAGTAAAGTCTCTGGAGAATTTTAAATATAATGGAACATAGAAGTCGAACTGTTATACAGTGCAGTGTTTTTGAGCCAGAACATGGGGTTTCTGTGGAAAAATATAGAAGAAAAGCAAACTCGAAACATCAGTGAGCTTCGGTGTGTTTTATGAGGGTCTGGTTCACTTGTAGAAAATGTTTAGGAGTCTGCCAACAGAACATTTTGAAAAACATTTAGAATGCAGTTAGTTTGCACCTTTATACATGCCTGGTGCGTGTATATGTGCAAATATAAAGTCTGCACAAAGAAGTGTGCTTAATTTCAATGTCTCACACACCAGCTTTTCAATCCTGCGTAAACTGAGTCTGATATAACACCAGTGTAGCTGTTCTTGCACTCAGACTGATGGTTCTTGCCTTGCCTTGTACAATGGACAGCATTCCCAGACTTCTTCTGGCATGAGTGTGAGAGAAGAGACATGTGTAAAGGACTCTGTTTTGCTACAGAAGTTGGTGGGCCTTTCCATATGCTCCTTTGATGTTCTATACTTCTACCAGTGCTTTGGCTGATGGAGAAATATATCTGAAGGTTTCAATGCTCCTATGCATACAGAATTCTTTGATGGCTTAGTGTGATTTCAGAATTGAAGTTGGATTGTGTGTGAAGTTGGACTGGGTCCATGTAACTTACACCATGTGGGGTATGGCAGAGACCTTTTATGGAGCCTCAGAAAAATCTGGGAGATGTCATTCCTGTCAAATGATAAGATACTGATTTTATTTTCTTTCTGCTGGCAGAACATTTTGAGATATATTGGCAGTAACAGTCTAGTTGAGTTTTCATTTTGATATTCTCAGAATAGCCTCCCTCTCGCTTTCTTCTTTTATTCTTTTTAATGGGATGTTACACTTAATTGTGTAGACTATATTGCAAAGAAATCTTCATTGTCCTTATGATATAAATAATTTTTAAATTGTTGGACTTCATCAAACTAAAACAATCATTATGGACTTCTTTTTCTTTTCAGGTTTTTTATTTACATAGAAATACACATAGGAATTAACTTCATAAAAAAAATAGTAAAGTAAATGCACAGTTAGCATCTTTGGTTCTGTCTCAACCTTTGGAATTTTAATATATTGTCCTTCATACAAAGCCTTTTCAAGCACATTTAATTACATTTGTAGTATTGCAACAAGGATTTCCCTGCAAACTGCACAAGCTCCTCTTGGCTTCATGTATCATTAGAACAGAGCTTAAACCTTTATGTGAAACTCTCACATTTATAGAGCTTTTCAAAAACTTGGACAGAGAAGGGACAAACACAAGTTTTTTGTAGCTTGTCAGCGTTCACTGTGAGTGAAATGAAACTTCCTTCAACTTCATGGGCTTCTCTAATTAAAAAAAACCCCACAAAACCATTATCCCGGGGTTGATTCTTCAGCATGTAGGGAGCTTACAACCAGCATGGAGGATTTCTTGCCTCCACCAAATAAAGGACGTTTGGCTACTGAGGTTTTCCAATGTTAGAGATGAACCATGTGCTATAGTGTAGATAAGTAAGTTTTTATTAATATCTGGATTAATTTTTCCCAACATTTTGTGTCTCCTAGAGCCCACTGAGCTCAATTTTTGAAAGAATTTATTATCTTCTGAAATTGAATATTTTGTTCTTAAATACGGATGGAAAGAAATTGCAATATTGACTAAGTATGGGTAGATGAGGGACAGAATAGAAATTCTTCCTGCAGCTGGGTTGAGGATTATAAAGGAGTTGGTTTTCAATCTCCTTGAAATTGAAATCCTATCTCCTGGATCCTCTGGAGATATTTCTGCTTGGAGGATCATAGAATTTGGCCTGTCTACATTTCATCACCTAACTTGTGCTTAAAAATTTGTTGCAAAATGAATTTGTTCTATGAAAATAAAAGTCTTAATTTCTCTATGCAGTCAATGAAAAGAAGTAGGTACTACTGAAAGTCTGCAGGAATTATCCTGTTTTCTGTTTTAGTGGCATTCAGGGTTATTTATTTCTATTCTTTATTCTCTGACTGGGGACTTATAATAATATTCACTTTTTAGGTATTTAAGACATAGACGAAAATTGAAGACCCAGTATTTGAGGACTGGATGACATCATTAATTATTAACTCTTCAGTTTTTCATTCTTGAGTGCAAGACTTGACTGTGCACCTTGAGCAAAAGCAAACATTGACTATATAAATAAAGCTTCTTTAAAATTTGCAAGAAAAAATGTCTTTTGCCAGCCTTCAATGGATGCTCATTTTCTCTTTAATGAAGTTCATAATTTGTTTTCAAAATCAGGTCTGTCCACTGACAATAGAGCAAGTTGAAACTTCTTAGCTTTAAAGGATTATTTTCTAAAGACTTGAAACCTTATCACAGAGCTTTGGAATTACCTGCAGGAATACTGAGAAGCATTTCACTTCAAAGTACTTCATAAATATCCACTGACCAATCCTCTTCACTGTTCCCTTGCCAGAGAAGAGCCACTCTTAAGAGAGAAAGCTATCACAACCTGGTGTGAAAACTGGGAATTCAAGACAAAGTTTTCATTATTTGTGGGTTTCTCTTGTGCATGTTAAAACCTACTTCCCTTCCTTTATGCCTCTGCATTTGAAATAGCTAAGTAGCGATGAAGGAGAAAGGTGAGTACTTCTAATAACAGGGTTAGACCCTTGTGAAGATTTAGGCAAACACCCCATGAAACTGAATATATACTGAATAGTCATGGGGCGTTTCTGCAGAAGACTTAGCATACCAATATGTGTCAACCCAGCTCAATGATTATTTTCTTTGTGGACTTAAATTTCCATTTATAAATTATCATCACAACAACCTAGCATATTTCATTCTAGATGGATATTTGGATGCCAAGGATCATGTCCATGGAGAACTGTTATAGAATGTTTTTCCTTATTTCAATAACTATGCTCAGCAATTTTGATATTGAATGTTGTTACATAATTGACAGTTTCTGGCTTAATTTATCCTCTCTTTGAAATTTTCAGTGTTTATTTAATCACTGAATTTTTTTTGGGTTATATATCAGTATAAATACAGGTCTATTAGAGTTCAGCTTCTTTCATTCAGTTGCTTTACGGCTGTAGTGCCACAGTGTTGGGGCAAATAATCACTGAATTAACAATTAGGCCATTAATGAGAGGAGTCATAAAATACATAGTCTGAGACTTGCTTAGCTTCAGTTTAATCTTCTCTGCTTTGGTTTTGGTTTCTCTGCTTTTGGTTTTGGGTCAAACACAACCATAGCAAGGTTGTTCTTCTGGTTCTCTTCATGGTTGCCTTAATTTCCTACCCTTAGAGATGCCTCAATTGTCCTAAACTACTATTCTGCTTTGTCCAGACATTCACACATTTGTATAGTCACCTTTCCATGACCCGACTGCATCTCCTCCAGAGACTATGAAGTCAGTGTGGATGCACATTCACAAATATGTCCAGCACTGCCATTCCATTTATCCAGGATGGCATTCATTCCAGTCAACTTTCTCAGCGCTTTATAAGGACTATTGTGCACATATCCAGACACGTTACAGATGAAATATTTTGTTTCAGAAAGAACAGTTCAAAATGTCCTGATCTAACTCCTGGTCAAAGAAGGATTATCGTGAGCATCATGGTTAGGTTAGCCATGTCTTTGTCTTGCTGAGTCATGAAAACATCTGGTGACAGATATACTACAGCTACTGTGGATTACCTTTTCAACTGCTGTATATCACTCCTAAAGAGGGGGGAAAAAAAAAAATTAAAAAATCCAATTTTAACTTTCTTAGCTGCAACTTATTGCAGTTACCTCTTCCTACACCACCTTTTTATTCCTTGGCACTGATCTGGCTTCTGATTTACTTGAAGCTCCCTTTTCATGCCTTTGGACAGCTCTTTGTCTCTTGGCATCTTTTGTGCCAGATTAGACAAGCCTAACTCAGCCTCACTTTAGAAACTGTGTGCTTAGAGTCCTCATTGTCTTGTTAATCCTTTGTTGGGCCCTGTCCAGTTTCTCAACTTGAACTGTATTTAGGAGGCTCCAGGCCCTGGCAAACTTCCTTGGATGGTGGCTCTGCTGTACACTGGTGCCTCTTTCCTGTTCAGGGTGCCCCAGTGGCTGCTGGTACTCATCAAATCCTCTTCCTGAGGCTCTAATTTGAAGAGCTGGAACTGTTCTCCTGCTCTCCTCCACAACTGCAATCTTCCAGCTTGCAGCTTGCCATGAGTTAATCTCTACTTTGGGCACAGATAATGGGAATGCCTAATGTGACCAGAGCAGCCTCTGTTCTCTGTTTCAGTAAGACTGTATAATACATCTGCATTTCCCTAAGAGAAATTCGTACACTGAATAGATATATTTATGAAAACAGTTTAATCAATATTAAATAGACTACTTTAAATGCAGATGAGTCAGGCCTTCCCCTCACAGGATAAAAGCATAAAGAATAAATATGAATAAAATCTTCTTATGCAAAAGGTCAGACTAAACTTCTGTTACAGCCTTGAAATTTGATTTCTCTGCTTTTGAAAATTCAATTCTCTACTTTCATACGAAGTGCTGCAAGATCTTATTATCTAAGTAGCAAACTAACCATATCTGTCTGAAATTGATTTGCACACATGCATATATGTGCCAGAAGTCCATTGGATATATGCTAAATGCATGGAGCTTCATGTCTTCAAGTATCTTCTGCCTTGGCAAATATGAAATTGATGCAGTGAATAGGTCTATTCTTAGATTGCATTCTGCAATCCAGCATGCCTTCCAGTCTTTGAACGATCTCAACTAGAAACACAAACAGCTTAACCAAAGGCACAAAAAATATCTTCTCCACATAAAAGTCCACTCCTCAGTAATTATTTTTTTTTTAAATAGCTGGTTTGTGTACTATGATGGCTTCACTTATTCTATGCATGCCATAAACGGGGTTACACTCATAAATAAACAAATTTTGATGCTGAAAACTCAAATATTTCCAGCAACTAATTTTAGAAGTTTATCATTCCTTCCTGAAAGCATAAGCACTACTAGAAATCTACCTGTTCCAGTCCAGGAAACAGCTACTCTTTGCTATTTTTATATGGATAAGAGTTGTACATCATTCTCAACTGTGGAAAGAAGTCAGGGCATTTTTGATACAGTATCATGCATGGGAAAGGTTGAAGAAGAGACTCTGGGAACATTTTTGATCTGAGTTATCATTTTCATCAAAAAATGATAATATAAAGTATAGTTCTTGTATGTCATTTAGACCATATGATGTGTACCCTACAAATATATGTGCAAAAAAATTGTCTTTTCCCATAAAAGATATGTTATTATCACATGCAGTGAATGTATGTTCACAGCTGGACTATATCTATATATCCCATATCAAAATTAGAAGGAAGTTGGTGATGGTCATTGAGTCTAATTCTCCTGCTTTTGGGGGGCATTTATGTTCCATATCCTCCAGAGCTCCTATGAAGGAGTCTTTGGTTGGCTTCATCCACCTCATTGGAGGAGAGAGATTGTTTTGTACAGTGATTTGTCAACCTCTTGGCACACCACGATCCAACTAAACTTGTCTAAGCAGTCCTGAATTTGATGTGTGTTATCTACCACCTTCATGGTTTCTATGGTTAATGCAACATGTCAAACTGAGCTGCCCTATCTCCTGAAAAGGAAGCTTGTCATCATCTTTTGATTTTCCGTCACATTCATCCTCTTCAGCCAAACATTAATTTTTAAGCTGATAGACCAATAATTATCAGCTTTGCCACTCTTCTTACTAATTTTAGTCTTGTATATATTTGACTATGCTTCCAGTTTGGGAACTCAGCTATTTCTTTTTTTGCTGCAGTTAAATCTTCTTATGAAGTATGAAGGAGAACAATCTAGACAACCCATGGTGTTTCTTTGTGACTGCATGTCTGGAAAGTAAACCCATCACTAGCATTTTGTAGTGCATTCTACATTTATTTTCTAGTTTTACCAAGAAAAAGATACACAATGTTTTGTCCCATGCCTTTTTGTGTCTCCAGGTGAGTCAGGGTCTAGGTATAGCTCTGACAGACTAAGGAGAAGGCAAAGATAAACCCTTGTTCTGTCCAGGATGTGACAGGAATATGCCCCACCAAGATGGCAATAATAACAAACAAAAAAAAAACCAAACCAAACCAAACCAACAAAAAAAAAAAACAAAAAAAACCAAAAAACAACTTCCTAAACTATACCCAATTCAGAAAATACATCACTCCAGAAAATTATTGGATGTTTGGGAAAAGTATCAAGTCAAAATCAAAACACAGATCAGTATATTTCAGAACACCAATTGCAATTTATATTGATGCTTTTCTACTTGGATTTCTCGCATGATGATTCCTTAAATGCTGCACAGTTTCACCCAGAATTTGTTTTTTTGGACTTAAACGATGAATCTATTTATTTATGAGTGGTTTTTAGGCAGACTTGGACCTTTTTTGTTTTTATAACTACCCTAGTATATACTCAAGTCATTTTTTAAAAAATATAAAAATCTGATATTAAATCTCCATCTTTCAATGATGCTTAGACAATTAGCCACAGCATCTGAGACATCAGAGAATTAAACTTTCTGTATATACAGACTTACCTTCAATGAACAGTACAAGCCTTAACTGGGAAGATTTGTCTGCTGGGAGATTTTCTTTCTTGTTTAGAGGAAGTTCATGTGATGAGTCTAATTTAGTCAAATAAATAAAGTAGGTGAATTCTGTCTTCATTCTTAGCCCTCTGTTCCATGCTACCAATTCACAATTAGGCACTTAAAATTAAGCATACTTGTTTGCGTTACAAGCAAAACATTTTTGAAACCAGCCTTGATTGATGTCATGCCTTTCCCTATGTACAATGTACAAACACAGCTGCACTGTTTTTGACACTGGAACCATTGTCTTAGTTTAAAAGTCTTGGAAATCTTAATGAAACTCTCTTCAACGTGTATTAAAATTGTAACCCTCAAAATCAGGCTTTAAATTTTTAATACTTAAAGTTGGCAATGTCATCAGAAGTAACCTCAGCTTTACAGTGTCTACTCAAATGGAACAATTTACACTGCTGGAAAAATTCTCAGCTCAATAACAACACGTAAAATTGGAACTTCACTGTTCCTCAGTTCACATGTGGAATAGAATTCTGTGGACAGGAGCATAGTTCTGTGAAGATGCTTATCCTGTGTCTCAAAACATTACCTTTTATTTATTTTATTAAATATTAAGAAAATATCTCTTGGAATTAAAACCTAGTGTTTATTGTAAATAATTAGCTCTGAAAGTGATTTTCTTTCAGCACACTGTTACAGTTTTTAGTTAACAAAAGCAAGGCTAGAAATGTTTTTAAAGAAATTATATGTTCTGGTTTGTTTGGTTTGTTTTTTTCAGATAAGCAACAGCCAAATACTATCGGACTGAGTTTCAAATGAGTAATCTCAGCTGTAAGCACTTTTTTCATAATGAAAACTAAACAACATCAACAGCTTGGCCCTTGAACTTAATAACCATTTGTACTCTTGCATAGTGGATATAAAATACTAGCATTGGATATATGCCCATGTTTGTGCACACAGGCTGCAAAGCAAAGCAACAGAGATAGATCTTTCTCTAAGTACTTCCTTTGAGGCTGATTGTTCAGGACAAGCAATATGCATGATATAACAGGTGCATGTAACAGTAAGTACAACCTTCTGCAAATTTGAATTTAAAGACAGTGGCTTGATACTGAGGCTGAACTTTGCAGATGAGTAGTCTATGGTATTTTTAATTACAACCATTTTTTTGGTCTGAATATGAGTACAGCTGATTCTGTCATGTGACAGTAGAGGTTGGACTTTTAAATGAGACACTATTATATTTGATTGAGGCAGTTATGTTTCTTGAAAATTATATTTCAAATCAGACAGAAGAGGCAATAATTAGAGGCTAAGAGCTTCCAACATTTGTACTATTTATTTATTTATTTGTTTTAAGACACCAAGATTTACAACACATGCTCCTTCTGCCTCTAATTTACTTCCCTTTCCCTAATGAACATTTGTCGCCTGCCACACACTTCAATTTTATTTAACTATATCTGTCAAGATTTAAGAGAGACATATTGAAAAACAAAAACTATTCTCACAAAGTGGAAAAAAATGAAGTTGAGTCAATTCTGTGGTATTTTAGGGAAAATGGTGATGCAAATCAATTTTCTTGAAGTGTAGGTTCTGACTCAACAGCATTCACAAGGTCCTTACTAAAGGTCTGCTCCTGAGAAATGTTGCTCAATTGCAGAATGAGCCAGATCCCAAAGTGGATTAACCTGATGAAGAGATTTAAACAGCCCAAAGATCTTATGGAACGGCAATCAGCAACAACCATGGCAACTCTAAGTCAGACCACCAGAAGACAGCAAATGTCCTGGGGTTTTTAAGGCCAATTTTCAAGTTGGTCAAATACGTTTTAAAAATAATGTCTTTTTAGAAAAATGCAGACCTCTCCAAGGGATCAAGTCAGTGGATTAATGTGGACAGAGCCTTATAGATTAAGGGAAAGGGCTTTTCATTTTTAAATCTACTACTTTTAATCATGACCATACAAAAAAGCTGAAGAAACCTGACATGGTCCCTTGTTCAAACAAGATCATGAATGTAAAGCTTATAATGCCACTGTGAAATTTTAATGCTTATTTATTATGGTTATGATGAAACCTGTATAATAATAATATGATGTTAATAATAACAACAAAAATGAATAGTCATCAGTGCCAATATGATTCTACTATTTTTCTACATATGCTTCATTGTGGCATTTTGTGTAGCTTGTGTTATGTGTAAAGAAATGTCAATAAAATCTTTGCTTCCTTTTGTCTGTACTTTCTGTGGTTCTTGGTTGTTAGCAAGTTCCCCAACTCCTTTTGTACATGTAGCATGTGGCAAACATGATGACAGTGGTAAAGAGAAGTAGACTAAAAGGTGCTCAAGTACAAACAAATTGATGAGTTGTATGAAGGACTGTGGCTGATGCCCCATCTCTTCAAGGCTAAGTTGGATTGGATTTGAACAACCTGGTCTAGTGGATAGTGTTCCTGGCCACGGCAGGAGAGTTGGAACTAGGTGGTCTATAACATCCCTTCCAATCAAAAACATTCTGTGATTTTATGACTCAGATTGTCCTTGTGTTTGAAAAATGAAAACCATCTTTGACTCAATGAATAGCTAATTATTTAAGAAACTATCATGGTCTAAATGTTCTTAAACATGGAGCCCTTTTTGACCAGTTAAATGAATGAGACCTTGAAGTTGTAAAACACTGAAAGTAGCAAATTAGTAAATGTTTGGACAGTTTTTTTTCAGAGTTTTTTTTGTAGATCTTTTTGTGTTTAATGTTTAAGCACTCACTTCAGGGATGTAATTCATAAGGAGATTTAAGTTCTTCTGGTCCCATATATAGAGACTATGAACTTCCTTACACCCAGCTGCACACTGTTATCAAGAATTTACAGAAATCAGTGGGGTGGGATTGGAGGGGTTTGCTATCTTTTTGTGACACTATGGAAAAGCCTAGACCAGTTAACCAAAAAAGGAAAGGACATTTCTGCTTTTTTTTTCTACTCAAATGAACAGAGATTTTAGTCATAAGTTCTGGTCTTGACTCACAAATTTTCATAAAAATACTGATATTTGTTTATCCCTCTGTCAAGGATATATCTCTCTCTGTCTGTTTTGCTAATTTTTCTCCAGAGATTATTTACAGACTGCTGATGGCATTGGTGGTATAGCGTGATCCACTGATGGGATCCATCCCTGGGTATCTATCTTGGGATTGGAAAGGATAGAAATGAAGCAAAGCAGAGTACAGATCCAGAAGTTCCCTGGTCCTAACTGGTACTTTACTGTATTTCAGGCAATTCTTATGGAAAAAAGAGGTATTGAAAGGTGTCTTTCGCAGAGACTCTAAAAGACAGCAAATATGTTCAGAAGTTGATGGAAGCCCTGAGACACACAGGGAAGGAGTGCAAAATTTAGAGGGTTGCTGCCTTCTTGTTCAAAACTGATTAGTAGTCGACAAGGGCTGTGTTGTTGTGTCTGTGTCTGTATAGATAGTTTTTTTCCTGACTCATTTCTCAATCATATCAAATGGCAAAGGGGGAAGCAGCAGAGAGGGCATAATTAGTGCTTTGGTTAAATGCATTTTCATTTTGATTATAATTACATTCCACTCTCACAGGCAGAAAATGAATTGACCTCACCTTAATCCCAACAAGTCATTTGTCCATCCTCAAAATGTTGTAGAATTTGGCATATTCTGTGTGATTTGGCAGAATGCACCTCAAAACAATCAGGATAAACAGATAAGCAGGTACTCCAGTCAGTGCCAGGAGAGACTCATTTCACAACTATGTGGGAATGCCAAACCGATGCCAACTTTATAATGTCTGGTATAAACTGGTATTTTTAGCCTGCTACCAGAAAAATTGCTAAATATCTCTTAGTGTTCTTCTGAATCAAATTATGGTAATATGGGAAATCATATCATCATCGGAATCTAATATTGTACAGGGGACTCCTAGTGAAGAAACCCCATGATTTGGTTTTATGGCTGTCCAAAATGAAGATCTATGATTCAGTCCACATCCTGGTTAGGTTTGAGTCATAGACACATAGGATTCCTAGACCAAAAAAGTGAAATAAGAGTGATGCTTTGAAAGGCAGACCTTCATTTTCTCATAGGCAATAGGCAGGTGCCTTCAAGGGGGCAGAGGCTCAATTTGACCATTTGAACACTTTTTTAGGCTAAGTATAAGAGTAAAGGATATGTGTGCCCCTGAAATACAAGGGGAAACACAAATAACTCCATAGCAGGCATGAACAATGTGAGGTAGAGCACATGCACTTTCATAGTCTTTTCAAGACTAGGGACAATTTTTGTGTTTTTTTCATTTATGGTTGGAGATCAAAGGCAAGTAGGCAGACTGGTAAAATGTTACTCTGTATAGCACAATGTGAATCCTGTCTATAGGCTCTTCAACTCTTAGAAGTACAGTACAGGCTCTACCCTTTGGATGGCTGGGCTTCGGTAATTTGTTAATTTTGTCCGAAATGTAACTGATACCTGTAGCTGCAATCTGTGTCCCTTCCCATCATATTTATATCCCAATTTTTCTCTCTTCTTCCTCTAATCTGTGTCTTGCATACACACACATTGTTGTTCCCTGTCCCTTACTAAAGATGGAACCCAGTTTGATGAACAATTGACTGTAAAAGTCAAAAAGCAAATTCAAAGAGACTGCATTAGTGCAGACCTAAATGAGTATTTACACAATTGAGACTGCAATTAGCAAACAAGTAAGCCAAAAGTGGTCAGCTGGACTTTGAGTTAATGATTGTACTGGGATTGGGAGCTAATTACTGAAGAAAAGAGTAAATATGCATTTTCTGCGTTTCAAGGGTAGGTTTTCTACATTGCATCCTTCCAGGTATCATTAGTCAGACACTGATGTGCAGAGTGGTGGCATTAGCAACCTGTTCTTCAGCTTGGATGGTTCCTGAGAGCTCACAATGGCCTGATGAAGTTTTCATTATTGTTTACCAAAGAGGTTTCCTTTCGGACTTGAGTCAGAGGAGTGAGAAATATAGTCTTACATGCTTTATCTCATGCACACACAGACATAGCATTAACATCTACTATATTAATGATTCTGCTGTAAGCCCCAGTCCAAATAGGCAACTTACAGCTTAATACTCATACAAAATTACACACGTTTGGAGAGGCAGATGAAACTTGGGCTGTGCTTGTCTTCCTTGAGACATGAAATTGAAAATACATTTGTACTATTAAATTAGAAATGCTGTCTTTCATCATTGCTTGCCTTTTCTCCCTCTCATTGCATCTACTGAATTTTGTATTCAAACTCACCCATTAATTAATCTTTAGCAGCAATTTTTGAGCCTGTATCTAGAATATGTTCATCTCATGATCGTCATGAGGTGTTCATTGCAGGGACTGCAGAGAAATATATAGAAATATGAGAAGTCTGCCTTGCACTGTGCAGTAGGGATTGATTAGCTGAGGAAACACTGTGTATGCTCCATCTTTTTGTTATTTTTAGACAGGTCTGATGATTTCTCTATGAAATTTCAAATTATTTCGGTGCACTTGGACACCAAATTCATAGAATTTTCTCCCTTAAAATCATAAAACTCTTGCCACAAATATGCATGTTGCCTGCTTGTATAATCCAAAGCTGCCACAAGCTTTTCTGCAGAGTTATTTATGGATTATCCTGTCTGATCTTTAATGTGGAACATATACAGCACTACCTCTCTAGTGCTGTGCACTACTGTGCTAACTGCAAAGAAGCAGCAGGCAGCTCAGAAAGAGCATCCTTAAGAAGCTTTGATAAATCATAAAAGCAATCTGCACATGGCAGAGAGACATAGCTAGTCAAAAGGAAAGCTATTTTAAATTACCAGTAACTGCAGACTCTTCCTATCTGGTTCAGTCTGGATTAGATGTGAACATTCCCAAGAGCATTTTGTGCTCCGTGGAGCTGTGATTGTGTAGCTGGCTTGCTGCTTCCTCTCCTTGTGAATGGCTTTGACAAGCAAGGTCTTTGGCAGGGCTAAACAGGCAGCATGTCTTTGCTTCTATTCCCGACATTAAACTCTGAATCCAAGCTGGCATCTGCATGTCCATATTGTTTCCTCCATAGCTGAAATCCCACTGACTAGTGTATCAGTGAGGTGGCATTAACAGCCCTGAATAACCTGCAGAGTCAATTTCTACAAAACTGGAGGACCTTTGCCACTGGAAAAGTTCAGAAAGAAAACAGCAGGGATGATTCAGATTTTGTTACTTTTATGTTGGCTTTCTAAGCTGTAAATCATTAACAAACTTTTAGAAATATCACAGTGATTCTTAGTTCTACAGCAAGTGGACAGTAAGGGAAGCCTAAGGAAGAGGTCTCTTGTCCTTGACAGCAGCCACATGATGTCAGTATTGGCTCATACAAATAAAGAGTTGTGCATTCCCTTGATTGTCATTGTTCATCTGGGAGGACTGTGACAGGCCAAGGATATGATGTTAGAAGCAAGCCCAGGTAGGTGGAATGCCATGCCCAAGCACAGAACCAAGTGCTCAGTGGAATGATCCTAAAGGCAAAGCTGTATGTTCTGATGTACAATTTTGCTTCTGGTAACACATTTCTCTTTTCTAGACTACCATCACGTATCCCAAAAGCATATGAACAAGAGTTTCCTTATGTTTTTCTAATTGCTGATGACATAAATTAGAGAATCAGACCCTGCACATGACTTAGTGGTGAGTTGGGGTTAGAAAGGGAAGTCAGGGCCCTGCTGGGACACAGGGCTAAGATAGAGCAAGTTCTGTAAACACTAGACACGAACATCAGATAAGAGGGACAGAGACGGCGAAAACCAGACATCACAACAGCCTGGAACAACATCTCAAGGTCTCCTAGAAGAGGAGGGTGTGCCTGTCTGCGACAGGACGATGGAAGTGACCGCCCAGCCCTCGAAGGGACGGGGCGGAGCAGAGGGTGGGCTCGGAGCAGGAGGGGCCAACTCGAGCTGTGTGACGGCTGTCACTCGGGAGGGGGATATAAGCCCGGGACAGTCATGTGATCAGGGAGCGGGGGATTTGGAATGGATCTGTAACCCTGCTCCCTGTGCAGAATGAACACATNCCCTACCCCTGGGGTATTACCTGTATAGGGCTAGGCAGTAAGGTGACAGGGCAGACGTGTCTCGCATGCCAAGGGCAGTGGCTCAGCCCTTGAGGGTGTCGACACAGGTTTTAAGAGCGCTTGATATCACTGGGTTGCACCTGGTTTCTGCTGGAAATAGGTGAGTGCCGGCTTGTGTGTGTGTGTGTGCATGTGTGTGATGTGCACAGGCCCAGAGGGGCCTTGGAGTGGCCGCGGGGGAAACAGGGCTCCTTCAAGGGAGCAGGGGATTTGGAAAGAATCTGTAACCCTGCTCCCTGTGCAGAATAAACACACCTTTCTCATAACGAGGCCTACGTTGTGAGTTCGGTTTCCGCAGGTCAGTGGCCATAGATAGTTTTGTGCTTTTCTTCATAACTTTCTTAGAAGTTGATCACTGTGTTCTCACAAATCTGATTTCTCTTACAGTCTCTTCAGGGCTCACTGACTTCTGTGAGCTCAGATTAGGATATTTCACTATCAAAAAGCTGGAATTTATCAGCAACCTCTCCTGGATCAAGCTCTTAATACAGGAATTGTCATGATAGCCAAAAGCTACCTTTATGCATCTTTCAGGCTTTCATTAAAATGGTCAGTAAATCTTTGGTATTAACATGTCCTTGTAGCAAAATATTAGGCTATATTACATTGTGTCAGACTATGATATAATGTCTTAAGTATGTAAACATCATCTTGTGACTGTCCAGTAGCTCTGAGACAGTGACACATGACCACCTTTCCTTTTGTCTACTGGTTGTGTTAGCCTAAACAATCTTTAGACTATAAAACCAGATGAATTTGCAATAAAGAGACTCCATTAGCTTTTCCATTTTGGCCCTTGTACATATTGTATATAGATTGTCTTTCTTCCCTAAATCCTCTAGATCAGCACCATGCACACAAGGCCAGCATGTTTTATTGGCAGTTGTAGTTTCAGAGAGTCCTGATCCCTGACACCAACAAATTGATGATTCCATTCTAAAAGATCGCAAACACAACTGGACAACAGTTGGTGGCCTGTATGGGGACTTGATTTTGAGCAACAATTGGTGGCCCATGCAGGGACTAGATTTTGGACCAGTGGCTTCCTGGTAGACCTCAGCTGCATTGAAGAAATCTATCTAGAAAAAAGAAGAAACCTCGAAGAAAACACATCTTTTCCGCACCTGGTTTGTACTCACTGAAGGTGACCCAGCTGAGAAGAATTCCCCACTCTTTCTTAGAAGTAGTATCCCTATATTAAGATAAGAGACTGTTTTGAGACTGGAGCTATTGCTCCTTGTTTAAGTTTAGCCCTTGAGATTTCTTCAGAAAGCCAGGGCTGGCTTGCTGACTGTTTCAAAGCCCTAAGACTTCTCTAAAGCCAGAGCTACTTGACTGGCTGTTTTAAGGGGCCTTTAACAGCGAGGGGGGAGATGAGATATCCTTTTAAAGAGCTTTTTCAGAGGCCAAAACTTTGTACCGGTGAAAGGGCTGCTTAATTTCATTGTGTTGGCTTGTGCCAGCATGGGCGTGTTCCCCAATCTCTCTGCTATAGAAGAACCTGGTTTTTGTGGTTCTGAGACTTTCATACACCCCAGTTTACCCACAAGGAACCTGAAAGATGGCTTGAGAGATAGTAGCCATGTGTTCAAGATGGCAACAGACCTCACCTACCTTCTCTTCTGAAGAGAAGGAGATGACATCACCAAGGGACGACGTCCTCCCTCCTAGCTGAGACTGGCCGTACAACAGCATGGCCACCTCCAGAGACCACATGGCCAGGCAACATGGCTGCGTCCATGCCATCATGCAGCAGAGTGCAAAAAAAGAGTTGTTGGAGCAGCTTAAAGGGCTGGAGAAACACCTCTGTGCCATCCAGAAAAGATCGAATTGTGTCTGGAATCTTGCCTGACTCCATAGAAATAGATAAGCCAAGAAATAAACCACTTTTCATCACACAACTGGACAAAATATCCTCACAGAAATGGCAACCTTTTCTTCATTGGAAGGGTTTTTAAGCATTGGAACAGGTTGCCCAGGGCAGTCATGGCATCACCATTCCAAGAAGTGTTCCAAAAACATGGATGTAGCAATAAAGGACATGATTTACTGGTGAACATGGTGATAGTACTGGGTTGATAGTTGGACTTGATGATCTTTTGCTGCCTTAATGATTCTATGATTCCAGAAGAAGGTAACATTTTTTTAAATTAAGTTTATATGAAAGCTAGGATGTATTTTTCCACTGGAGAATATGCAACTATTGAACTAGAAATGGAACAAATCTGTTACTTGGCTACTCTGTTCCTGGACTTCTCCTTCAGTTTATATATTCTTAATTATTTTAAGGAATGATGCTTTAGAGTTTGTATTGAAAAACTCACTGGTTCTACTGGTGACAAGTCAAAGCTGAGAGCGTATGCTAGATACATTCTGCAAACGTTCTTAGGTTTCTGAGTTTCTAGTGTTCTATATTTCCTTTTCTATGAGACGATTCATACACAACGAAAGATTAGCTCTGCATTGGAACAACTCTTTTGTTAATGTTATATAAATTCATGCTTTCCCTGCTGTTGTATTTTTGATGCTATAAGCACAAACAACAATGAAAAGCCAAATCATAGCTAAATGCTGAAATCCTCTCAAAACCCTTTAGCAGGAAGCCAGATGTTGGTGGTGTTATAGTTTAGATATACATTTCTATTTTAATTTTAGATTTTTTTTTGCCGTGATATTTGTTTAAAAGTCTTCCAGTGTGGATATCTCTGGAAGAACAGACGAAGCAACTGGATCAACTTTTCACTGTTGTTTTACTGCCATCAGTCAACAACTTGACTGTTCTTTAAGGATAACAGAATAGCTAGCTATATGCTTCCTTCTTTTTTTTTTGTTAAAATGAAAATTCATGGCTGTTAGAAACACTGATGTCTTTCCAAGCTAGAGTTTTCTTGAAGCATTCTAGAAAAACCTTGATTTCACTAACTCGTCTGCTTAAAATGGGTGAAGTCCATCTGCCTAATTTCCCGTGCCCAGGTCAGATTCAAATGTTACAGCAAACAGCTCACTCCAGATATGAAATCCAAGGTGAAAATATGTCAGAACCAAAGTAGGAGTACTTCAGCCCTTTAGGCTTCCTCAGCAAATGACAGGATCACACTATACCACTGTTCTTCCTCTTCTGTTCTGCCTCAATCCAAAGCGAGGGAAGAAGGATTCAGGACGCAGACACTACTTTCTGAGTTTTTCTGGGATCTAAAATCCAATTACATTACTTCTGTGAGGGTGATCTTACTATCAATCAATCTAACATAGTGAATGTCACAGCCTCATTATGAAGCCTTATTATTTCATATGGGCTTCTTTCATAATCAAATACAAGCAAAATGAAAGTACAAGTTATGAAAAACATCTTCAGACATGCAATTCTCCTGCCTTCCTTCAAGGCTACTGCAATGCCATTCAGTTTCTTTTGGAAGAAAATTTCCACCATATAATAAAAATCCCACTACACATATCAAAACACCAAAAAAGCTCCAACTCTCTCTTCCACTTTGTGACTGTGCTCACTAGCAGCATGTGCTGAATGCCTTCCTGTCCAGTGCACTTCTCATAGGAGTGCAAATTACTCATTTGTAATAATTTTCCAGAGGAGAACTGGAGTTGCCTTCAGTCAAACACTTTTTTACTTCCAAGGGTTTTATCAGTTTTATGCCCATCCTCTATCACAGGTTTATCACAAAAAACATATACAAGGAGTGCAGTCTGCTTGGTGGTCCTTGGCTCTTAGAAGAGTTTGTGGTATAACTTTAGATCTAAACTGCAAAAGCCCTTCTTCTCTTAACTTTTTTTGATAGGATATTCTTGTAGGTTCAACTAAGCACGATGTCCTCAAGGGCCAGGTGCAACATCCAGATCAGATGGCAAATGGCTGAAATAAGGTATCAGAGGCCAGATCAAGTACAGTCCTAAAGGAGAATGTAATACATGAAGTAGGAGGAATTAAGGAGGAACATTAAAATTAATATTTTTTTTTGAAAAAAAGGAAAAAAAAACCCCTTTAGTTAGAGAGCACTCAGTGAAGAGTCTATGAGAGGTTTTTGAAGCTTTAGATACATTTATGAAAACTATTTCGGTTATCTCTGCAGTGCTCACCCTTCACAGAGGGAAGAAGCACATTGTTAAGCTGAAGTGCTGAAAGAAACAAGTATCAAAAAAGAAAAAACACAACTGAAAGATCCTGAAAACATTCATATCAATCACCGTTTTAACCATCTGTTTAACTTTCACCAAGGCAATTCTGAAGCAATATTCCTTTTAGACATTAGTGGTTACCTGTTTTGTAGTTTCAAGGCTTTTTACAGAATTACTTCAATGTTTCCTCTATTTGTGCAAGTATTGACCCCTCCTTTGAAAAAGACAAAATGGAAAAACGGAATCAATTGAACATATCCTCTGACTGCCAATATAAGGAAGAGAGCTTTCCAAGGAATCTTAAAAAAGTAATGATGTGGTGAAGAATTACCCCTGCTGCACTTGTTCTCTCAGAGTAAAGAAGTTTCAATACTCCCTCAGCTGTTTTGTAGACTATTTTCTTGAGGAAATGAGGATCATACAGTTCTGCTAAGCATTTCAGCTGAAGTTCAATTCCATCTAAATTTGACGTGGGGATAGAATTCACTAAGGTATTAAGTTCTCTCTCCTGTAAGCAGGAGAATCCATCACAAAAAACCAAACCAAACCAAACCAAACCAAAAGCCAAATTGAAGTGTAATCTTCATCTTTGTTAGATATGTTAATTTGCTCATTTTGTTTTTGGCAGCAGAGTAATTCAACATCAGTATAGATTTGATTTATTATGCTTATTTATTGCTTTTGAAAGTAATGCCTAGCACTAAGAAATCTAAATTATTGAGTAGTTCCTAGAGATCTTAAGTAATAAAGTGAACTGTGAACTGTCCTCTTACTCTCATTTTCCCTCTTAAATTTTAAAACTACCTCCACTCTGTCTTGCTAACAATCAGACAATATTTTTCTTTTGTCTTCTGGAAGGAGTTAGCATTAATAAGTGAGTGGCCATTGTGCTCAACTAAACACTAAAGCCGCCTTAACCTGCACAATAAATATTGAAAGGATTTAAATCTCCTGATGTTAAGAAGCTAAAATTTATATGCCATAAAGAAAGAGGTAAAAATTATAGGCAAAAGACAAGACCTAAAATTTCTCTCAGATTGATGTTCTGTATTACTGCATTCAGTGTGGTCTCACAGGTGACAGCATCTCTAAAGTAGAGAAAAAGGCAACAAAATTCACCAAAGGTCTTGTTCATCCACGCCATCTTCACCAGTGGCAGAGGTGGATAATGTTCTCACTGATCAGTGTGCCATATGCACTTTGTGGGGTTATATGCAACTATATCTAATGCAAATAGGAGACAAATGATTCCCAAGGTAGCTGTCTCTCAGGGTACCCACTCTCTTCACTGCAGTAAGCTGTGTGTTTTTGAATACAAATGTTACATTTGTATTGGAAAATTGATGGAAACTGAAATCTCATCTCATATCTCCTCCTGTCGCTACAGGCAGGTCTGTACTCTCAGACATACATTTATACTTCTTAGCCTGATGTACTGTTCCTTCCCACCAGGTTGAACAGGTTTTGTCCTGGAACCAAACCAGATCTCAATGACAAAACTTACTCTTTTTTTGTTACTGGGTGACTGTTGTACTGTAACTGATGTTTTTTGACAAAATGCCTGTGCCTGTTAGAGCTCCCAGATGCAGAGGACTCCTGATAACTTGCAACATGGGCTTTAGTGGAATAAGCAGTTAGTTCAGCTTTCCTGGCCATTGCTTTCTGCAATACCGTGGTATGATGAATAACAAATCGTCCATGCTACCTTCTCGCTTCTGAGGCTTTTCTATGCTTAGCAATAACTAGGCATTCTGATAGAACTACCTGGGACGCCTCTCAAATGAAATATTTCAGGGGGAATTGAAGGTTTCTCGGTGCTAGACCTAAATTATATGGCATGCTTGCTTCAGCAGAGCAGAATGCAACAGTACCTGGTCTGGCCAGGAAGCAGAGTTATTTTGTCCTGCCCCTGCTGTTACAAGGACCATGTAATAATTATGGCATCTAATCTGTCCAACAGTCCCAGCTGGCCCTGGCCCTCACTCTGTCAGACTTCCTGCAGTCTTACCTTTGAATAGAGAGGGAATTCATTAGTGTATGATGACAGGTAAGAAGTGACTGTGGAGCCAACCAGATCCCAAACACCTGCTCGAACCTGCTCACTGAGGATTCATGTATTACAGGCAGCTGATCAAAACCTCTGAGTTTCTTTGTTCATGCCTGTTTAAACAAACTGTTGTGATGATTTTGGCAGGAGACAAAGGGATCATGCAGGGAAGGGAGGGAGGGAGGGAGGGAGGGAGGGAGGAAGGGAGGA